>OU744807.1:7455999-7561436 GCA_916614155.1 Mesoligia furuncula
ATCTTGAAAACTTATAAATAAATTTGTTTTCCTCACAAACAAGATTACACAGAACTTTTGTTTCTGGTAGGTTAATGGGTATGGCATGGGTTTGAGTTGGCCATTCTGGTTTTGGTTGTGTTAGAAATTGTGGTCCTGTCCACCACAGTTTAGAGCCTTCCAGCTGAGTAGCATTGCATCCTCTAGATCCTATATCTGCTGGATTAATTTTAGTGGGAATGTAATTCCAGTCCTTTGCATTGGTAGCATCAGTTATTTCGTTGATTCTATTGCAAACAAATGCTTTTAAAGATGACTTTGGTGTTCGTATCCAACCCAAGACAATTGTGGAGTCGCACCAGAATGTCCATGAATGTATATTTAATCTTAGGGCGTTTTTAACCTTAATCGCTAAGCGAACTGCTATTAGAGCTCCACTAAGCTCTAATCTTGGTATAGTCATGCCCTTCAGAGGTGCTACCTTGCTTTTAGCCATGACAAGATGGACCATAACTTTGCCATCCTTGGAGACTGACCGAACGTAAACACAAGCACTATATGCTTGCAAGGAAGCATCGCTAAAGGTATGTAGCTCATAGCGTACAGCTTGATCGCATAGAATGAGCCTGGGTATAATAATGTTATTTAATTGTAACAGTGACTTCAAAAATTTCAACCATCTTTCTGTAAATTCCGGAGGCAATGTGTCATCCCACGCAATTTTTGAAGCCCACAATTCCTGTAAAATTATCTTGGCCTGTAAGATGCAAGGATTCACAAGACCTAATGGATCAAAAACCTGTCCTACTGTTGACAATACAGATCGTTTGCTCATTTTATTCTTTAAAGGATCACCAACTGTTGCAAAACCAAAAGTGTCAGCCATACAAGACCATCGTAGACCCAATATTTTGGCATGATCATCATTGACTAATTTGAGCAAATGATCATCAACGTTACCTTCGTTTATGCTGTTTAATATACACTTGTTATTTGAACGCCATTTTCTTAAATGAAATTGACCCTTTTTTAATTCTTTAATAACTCCTTGACATATTTGTAGCAATTCTGCTTCTGAATCGTGGCCTGATATAAAGTCATCCACATAGAAGTCATGTAATATTGTTTCACGTATTAGAGGAGAAGAACACTCCTGACCTAGTTGCACTAGACACCGTGTGGCCATGTATGGAGCGGCTGCTGTGCCATATGTCACAGTATTAAGCTTGTAAGTATCTATCTTGTGAGTGGCATCAAACCGCCACAAGATTTGTTGAAGACAGCGTTGCTCTGGTGCTACCAGTACACAACGGTACATTTTTTCGCAATCAGATGTAACAACATATTTGTGTTGCCTAAACCGGATTAATATATCAATTAAACTATCTTGGACTGTAGGACCTACATATTGTATGTCATTAAATGACAAGTGTGAAGTAGTCTTTGCTGACGCATCGAATACAACCCTTAGTTTAGTAGTTAAACTAGTGTCTCTAACCACACCATGATGTGGCATGAAATACGACCATTTATCGGTACTATGATTAGCTAAAGACATATGACCGAGGTCAATGTACTCTTTAATGAAATTTGAGTATTTTTCTTTGTATAGTGAGTCACGTTGGAACTTTCTTTCCAAAGACTGAAACCTAGATAAAGCTTGTTCGTATGAGTCCCCTAATGTTTCTGGTGACTGTTTTAAAGGAATTTTAACAACAAAGTGGCCATCTTTCTCACGAGTTGTTGTTTTTATAAAGTTTTGTTCACACTCATTTTCCTCCTTTGTTGTTGTACGGGGTGATGAAACAGATTCTAATTCAAAAAATCTATCTAATTGTTGTTGAAGGTGGGCATCATTTATGAAATTACATTGTGCCACAATTGAATTGGTGGTGGGCTTATTACCTTTAGTTTCTTGTTTATGCATCACACCTGATACCAACCAACCCACCCTTGTATCGATGAGAACTGGTTTATTCCTGCCTAAAGACATGCGTTTTGTACCTAATATGTTCCAAAAGATTTCAGCATTCAACAACATGTCTATTTCTGAAGGGATGTTGAAACTAGGGTCAGCTAATTTTAAGTTCTTTGGAATGTTCAGCTGTGAGATATCAAAGCGTGTGGTAGGTAATAATTGAGTTATCCCTGGTACAATAAAACAATCAATGATGTTTATGTATGACTCAGTGCGTGAGGATATGGTTAAACTAGAACGTTTAGTTACGTGTAATGATTGACTTAAACCTTCCACTGAAATGGAAGTAGACTTAATTGGTAAGTTAAGGCGGTGACATAGCTTCTCTGTAATAAAGTTAGATGTGCTACCATTATCCAGTAAGGCACGGACAGTATGTTTTCTACCATTACAATCAATAATGTCTATGAGTGCTGTAGACAGCAATACGCAACCATTATGTGTAGATGACAAGACAACGTCAGCTTGAATTGTTGAATCTGTATTGGAGTAACAATCCTCCTGTGAGGCTAACACGACACATTTGTCTTGAGACTCAGACTGCTGTGAAAGTGCAGGTTCGTCTATGTGCAATGCAGTGTTGTGTTGTTTGTTGCATACTCTGCATGGCCCAAATTTGCAATCCTGAGGTCCATGTCCCTGTCTTAAGCAATTGTTGCACAGGTTGAGCCGTTTAGCCTCGGCAATTCGCGCCGTCACAGACAATGACATGAACTGAGGACACATGTAGATAGGATGGCTTTGCTTGCACCGAGGACAGGTGTATGAATCCAATGTTCGCTTTTTATGTTTTTGATTAGCAATGAATGTTTTCGGTTTAGTATTTACGGGTTCACTGTGCCTACGTGTGATCCTATTGGTATGGTCTAATGTTTCTAAAAGTTCAGCACGCCTTTTAATAAAATCAATAAATTGTTCTAAAGTGGGTATTTTATAATTTTGAAGGTTTAGGTGTTCTTTCCAAGTCCTGTTGGTTGTACTGTCTAATTTTTTACACATAATATGAATAATGATAAGATCCCAATTTTGAGTGTTGACCTCTAACATTTTTAAAGACCTAAGGTTTTTATTCACAGTATCTACGAGGCTCCTCAATGCTGAGGAAGATTCCTTTGTAATGTTTTCAAAATCAAATAAGGCATCAATATGATTGTTGATAAGCAAGTTGTTATTTTGATAACGTTCACATAATAATGACCATGCTGTATCATAGTTGTTTTCTGAAAAATCTAAGGAAGTAATAACGTTCGCAGCCTTGTCCTTTAATGCTGACCGTAAATAATGAAATTTACTAATTCTAGGTATTTTACCATTAGCGTGAATGAGAGATACATAAGTGTCATGAAATTCTAACCAATTTTCATATTCACCAGAAAAGGTAGGTAGATGTATCGTAGGTAATTTTAAGTTTAAGCTTGGCCCACCTGCAGTGAGGACAGAACCTGTTACTGAAGACTCCAAGTCGTGTTCCGCTTCCGCAGAGACCGGCCTGCCAAGCACCACTCGTGCCTTGCCGACTGCCGCGAAGTACTGCGTCTCGAAGCGCTCGCGTTCACTATATTCATCTTGACAATCAGCATCTGTAATGTCCGGCAAACTTTCGATTTGAATCTGTATGGAATCATATTCACCATAGCACTCTTCAATCTTTTGCAACCTGGCCCCGAGCTCACTAAGTTGAATGTTACTAGGCCTTTCACATGTGCACATAATTAACAGATATTTCTCAAACTGTGTAAGTTTAGCTTTATATGAAGCACGTTTCTTTCTTAATTCTTTTAGGTTAAGCATTGCGAACAGTTAAATTACCTAAAATGATATTGCAAACACCAAGCCGAAGGTAGGAAGGAAAATGCACAGAAAACGTGAAACTCTCAATGTAGGTAGGTGTAATGACAGCAGGTTATACTTAAATGCAAGCGTGCAGATACAGGCAAGAAGCGTGTAGCGTAGCGCTCGGACAGGCAAGCAGCCACCGTCCGACTTAAAGCAAGGGCGTAGCCCCGGTGCAGGCGAAGACAGCAAGCAACGTGCGACACGTGGCGTCGTTGCTCTGCTAGGCTTCGGCGCAAATCCTGTTGGAATGCGATAAAATAATGTTAATAAGGAAATAATATTTTAATGTAAAACTAGTTCCTAGCTGGGGACGGGATAATCACAGTTTTTAATGAATTTCTAATGACCTAATGCTTTAATGAGAATGACATTAAGTAACAGTAGGTAGATAGGTACTGTGTTCATGAAACGCAAAAATCAACAAATTAATGACTGTTGATGGTATTAGGGATAATTAATGAGATATCCACATAATGACTTTAACCTTGAGAAGATAATTGGAACGAACTCACAAGAATAATGCTCTCCAGGCTATTGCATTTCTCGTTGATCTTCGTCGTCTATTGCGACGCCATTTTATCGTGTCACCACGCGGCCCACGCGCTGCGACAAAACCACCACGAGGCGCGGATGAACGCTCGACGAAGTTGACTCTTGAACACGTTGACACGACGGCGAAGTGACGACTCGAACTACGGGATGCTGCCTTGAGGTTCCACGTGGATTTTCCAATTCTCTTCAATATCCGGCTCGAAGGACCAATGTTGGGGCTGTGACCCCGTCCCTTTTTGATGTGCTCAGGATAGTGTGCGGAGATAAATTATACTTGTTCTTGTCGGTATTTACTTCTATATTTAAAGATAGAATATAATAAAGTTACAAGAAAACGAATGGTCGGACCGCGACGCGACAATAATGAAATCGCACCCGCTCTTAGCGGCTACTACGGTCGAATTGGCGCGGCGCGCGCCGCGCCGGCCGGCCGGCGGCGCTTGCGCGCGTGTGTGAAGTGACGATGTGAGACGCCGTGGCGGGAACAGCTATCCCTCTCCTCCCGCGTCCCGCTCATGCATGGTTGGGGCGCGTGTGCGCGCCAACACTTTGAATAAATTGGACATAGTGAATCTATTTGAAAATTGAATTGAATCAGTAAAATAATGAATAAATGTAACTCCTGTTTGGACCTAATTAAACAACAAAACTGCGAAATAAAATTAAGCCGCTCTTTGAGAACTTCATAATACAGATTTCGAATAATACGAATCAACGCTTTGTTTCAAAAAGTAGCCACAATTTTAATGGCCATTCCCGTATCTCCAACCCAAAAATGAAGCGCAAAATTATTAAGCGTGTAACTGGATGTAACGTTTCAAGTATCATAAATTCAATTTGAATGATAAACGTTTCCCTTTTTCAGCCACAATATAACTTCCCGGTGACTTATCTTTTATACGATTGTGCATGAAACGTAATACATTACCGGTTTTTAAAAGATGGTAATTGATTTCTTGATTCTGAGCGGGAAATAGATGTAAGTATATAATATAATAATTATGGTAATTAATATTTAAGAGGTGGGGTTTTTTTGCTAAGTTTGATTTTTGCCATATTTCTCTATATTTTGTAAATCTAGGTAATTCAAAATAATCATAATATCTCGAAAACCGGTCAATTTTACTCAATTTTTTTTTCTCTTTGTTAACTATTTGCTAACTATTATATTTTTAACTATTTGTTGCACAATTGGTGATACCTACTTTGTTTACATTAAATCTAGCCTATTAGCTAATAAGAAATTTAAATATAACTTAAACTGCTGAGTAACTATAATATTAAGAAATCGTCCAATAACGTCTTTCTTATTCACTATAAGTTAAGGGGAAGACACCTGATTCACGTGTTCTTTTTACCCGACTGCGGCGAAGCCCAAAAGGAGGGTTATGTGTTTGACCTGTATGTATGTATGTATGTATGTATGTATGTCCGTTTCTTTGTTCCCTCGTAACTTCTAAAGGAATGAACGGATTTTGATAAATTATACGTCTTTAGATTTGTCTTGGTATCGCGAGTGTCACTGGGTATATCAAAATTGAAAAAATATAAAATGGCCGATTTTTGGCGTAATATTATGTCTGCAAAAAAAAATTGTTTTCTCGAAACCTATCGAGTGGGGTATCAAAATAGAGGGTTTTTAAAGGTGATTACAAAAATATATACAACTTATATGGTTAAAAGTAATTCGAAGTGACAAATCGTAAAAAACACGCACCAAGAGCTAAATCGTCTGCGAAATCTTTCTGTCTGTGAACTAAAAAGCTGGAAATAAAAAACAAGTAATTAAAAAAACTAAAAAACCCGACTGCGGTAAAAAAATTAAGTTAAAAAAAACTGAAAAGCTAAAAACAAGGCCATTTTAAATTAAATAAAATTTGGAAGCAGGCGGGACCCATACCTACCATTTTTTTATTTCATTTTCAAACTCAAATGGGTCCCGCCTGCTTCCAACTTTTATTTATTTCATTTTCAAACTCAAATGGGTCCCGCCTGCTTCCAACTTTTATTTAATTTAAAATGGCCTTGTTTTAGCTTTTCAGTTTTTTTTTTAACTTAATTTTTTTACCGCAGTCGGGTTTTTTTAATTAATAATAATAATAATAATAATAAGTGAACAATAACACTAGTAACTATGATACGCTAAGAACTGTGTTACCAGAAAATTAAAACAACTAGCGTATTTTGAACTCTGGTACTCAAAGTAAGATCTAACTTGTTTTTATTTAATTACTTGTTTTTTAGTCTTCGCACTAATTCAGTGTTGTCAAGGAGTTGGATCGCCTCGACATTCACGTGATGAGGTCTGTGTTCGTGAGCTTCTGCATACTTTTGTATAACTATGTTTTCAACACACTTGCTCGTAAAGTGGCTCTTATTGAACCGCTTTTAGGTCCATAATGCAGTGTATTAAAAACGCGTGCTTTTTCTTTACTTTAATCCACATGTGCTTTATTTCCACAGATAACTATTTACTAGTCGGAGATACGCGCTTTTTTAATCTCATCAATTTACTTTTTTTTTAATAGTCAGTATTGTCCTTGGTCCCAAAATTAACTAATATTTATTTACCTTAAGGTGAATGCGCAGGGACCTCGGACAATTTAAGGTGAATGCGCAGTGGTCTACCACTGCGCATTCACCTTAAATTGTCCGAAAAAACCTAAGAAAATTTGAAATTCAAATTTTCTTAGGTTTTTTGCAATTTTCAGGTCAGTGTCAGGTTTGTATCTTGATCAAAATCTGATTTGCGACTCTAACAGGTACCTACATCTTTACAGAATTATAATCATTCGAATCATTAATACATCTTTCTTATGGAAAAGTTCTTAGGGAAAAAATCTAACTAGAAAGATTCTATTCTAATGACTATAATTCTGTAAATACATATACAGAGCGTTAGGTCAAACGAGGGACATACTTTGAGGGGAGTTAGTACTCATGAAAATGAGCAACTTTTACTATGGGGCTAAACCTGAAATCGCAAAAAAAAATTCAGCTGTTCAGTACATTTTGACGAGCTATGCGAACATAAATGTAGGAAACGGCTGATTTTTTTCGCGATTTCAGGGTTAATCCCATATTAAAAGTTGTTCATTTTCATGAGTACTAACTCCCCTCAAAGTATGTCCCTCGTTTAACCTAACGCTCTGTATATTATAGTCGCGAATCATATTTGATCAAGATGCAACCTGATACCGACCTGCAAATTACAAAAAACGTAAGAAAATTTTAATTATCCACCTAAAATTGTCCGTGGTCCCTACCCGAAACCAAACGGAAAAGACCCTGACTGGCGTTCTATCTTTGCGGATTCTCACTGAACTAATTTAGGTATATTTCTCTATGCCAATAGTACTTTCTAATTCCATACTAACTAAACTACAATTGTTTTTTTTTTACAATTGTTTTTACATGCTCTGTGGTCAGTGCTTTTATTTACACTTGCGCGCGCATTAGATAATATTTAACAATACAAGTAACAGACTTGTATTGTTAAATATTATCTTGTTTTTCCTCGCAAGTGTGTTGAAAAACGTCGTATGAAACTCGTGTGCATCGATCATTAGACTCTCGGCTTTCTTATCGCACTCGCCTGCGGCTCGCGCGAATAATACCGCCTCGAGCATAATGATCAACATAGCACACATGTATCATAATGTACTATTACGACATCCATCTTGAGGTCCCAGTGAAGGTCGCTGTTTCTTAATGTACCAAGGCGCGTTGACTATATCCCTGAGTACTTTATTTTGGAATCGTTGTAGAATTTGACGGTTGCTTTGGCTGGTTCAGCCCCAAACCTGAATACCTCACTGAAAAAAATAATTTCTTACTACTGCACATTAAAGCGATTTCATAAAGACTTAATGACTTTATACAGTAAGAAGAAATGTTTGTAAAATAGTAAAAGACAAAACAGTAACTTTTAATGATTGAACATACTATTTACTGAAAAATACAACAAAAAAAAAGGAAAACCACTATTACTGTAATGTAAGTTTTCAATGGTTTGAACGATATCACCACATGAATAAAACATCTACATAAAACGTTAAAGTTTACTGTCATGACGGTAACATTTTGCCTCAAGCTTTAACTGTTTTCGGATCAGTAAAAAATACTGTTTTGAACGTTAGGCTCATATGGAACTTTTTATCACATTGAAGGACACTGAACGAGACACAATAGAAGTTTTATTGTTATTACGTCGAGAGGCGTTCAGTGTCCCGCAAAGTGTTAAAGCAGTTCAGATTAATGTTTTTTCGTTTTATTTCCTGCTTATTCCTTTCAGTCCCATACAGGTTTTAAAGCTTGTTTATATAACAACATTTTATTAGGTATTGAAAATGGCGACTGTCTACCAAGTAGCCAATACCTTTTTTAATTCAAATACCTACTTATCTAATTCGATTGTTTTGCATCCAGGGTCATGCCGAGATACTTAGCAAGTACTTGCGTCTGGTATTTGTTGATTATTCATGAATACCGGGAAGTATTGTGGCTTTTTATCAGTGATGTCAATGTGGATAGACTTGCTTTCGTTGAGTTAGATACGCCATGTTTCAGTCCACTCATAGACACGATTTATGGACTCTTGAACCTTTTCTACGGCTTCCTCGTGACTAATTCCAACAGCTATGTCGTCAGCAAAGGTTGCAATGACATTATTTTCTAGCTCAGGAATATCACAGATGTATAGAAGATACAGGACCGGACCTAGTACACTACCTTGTGGTACTCCAGCTTTTATCTGCCTAAGGTATGAATAGGCATTTTTTTGTCTTATTCTAAACAATCTATTCGATATATAGGGCTCTATGATGTCTGAAAATTGTTGAGGCAGCATTGTTCTTAGTTTATAAATAAGGCCATCATGCCATACCTTATCAAACGCCTTAACCTTATCAAAAGGAAAACCGTGGAGCACTCTTATAAACAGCATGCTTAAATGATAATGATAAATGATAAATGATTTATTTTCTGTAAGTAGGTTTTTACAAACACTTTTACACGTCATCATATTTTTTAAACTAGATGTGGTCGGCGTTTCCTATCTGACTACTCTGAGAAGAAAGGCCGAAACAAACTCAGAGGTCACAGTCTCTTTTAAAGTCCAGACAAAATCTTGGTCAGATCGTGTGAAGACCATGTAGATTGATGTCTGAAATGGTCTTTTGAGGAAAGAACCACACAGATTGAGCGGACCTGTCCAATCAGTGCACGCAATTGTCAAAAATCGTGCAGCTCGACTCAGAAATGAGGAGCTCAACGATTCGACGAACAATACCAAAGAAAGGACATTTGGGTAGGCCGCGTAAATTACTCAAACTGCCAGATCATGATTAAAACTAAGAAGGAAAACAGAGCAAAAAAAATTACCCACATAGTCCTCACATTCACAATAATTAAATGAAAAGAAAAATAAAATAAAAAATACTTTACAAAGTAAATATTCATGTCATTGTCTAAATAAAATTCATCAATGTCAATGTGTATATAAAAATCCGGACATAATCTTTGAGGACCATGTAGATTAGTGTCTGAAAAGATCTTTTGGGGAAAGAACCACACAGATTGAGTGGACCTGTCCAGTCAGTGCACGCATTTGTCAGTAACCGTGCAGCTCAACTCAGAACTTCAGGAGCTCAACGATTCGACGAACAATACCAAAGACAGGACATTTGGGTAGGCCGCATAAACTACTCAAACTGCCAGACCACGATTAAAATGTAAACAATGACCCACATAGTCCTCACATTCACAATAATTAAAATAATATAATACTTTATACAGTAAATGTACATGTCATTGTGTAAGTAAATAGATACTTAAAAAAAAAGAAAAAAAAAGAAAATATTAAAGTGTAAAAATTGCAAAATAACATTCACTGTCTAAACCTATTGGAGCAGCTCAATCCCAAGCCTTTTTGTCCTCAATATAGTCTTTTACAGTATAATAGGCTTTCTGGCATAGTTTTCGCTTTATAAAAGCTTTGAATTTATTTAGGCTTAGTTCTTGAATGTGGCTAGGAAGTTTATTATAAAAATGTATACATTGGCATCTAAACGAGCCACCTATTTTCTTGAGCCTTGTTGTAGGAACAACAAATTTGTGTTTGTTCCTAGTATTTATGTCATGGATATCACTGTATTTTTTAAACAGATTAATATTTTTATGTGCATACAAAAGATTATCATAAATGTACTGAGAAGGCTCAGTCATTATATTAATCTCTTTAAATTTGTCTCTGAGGGAGTGTCTAGGACTTAATTTATAAATAGAACGAATTGCCCTTTTTTGTAAAATAAAAATTGTCTGAATATCGGCGGCATTTCCCCACAACAGAATACCGTACGACATCACACTATGAAAATAACTAAAGTAAACTAAACGGGCTGTCTCTAAATCAGTCAAATCACGAATTTTCCTAACGGCGTATGCTGCAGAGCTAAGCTTTTTTGACAATTTATCTATATGGGGGCCCCATTGAAGCTTGGCATCCAACGTTATGCCTAAGAATACTGTGGTATCTTCGGGTTTTAACTCTTCATCCTTAATGAGAACACTAGTTTCTACTTGTCTAACGTGGGGTATCGTAAACTTAATACATTTCGTTTTTTTTTCCGTTAAGAAGTAGGTTATTGACATTAAACCAGTTAACTACTTTTGCAAGGGCGTTATTTACATTGTCAGTAACCAGCTGCTGACGTTTGATTTTAAACAAAAGAGAAGTGTCATCTGCAAACAACACTATATCATGATTATCCTTTATGAGGTACGGCAAGTCATTGATATAAATAAGGAACAAGAAAGGACCAAGAATTGAGCCCTGGGGGACCCCCATTCTTACTACAGATCCGGGTGACCTTTTTCCGTTAACATCAACTCTCTGAATCCTATCACTCAAGTAAGAAGTAAGAAGATCCAGAGAGGCGTTCCGGATTCCGTAGTGGTGCAGTTTCCTGATTAATGTGTCATGAAGAACACAATCGAATGCCTTGGACAAATCGCAAAAGACGCCCAAGGCATCGCATTTGTCCTCCCATGCATTATAAATATGTCCTAAAAGTTCAACTCCTGCATCGGTAGTCGAACGACCCCTTGTAAAACCGAACTGTTTATTATGCAGTAATTTATTGTTATTAAAAAATCTTTGCAATTGATTCAAAATAAGTTTTTCAAAAATTTTACTAAAGGTAGGTAGTACTGAAATAGGTCGATAATTAGTAGGGTCTGATGTACTACCCGATTTAAACAACGGTATTATTTTACTGTTTTTCATAAGATCAGGAAACTCACCACGGTCAATACAATTATTAAATATAACAGCTAAAGTAGGTGCTACAATGTTTATAATCGACTTAGCAACATCCACAGAATTACCCCATAGATCTGCGGTCTTTTTAACATTTAACGTGTGAAAGGTTTTAATTATATCGTTACAGGTTACATATTCAAAGTGAAATTCAGAATCACAAACTGAAACGTTTTCTTTAAGTAAAGACTCTGCGGCAGCGGGTGATGAGTTAAGAGATTTAGTAGTTGATACTGGAATCTCTGCAAAGAAATTTTCAAAGGCCGCGGCGACTTGAGAATCTGATGTAATTATATTGTCATCAATAGCAAGGCTGTAGTCACTACTTCGGGTGCATGACCTTCCCGTTTCGCTATTAATGACATTCCAAGTCGTTTTAATAATGTTGCTACTATTTTTAATTTTTGAACTCAAATAACGTGACTTGGCAATACTACAAACTTTTTTAAATATTTTAGAATAATTCTTAACATATAAATTAAATTCAGCAGTGTTTATAAAAATCCGTTCTTCATATAATTCATAAAGTCGTTTTCTACTTTTATGTATACCAATGGTGGCCCAGTCACTGAAGGAAGCGTTACTATTAACCGATAATCTTTTTGAAATAAAAGTGTTATCAAATTGTGTGCAATACATATTAAAAAAATCATTATATTGTTGATTAGGGTCATCATTAGTGAATAAAAGTGGTAATTTACCCAAGAGTTTAGTTTTAAATGTTTCCAAGCGATTAGTTGTTTTTGGGTTAACAGTGATATCTTTTTTAGTAACT
Organism: Mesoligia furuncula; assembly: GCA_916614155.1. Taxonomy (NCBI): domain Eukaryota; kingdom Metazoa; phylum Arthropoda; class Insecta; order Lepidoptera; family Noctuidae; genus Mesoligia; species Mesoligia furuncula. The sequence goes on from OU744807.1 coordinate 7,468,438, forward strand.
TTTTTGTTGTAATTTGGAATACTGATCAATTGTCCGCAATGATCTGAGTCTATTAAGTTAATAATTTCTTTGTGGGTCGGTATAACATCTGTATAAATGTTATCTAGGCATGTGGCACTAGTAGGAGTTATTCTAGTGGGCTCTAAAAATTGGTTAGCAAGATTGTATGACTGAAACAAACTTATAATTTTAGTACTTAACCCAGAATTTTCTAACAAATTAACATTAAAATCACCACAAGTGATGATAGACTTCTTTGTATTACAGATTTTGTGCAACACTTCATCCATAACTTTTTCAAAACAATCATACAATCCTGAAGGTGGTCTGTATACACTTAATATAATGAACTGCTCCAATTCTATACAGGCTATTTCAATTGTTCGCTCAACAGAGAGGCTTACGATATCCTTTCGGTCCTTAAACTTAAGCTGGTTATTTATTAAAATTAATGAGCCACCATGTATAGCATTTACTCTGCTGAATGAACTACCAACCTGGTGATTACTAAAATTGAACATGAACTGGTGGCTTTTAAGCCAATGTTCTGTCAAACAAAGAATATCTATATTGTTACAATTCAGGAATAATTCTACTTCTAAGTCTTTGTTTAAAAATCCTTGAATATTTTGATGCACCAGATTGATACTATTTAATTTTTTTACACTTTCATTTGACTTATTATTTGCCTTAGTTACATTTTTGCAAGAGGTTGCCTCTATTGTCTTAATGTCTAATTTAAATGATGATTAATGTCATTAATTTTGACCAAATTATTGGCAGAATACTTTAAAAAGTCATTGCATTGCTCAATAGGAGCAATTTGTTTAGCCAAATGTTTGGCTGAAATTGAAAAAAAATATGATAGCGACACAGCTATCTGTCTTTTAAGATAGTTAGAAAGATAGTACATAACAATATTGTTTCTATCTTTTGTCAAATATAAATTATTACCAACATAATAGTTAGTATCAATTAACTGGAATTGGTTATCATTATATGTCAAATTGTGCAATGTCATGTTCATATCAATGAACTTGAATGTCTATTCTTCATTTTCATTGGTCGACAGAGCTCGTATGCGGGTGCCGGAGATTTCTGTAAAGCATGCCATAGGGTCGTATTTGGGGAACCGTTTTCATTGGTCGATAGGGAACGATTGCGGTATAAGGAGAACCTGCTCCGCACGTTTGGCAGTTACTTTGAAATCTCATTTTTATTGGATGTGAGTCTCCACATTCTTTTTACTGACCGATAAATTTCATTGGTCGTTACGCCCGCTATTTGGATTCCGCATAGACGGTGGTAGGTGTACGCGACCGCGTTATCAACTTATGACTCATTAGTCGTTACACTCGACCCCGACTGCGGGGGGACCCCGCATGCCGTAGATCGGCCGAGTTATTGACTTATGAAAATGAGCCATTATAACTATCAAGTTTTGTGAAAATCGTTTTTTGTTTTATGCTTATCAGTAGATGTCGAATAAAAAGCGTAAGTACCTAGTCAACAAAAACAAATTATGTACCTAATCTAATCCAATAATCAGTCTAAAATATTCACAAAACGACTACAAAAATTATTCAGTAATGTGCTTATCGCCACATCACATTAGCTATTACTTCAAATAATATTTTAAGTAACTATTAAAACTAGTCAAAGTCTAGTAGTAGCCCAGAAATGTTACGAAATACCTGACTCCGGAACCTGAGGGGCAATTCTTGTAATTTTAAGAACGTTCACAGTCTGATCTCAGTCTCAATATGACAAAAATACCCTCTGGATTACCCTACTTCTTGATAAGTTTTTGACATTTGTTTGTCGCCGAGATGAGCGACTGCGATTAGATTTTGAACTGAATTGACCTTCTGACTTCCGTTTCTATTTTATAATCTGAAATGAAATCAAGGACTTATTAAACACGCAGTAAGAATTTGATAAGAATAAAAAAAGTTGTTCTTGTCAACCTTCAATAATTTATTAATATTTTTTTGGTATTATATGAATCTTGAGTTTCTGAAAGTGGTGCTGATATATGTATACTATAATAGTATGCTATTTAAAAAAAGTATGAAAAAATCGGTAATTTTTTGCGGTAATTTGACAATAAACTGCTTTAAAACTACTACTGCTGCTGCTTTTTGCTACTGTTGAACACCAGCAACCAACGGTTGTTTGCAGATTTAAACAACGGTATTATTTTACTGTTTTTCATAAGATCAGGAAACTCACCACGGTCAATACAATTATTAAATATAACAGCTAAAGTAGGTGCTACAATGTTTATAATCGACTTAGCAACATCCACAGAATTACCCCATAGATCTGCGGTCTTTTTAACATTTAACGTGTGAAAGGTTTTAATTATATCGTTACAGGTTACATATTCAAAGTGAAATTCAGAATCACAAACTGAAACGTTTTCTTTAAGTAAAGACTCTGCGGCAGCGGGTGATGAGTTAAGAGATTTAGTAGTTGATACTGGAATCTCTGCAAAGAAATTTTCAAAGGCCGCGGCGACTTGAGAATCTGATGTAATTATATTGTCATCAATAGCAAGGCTGTAGTCACTACTTCGGGTGCATGACCTTCCCGTTTCGCTATTAATGACATTCCAAGTCGTTTTAATAATGTTGCTACTATTTTTAATTTTTGAACTCAAATAACGTGACTTGGCAATACTACAAACTTTTTTAAATATTTTAGAATAATTCTTAACATATAAATTAAATTCAGCAGTGTTTATAAAAATCCGTTCTTCATATAATTCATAAAGTCGTTTTCTACTTTTATGTATACCAATGGTGGCCCAGTCACTGAAGGAAGCGTTACTATTAACCGATAATCTTTTTGAAATAAAAGTGTTATCAAATTGTGTGCAATACATATTAAAAAAATCATTATATTGTTGATTAGGGTCATCATTAGTGAATAAAAGTGGTAATTTACCCAAGAGTTTAGTTTTAAATGTTTCCAAGCGATTAGTTGTTTTTGGGTTAACAGTGATATCTTTTTTAGTAACTTTTTTGTTGTAATTTGGAATACTGATCAATTGTCCGCAATGATCTGAGTCTATTAAGTTAATAATTTCTTTGTGGGTCGGTATAACATCTGTATAAATGTTATCTAGGCATGTGGCACTAGTAGGAGTTATTCTAGTGGGCTCTAAAAATTGGTTAGCAAGATTGTATGACTGAAACAAACTTATAATTTTAGTACTTAACCCAGAATTTTCTAACAAATTAACATTAAAATCACCACAAGTGATGATAGACTTCTTTGTATTACAGATTTTGTGCAACACTTCATCCATAACTTTTTCAAAACAATCATACAATCCTGAAGGTGGTCTGTATACACTTAATATAATGAACTGCTCCAATTCTATACAGGCTATTTCAATTGTTCGCTCAACAGAGAGGCTTACGATATCCTTTCGGTCCTTAAACTTAAGCTGGTTATTTATTAAAATTAATGAGCCACCATGTATAGCATTTACTCTGCTGAATGAACTACCAACCTGGTGATTACTAAAATTGAACATGAACTGGTGGCTTTTAAGCCAATGTTCTGTCAAACAAAGAATATCTATATTGTTACAATTCAGGAATAATTCTACTTCTAAGTCTTTGTTTAAAAATCCTTGAATATTTTGATGCACCAGATTGATACTATTTAATTTTTTTACACTTTCATTTGACTTATTATTTGCCTTAGTTACATTTTTGCAAGAGGTTGCCTCTATTGTCTTAATGTCTAATTTAAATGATGATTAATGTCATTAATTTTGACCAAATTATTGGCAGAATACTTTAAAAAGTCATTGCATTGCTCAATAGGAGCAATTTGTTTAGCCAAATGTTTGGCTGAAATTGAAAAAAAATATGATAGCGACACAGCTATCTGTCTTTTAAGATAGTTAGAAAGATAGTACATAACAATATTGTATCTATCTTTTGTCAAATATAAATTATTACCAACATAATAGTTAGTATCAATTAACTGGAATTGGTTATCATTATATGTCAAATTGTGCAATGTCATGTTCATATCAATGAACTTGAATGTCTATTCTTCATTTTCATTGGTCGACAGAGGTCGTATGCGGGTGCCGGAGATTTCTGTAAAGCATGCCATAGGGTCGTATTTGGGGAACCGTTTTCATTGGTCGATAGGGAACGATTGCGGTATAAGGAGAACCTGCTCCGCACGTTTGGCAGTTACTTTGAAATCTCATTTTTATTGGATGTGAGTCTCCACATTCTTTTTACTGACCGATAAATTTCATTGGTCGTTACGCCCGCTATTTGGATTCCGCATAGACGGTGGTAGGTGTACGCGACCGCGTTATCAACTTATGACTCATTAGTCGTTACACTCGACCCCGACTGCGGGGAGACCCCGCATGCCGTAGATCGGCCGAGTTATTGACTTATGAAAATGAGCCATTATAACTATCAAGTTTTGTGAAAATCGTTTTTTGTTTTATGCTTATCAGTAGATGTCGAATAAAAAGCGTAAGTACCTAGTCAACAAAAACAAATTATGTACCTAATCTAATCCAATAATCAGTCTAAAATATTCACAAAACGACTACAAAAATTATTCAGTAATGTGCTTATCGCCACATCACATTAGCTATTACTTCAAATAATATTTTAAGTAACTATTAAAACTAGTCAAAGTCTAGTAGTAGCCCAGAAATGTTACGAAATACCTGACTCCGGAACCTGAGGGGCAATTCTTGTAATTTTAAGAACGTTCACAGTCTGATCTCAGTCTCAATATGACAAAAATACCCTCTGGATTACCCTACATCTTGATAAGTTTTTGACATTTGTTTGTCGCCGAGATGAGCGACTGCGATTAGATTTTGAACTGAATTGACCTTCTGACTTCCGTTTCTATTTTATAATCTGAAATGAAATCAAGGACTTATTAAACACGCAGTAAGAATTTGATAAGAATAAAAAAAGTTGTTCTTGTCAACCTTCAATAATTTATTAATATTTTTTTGGTATTATATGAATCTTGAGTTTCTGAAAGTGGTGCTGATATATGTATACTATAATAGTATGCTATTTAAAAAAAGTATGAAAACATCGGTAATTTTTTGCGGTAATTTGACAATAAACTGCTTTAAAACTACTACTGCTGCTGCTTTTTGCTACTGTTGAACACCAGCAACCAACCGTTGGTTGCTGGTTGAACACCAGCAACCAACGGTTGGTAACTTAGGCCGTTTTATACTGTTAATTATGTTTCCTTTTTTTTTATTAAGTTTTTTGTTTGTCTGCTGTCACTCTTAATTGGTGTAAAAAATATGAGATATTATTCCACTCAGAGCACTGGTTTAAACCGCACTTGGACGAACCGCACCTATGCCAAAAAATCGTGATCGTGTTTCCTTTTTAATGAGCATCATTCATAGCCATCCTCAACAACTACGGACCAATGCATCGTTTGAGAAGGTCATTTTGTTACTATACTTTGCTAAATATTATATTGGTCACTTGGTCATTGCTTCTTAGGGTGAGCTAGACAAGTCTGTGAACACTACTGGTTCTGAACTCAGGCAATGATCCCGTCCCTCAGGGTATCAATAATTTTGACAATTAGTTGTTGAGAGATTACCACTGCAGCAAGAATTAATTCAAAAGTCAGAACGCCAGTTCTTCGTCGGAGTGTCAAAATGACTTGATTCAAAAGTTCATTAATCTCAGAAACTAGGAGATAGGATAGAATCCTAGATACTTCAGAACTTAAGTTCGTAAACTTTTACACCGCTAATAAATTCAGAGAGTCCGGTCTTCCACGTCTTAAATTACGGATGACAAAAGGATATTAAATGGTAGAAAGGCGAGGAAAGTAAAAAGTTTAGTAGCTTGACTGGTTGACAAGAAAGCTAGACATTCTTAAATCTGTCTTATTCTAAATCTATATTATTTAGGTAGTATCCTTTCACGGTACAGTCACCAAAAGAGATAAGTAACCAGGGTCGCAGGATAAAGTTGCAGTTTAGTAAAAAAACCGATGGATGTTTTCGAATGAAATTTAAGTTTATTCGAAAATATCCATCGGTTTCTTACTGAACTTCCACTATATCAGACGAACCAGCACCGAATTGCGTAACGCACTATCACACTCAATCTGTATAATTTTGAAGGATATTGCTCATCCATTGCTTCTTATGTTTGAAAAATGTGTCTGCTCAACAATTTAAATAACGCAATGAATGTTGTTGAACTGTCAAAATAAAACTTATTGCTACTGATAGTGTGTTACGCAACTACTCCACTGGTTACTTATCACTTTTGCTGACCGTTCTATGCAAGCTGATAGTAATTTTGGTTACGTCCTCCAAGTTTCCTACCTCTAGGCCAATCCTAAAGATAATAGAAAAGTGCCTGTAATTCCATAGGCGTAAGTTTCCCTTCAAACCGTTATAGAACGTAAATATATGTTAAAAGAGCCTTAGATACAACACAACAACACACTTTTCAGTTACTTGTAAATCAATAAAATCAATCAACTTCAAAAAAACAAGTAGCAAATAGTTAGTCGACCCGGAAATAATGTTACGAGGAAAAACCTTTCATGATACAATCCCAATTCTCAATAATATCTACTATAGACATAGACAAGCTCCAGTGGGCACGTTTTCATGACATCTACAATAAATCCATTAGGTACTTAGTAATGTTGTCCGGCATTTAGACAAAAACATTAAACTCTAAGAAGAAATACAGCTAACTTATTACTTGAGATAAAATGAGCCTTATTCACAGCCCGGACACTGAGGATAATAATAACTAATAGCAGCCATGTTCTTTGTGACGTCGTATTAATGCTGATTGCCTTTCATTCAAAGCTGTTAAGTTCTCGACTACGAATAGGTCCCTTTACTGAAATGAATAGGTTGTAATTGTATACGAGAGTATGGTTCATCCGCGTGTTTGGCTTAGTTTCCGAAAAGATTAACAGCAATGGTATTTTTTTTGCAAAAAAAAGTGAGCGTCAAAATGAAGGGACCAAATCTCCAATGTCTGTCATTCGTATATAAATAAATAATACCATTAATCTACTATTTCCTACCTTTGATACAATTTTAGCTATCTCATCATATTCATAATATTTTAACAAAATGCCTGGTCCCTCCATCATGATATCAAGTTGGAGGGACCAAACTGACAGACTACTCCCTGGAATGTTCTACCTACTTAGTGTTATAATACCTTAATTCTACCTTAATATTATTGATTTTGGCTGCTCGAAACATACATAGTTTTAAAGATATTGATTATATATGTTGGTCCCTCCAAATTGACGATTCAATTGTTTAGTGCAACAGGTAAATGGGCGGTTTATTTTCGATCTTCGAAGGATAAATATTTAATACCATTTACTACCTTCTAATCGTGCAATTTTTTCGCATCATAAACATATTATATTAACAAAATACCAAACATTTTGTTAATATAATATGTTTATGATGAGGTAGCTAAAATCATCAGAAGCTACTACGATTAAAATTTGTACGTTGTTGTACCTACTTATTTCTTTTTGGCTAGTTAAAATAAACTTTACGTAAAAAAAATTTCACGATTTTAGCTACCTCATCATAAACATATTATATTAACAAAATACCAAACATTTTGTTAATATAATATGTTTATGATGAGGTAGCTAAAATCATATCAAAGGTAGGAAATAGTAGATTAATGGTATTATTTATTTATATATGAATGACAGACATCGGAGATTTGGTCCCTTCATTTTGACGCTCACAAAAAAAAAGGCATAAAATAAATATTACTTTGTGCAAAATCACTCAAGACTCAAGACAGACACAAAGCAAAGTTGATGATGATCGGACTTAATAGTTAGTACTTAGATTATTCTAGATTATAAGTCCCTTATCTCAGTAGCAAAAGGTGGACATTCATGAAGCCTGTTTAGAAAAGAAAGGAATTGTGTTCGACAAACCCATCGCCACTGCAACAATAGATACATTATTATGCCCCACATCGAAGTTATTCATGAATTAACTCATATACCACAATTAACTGTCGGATATGTCAGATCTATCTTCGAAGGGACAATTAATGTTACTAGAACATTCGCCTAACTAGATATTACACAAAATAGATAAGTACAGAAGGTCAACTCCATACAACGAGCCAAATCACACGCACACATAGACTCGGTTTAAAAACAGCGAGTGCAAGCGCACTGGCGACTGGCATTAGTTTCAGACTCTCAGTTCCAAAAGTCATGCATGATGAATGACTGATGGTGTGTGATGGAATTCGATCGATATTAGACGCTCATTCTGACTGGTCGTCAGTCAAACCCAAGACATTAAAGGGAATACACGTGTTCACTCAAGAAAATGTGGATATTCATAAAAGAAAATCCTGTATTGCAATTTTGATTGCGATGATGAGCAACAAACATGTAAAAAAAAGCGTTGGATGACAGATTGGCTATTAAAAAGGGATTTATATACCCATACAAACTCATTGGCTAATATACGGAATTAGAAAGAAGACAAGGAGTATGCGAACTGTTGACTGACTGACGTGTGATTGACGAAATCCCATTAAAGGTTCACTCAAAAGTCATGACTGATGGTTGCATAATGCAAAAATCAAAATATCTAGATTTTTGTCATTCAATTTCATGAAACCATCAATCACGGTACACATTACACGATAAGTTTTCCGTCAGTCACAGCCATGACTGTGGTTAAACTGACAGCAAAACCTACTGTGTAATGGACGCATAAGTACGCGTCTATGTGTGCGTGCGGTTGTTTTTACCCGCTGTATGACCAGGGGGCTTAAATAGACAACTGGCAGAATCAACAAAAGGATAACATTATGAATCATAATATGGCGAAGACAGTCCGTGTTTTTCTTTTTTTCGCTGCACTACGTAGGTATAATCAAAGAGATTGGGATTTGGATTGGATTGATTGGTATTTTAGCACAGACAAAAAAAAATAACTGAAAAATCCTTCACCAATGGGAATTGATACGATTTACTTAACAGTTAACTGTCGAGTATGATTCATAATTATATGAATATATAATCATAATAAATTATAATATAATTATATTATATATTCATAATCCTTTTATGATTCTGCCAAAGTGGCCTTTTTAGGCCCCCTGACCATCGGTGTCTATCTGTTTTGTCCTAGATCTTTATAAGATTAGACAAACACTGAACTGAGGCAGATGGCGTATTCACAGATGGCCAAACAAAGTGGGAACGATTTAGAGGAATCTAGTTCGATTTAAATGAATTGTTTAAACTTTGAACGGTCGGGTAGGCAATTCCAGAATTAGATAAAACATTGCGAAACTTAGATTGTTCTATGTTTTATTGCCAGATTTTAATTTTATTATAGTTGTTTGAAGATAAAATATTCCCCCGCCTAAAGTGTGTTCGTTAATTACTCTATGGATTTATTAGTCTACTTCGAAACATCGTGCCTTTCTGTCGCACTAATAAAACCTCCTTTTATTTAATACTTTATAACGGAATCTTTGAATGTGACAAGCACTTAAGTCAGTTAGCATGAAAATAGTACTCACAAAAAATACAAAAGATGTAAAGAGAAGAAAAATATGGAACAATACCTATTGTATGTTTTTTATTGACAAAGCCGTCTAGCCAAACAGACATCAGTACAGTAAATACTAAGATATTACTTTATTGTTATAGCTATGAAGTATATAAAAGTAAACTTACTTCTGAAATAGTTATCCAATTAAGATAACAGAATATAATTTTCGTGTTAAAATAATTCTTTATTACAGAATCTCAATTCTGTATCAGTGTTTGCCTAATAAATTAACGTGAACAGAAATAATATCTGAAAGGTTTTAGGTATAACAATGTGAGAAATACAATACCTAAGCTAAGCTTACCGACTGTTACAGAAAGGAAAAAAATATAAGTAAGGACTACAATACAGGACTTAGCGAAAGCACAAGCATAATCAGCGTATTATAATGGCACACAGGCCGCATCTCCGAGAGAGGGAATTAAAATTAAAATATGATTGGACTTTTTGATAAAATAAATTCTGTTTTTTTCTTATTTTCACTTATTTAAATGACATGCTTGTATTGTATCCATTGACACACTTATTATTGTAGCCACTGACGTCTGATGTAATTTTTTTTTTTTTTGTTGTGATTCAAATGATTTGACATTAATTTGTAAAATGGAATTATAATAATACTCTAATTGTTATTTAAAATTATATAAATTGGTTATGATTTGCATGCCCATGTGACGGCAGAACATGGAGATCTAACTTTTATGACAACATCTATGTACCAATTGTTTACCCATGTTTGCAAAGAAATAAATTATTTGATTTATTTATTTGATTTGGAATGGGCCGTGGGCCACGCGGACCGAGGGCGAGTTGGTGGATGTCACATGTCTTTGAAGTTTTGGTTCTAGGACATCGGCCCCTGGTGGGCATCGGCCCTAGCGGACCCCGTCAGTTAGTGCTGACATCTCCTTGAGGCGCGCGTGGAACACAATGCGCCGTCGACCCGGGCCTGGTCCTTACCGGACGGCGAGCTGCCCATTGCTCGCCGTCCGCAAGCCCGCGCCTACGGTGGCCGGGAATCAGCTATTGACTCCCGACACCCGGGATGTCTCCTGCGGCGGCTAGGGGCATGAGGGCGGGCGCAAGGATGGCCTCTCCCTCACGCGCTCCGCCTCCTCCTTCGCGAGCATCACTGCTTCGCAGAAGGAGGCGACAGCCTTGCATGCATTCTCGCTGCGTACAGTCGGTGACCAACATTGTCTGACCCACCCAACATTGCCTGACCCACCGGCATATGTTGTTAAGCCATTTTAATCATTATCTTCTTGTCGTTAAAGTTGAAAAGCTCTTAAATAACACGGCCATACTTACTAACCTAATCTTTAATTTCGCGTATTCTCAACCAGTCATTGTGGCTTCGCGGTTCGATGCTGGATTCGCGAAGAACAACATGTGGGTTCGAAAACACAATCCACCTTTTATCAATTTCTTTTTGTTTATTTATTTTCATTTATGATTTCTACAATATTTCTTGCATTATTATAGAACGACCAATATGATTTTTGCCTAACAACTTTTCTGGAAAACAAGTGGGTAAATAAAAAAAAACTATAAGTCCTCAAATAAGTAGGACGAAGTAAAAGTTTACGTCGTGGGGTAGATGGATACTAAATTGATCTAAGTGACAAAAGTCAGTCTACATACGCCTAAACAGTGACTGCGGCGCACAAACATTTCTAAAACGTTTGACGTAAATCGTGAAAAGTATTTTTAATTAATTTGGTGTAATCAAAGCGTCATGTCGCAACTTAATGACTATACAAAACATTGCTGGCTGGATGGTGATGTCCTGCTGCCGACTGTGCGAATTGCCTATCCAAATACAAATATTTACTTCGTGCAAGATAACTGCTCCATCCACCGTGCAGGCATTGTGAAGAATTGGTTAGCTGCTCAAGAAGGTGTAACTGTTATTTACTGGCCATCTAAAACTCCGATTTGAACCCTATATAAAACCTATGGGGTCAAATGGTTTTAAATTGGGACACATCCGAAGTGCGAAATAAAAACAATTTGGTTGAGCTCGTGTCATCGACATGGGAGCACAAATGAGAGGAAAAGATTTGTGTTGGAACATGGTGTGCGGTATGCGTAGCCGCTTACAGCAAGTTATAGCAGGAGACGGTGCGCCACTTCGCTACTAACTAATCTACTTATTTATAAGTATTTTAAAACACACTATGTAAGTAAATGCTCAATTGAATGAATGCTAAATCATTAAAATGTAAGATTCTGTGGTGATGTTATTGTTATAAATGGAAAAGGATTTTTCTATTTAAATAACATGTTGATTCACTACTGACTACATATACTTAGCTATAAATCTGTAAAACATTTCACAAATTCATTCATTTTCTCGCATTTATACATCAATTACCATTAGCATGACTTTTTTTTAATGTTTATAAATGGTTAGGTTTGAATATGATATTATGAAATGTATTAATTTTGAACTAAGAGCATTTACTTACTTTATTTTACTTATGTATATTTTAATGAATTAATAAACATTTTTATTACTTGCAATGATTTTGTTTCATTTCTATACAAACTGCCCATTTAAAAAGATATTTCCCGACTTCGTTCGTTAAAAAAAAAGTAAAAAAATAGATAATAATTAAAATCAAAACATTTAACAAAAAACTGTTAGGTTTTTCCTGGTTTCGAACGCAGTCAACGATTAATATCGAGCTGCCTTAGTGACCACGAGACCAACTCAACTCTTGTAATATGTTTTGAAATTCGATATTAGTTGTGATGACAGACGCAATATTCTAAAGAATTTGAACCATATCGTATATTTTCATAAAGTTCATTATCGCACAATCACAACCAGCTAGCTATTAAAATGAATCACGGAATTTAGCTATTAACCGTATACACCTTTAAAATGTTACTGATGCGCGATATTTTTTTTTTATTCATCCACCCTCGCCTTGGTTTTTTTTTAGTAGTCTTGAAACTCATTAGCCTTTCAACCTTAACAACAACAATATAATGATTAAAGTCGCCTAACAACATGATTTATCGAAATGCTTGCACGGAGTATTCCAAATGTTCACGATAAGGTTCAAATTCGCTATCACTCAAGTGGGTCAGATAATGTTGGCCACCGACTGTACCATGGCCTGGACTAGGGCCGGATGAGAGAGACCGCCGCCGTGAGGACACGGCGGTACTCTGCCCAAGCTGGGCAGATCTCCACCGTAAGCTCCACCGTGTCCTCCGGGCGATCCACACAATAGTGACACCCGGGCGTTTCCTCCCGCCTTATTCTGAACAGGAACCTCCCGAAGCAGCCGTGCCCGGTGAGAACCTGCGTTAGGCGGAAGGTGAGCACGCCGTGACGCCTCTCTAGCCACTCCTCAAAGAGGGGTCTTATCGCCGCTATTGTGGCGTGCCCAGCGCTGGGTGGCCAAGCGACCTCAGATATAATCATGAAATACCTCATGCACCTGTTACTTTAACGGTGCCCTATCTATTCAAAGCGGTTCTTAGAAATATTCTGCTTGGACGTGATTAAGTGAGAATACTCTCCCTTTACACAAGAGTTTACCCTACGAGCACTGAAAAAAATTAGAAATGAAGCTAAAACAAAAGTGATAAAAACAAATTTCACAATAATCAAGCTACTTTTCCTAATAGCACTAAAAGAATCTACAAATTAATGAAGCTAAAAGGATTTTCAATATAATTAAGCTAATCACAACATAAAATTAAAATTATGGAAAGCTGTATTTTATCAAAACTTTGTTTATTTAATATTCTTACTACACTTTGTTTAATGTAAAAATTATGCTCTCGTAAATTACCAGTAAAATTTCCGCGACCTTGCAAAGCGTTCTTTGAGCAACTTGCCTCGGTGTTGCCGGTGTTGATTGTGTGTTTTGTTTTGTCTTACTTCTTCACTAACGAGATGGATTGTATTGTTGTCCGAAACTGAATAAATAAATAAATTTAAAAAAGCTCTCACTTGAAGTTTTAAAATCGAGCTTATTTCTGGAACTTTCCATAACTCGGGACTTGCAAACTCAAACTCAAGTCAAAGCATTTATTATATAACAGGCACTTTTGAATTGTCAAGGGGACGGACAGAGCCGTCATCTGCCCCGGTCGCGATGGGGAGTGCAACCGGCGAGAGATGTCGTGCGGTGTCCCGCAGGGATCGGTTCTGGGGCCGTTCCTGTGGTACATCGGCTACGACTGGGTGCTGCGGGCCGACCTCCCTGATGGCGCGATGGTGCAAGACGCTGGTCCTGGTGCAGGGAAGGTCGCATCAGGCGGCGGCTGACGCGATGACACGCGGGGTTGCGATAGTCGTGGAGATGATCTATAGAATAGTTGGGTCTCGAGGTGGCATTGCACAAGTCCGAGGCCATGTCGTTTCATGGGCCCCGGAACGCGCCACCATCGGGATCCCAACTAACGGTAGGAGGGGTTCACACCGGCGTCGAGACGATGATGAAATACCTGGGTCTCGTCCTCGACAGCCGGTAGAACTTCGTCGAGCATTTCCGACCTTTGGCCCCCAAACTGGAACGGGCCCGGGCCGCCTTCAAGCGGCTCTTGCCTAACCTGAGGGGGCCAAACGCGTCCTGCCGGAGGCTTTACGCGGGGGTCGTGTGGTCATGGGGCCCCGGTGTGGGCGCGTTCACTGCGGCGGCGAGCCACCCACTACCTGAACGCGCCCCAGAAAGTGGTAGCCGTAAGGCTTATCCGGGGCCATCGCACGATCTCGGGCGAAGCGGCAAGCCTCCTTGCCGGACTGTCGCCATGGGATCTGGAGGCGATAGTCCTCGCGCGCCAGTATGAGTGGCGCGCGGATTCGAGGCAATACGCTGGGGGGAAACTCCGCTTCCGCGGCAAATAGCTGCAGAGCGGACGGATCTCCGGCGCGATCTCTTGGCGACATGGGAAGAGCAACAACCAAGCGCAGGGCACGCCACGATAGCGGCGATAAGTCCCCTCGTGGCTTGAGAGGCGCCACGGCGCCCTCACCTACCGCCTGACGCAGGTCCTCACCGGACACGGACATTTTGGGAGGTTCCTTTCCCTTATCAGGCGGGAGGAAACGCCCGGGTGTCACCATTGCCAGGATCGCCCAGAGGACACGGTGGAGGTCTGCCCCGCTTGAGCAGAGCACCGCCGTGTCCTCGTAGAGGCGATCGGCAGTGGCAGCGACCTCTCGCGTCCGGCCCTGGTTCAAGCCATGGTCCGGAGCAAGAGGGAGTGGGAGGCAGTCACCACCTTCTGCGAAGCAGTGATGCTAGCGCAGCAGGTGGCGGGATGCATGTAGGAGAGAGCCTTCCGTCCCAGCCGCCGCGGGAGACGCTTCGGGCGTCGGGAGCCGCGGCCACCGTAGGCGCGGGCATGCAGGCGGAGAGTAATGGGTAGCTCACCGTCCGATCAGGACCAGGCCCGTGCCGGACGGCACGTACGTGTTCCACGCGCGCCTCAAAGAGATGTCAGCATCATTTGAAGGTGCCCGTGAGGGCTGAAGCCTGCCGGGTTAGCGGGATTGTCCGAAAGGGTTACCGCTACCCCGGAAAATAAAGGGCTAAGGAAGACACTTTTAAATCAAAATAATATGGTTGGACTTAGGCCTCCCCCAAGGCGGGGGGGGTTGCCATAATCGCCACGCTTGGCAGGCGGGTTGGCGATCGCAGTATAGTATGGTGGTGGGACGGCAACGCAATAAATGAGAAGAATACAGGCGGTTCCCCGTTTACCCGTTGGATGCGAGAAGCACAGAACCGGTCGAAGTGGTCGAAAGACGTCCACTGCTAGACTTAGGCCTCCCCAAACACCTGGGGAGGTCTATGTCCAGCAGTGGAAGTCTTTCGGCTGAAATGATGATGATGATAACAGGCGTTTCTGGATAAACCAGTTAGTTCAACATTCAAGATAGTAGCTAAACAAAACAGAATATATCTAAAACACATACATGCATAAACTCACGCTTTCATCCCAAGGGGCTAGAAACTATAGAACGCTACTTGCTACAATTCTTGCACAGGTACTCCTTTTGCTTCATTTTATACATCACTGGTCATATACCTAACCATTCTAAAGAACATTACGAATATGGTCACTAAAAAAGAGTTATTCCGGTCTGATCCCCTGAACCCCCCTTTACCCCAAAATTCCTTACTTGTTCGTCAATCTATCCAAAAATAAATTTAAAATTCTGTTTTGCTTCGTTACGGTAATTTTTTAATTACGCACTTAAGGCAATTTTCTACTATAAGTAGGCATTTTAGCAATTTAATTACGTTAATTCCGCTACCACGTGCCGGCGGCCTTAATATTCTTACCAGCCACGGCTTATAATTAATTAGGTACCAACTTCTCTTCTCTTATCGGTAGGAACCGATAAGAGAAGAGAAGTTGGTACTTAGACATTACTTTTACTTAGGGCTAATGCTTGCAATGTTGACGTGGATACACACGCTGCAAACGCAACTAGCGCCGCTTTTTACCCGACTGCGTCAGAAGGAGGGTTATGTTTTTCGAGTGTATGTATGTATGTATGTATGTATGTATGTATGTATGTATGTATGTATATTTCTTTGGCACGCTCTGTAGCCTAAACGGCTTGATCGATTTCAGCTTGAGAGGTGTCGTTAGATTCGTCTTAATTGTGAGAGTGACACTGGGTATATCAAAATTGAAAAAAATATTAAAATGACCGATTTTTGGCGCCAAATGTCTTCAAAAAAAATTTTTTTTTTCTCGATACCTATCGAGTGGGGTATCAAAATAAAGGGTTTTAAAAAGTGATTACAAAAATATATATGACTTATATGGTTAAAAGTAATTCGAAGTGACAAATCGTAAAAAAACACGTACCAAGAACTAAATCGTTTGCGAAATCTTTCACATTTGTAAACTAAAAAGCTGAAAATAAAAAAAAGTAATTTAAAAAATAAAAAAACCCGACTGCGAAACTGAAAAGCTACAAACAAGCCCATTTTAAATTAAATAAAAGTTGGAAGCAGGCGGGACCCATTTGAATTTGAAAATATAATAAAAATGGTATGGGTCCCGCCTGCTTCCAACTTTTATTTAATTTAAAATGGGCATGTTTGTAGCTTTTCAGTTTCGCAGTCGGGTTTTTTTATTTTTTAAATTACTTTTTTTTTTCAAGGCGTATAAAAACGCCGTTTGCTTTTCATCCTTCCATTATGGTTCTTCATCTTTCTGTATTGTATCTTCTAATTAAATTTTTATTATTCTAGTGTTTGAGTGGGTCACGTCGGCCGCATGCACAGTGATTGCTGGGCAACAGTCTCCACACGATGGGTGCCTAAGGATGGACGGCACCAACGAGGCCGGCCTAGGAAGACGTGGCGAGACGACCTACACGCGTACCGCAAGGGTTTGCGGGGGAGCTCAGTAGTCGTGGCTTGGTCACCCACGGTGAAGCAAAGAGGAACACGAAGAGCGGCCGCTCGTCAGGGCTTTTGCCGGTAAGGCGACAACGTAGCGGCCAACAAGTAGGTTGCGGCGCCACTTGGGCGACATCGCAACTGAGGCGGGCCGCGATGTAGTATAGGAGACATTGCGGCTGAGGGTTGGAGGCCGCGGCGGGAGAGGAGTCGGGGTATTGCGGTGCGCCGCTCTCCCTACTTTCCGCGGCCTTGACGTGGTCGCCACCGTCTGATGGCGGACGCGGCGGGGCCGCAGGGCAGGAGGGGTATTAGTAGACTTTGGCCGCTCTCCCTATCCTTTGCGGCCGAAAACTAGCAGGCGGCGGGGCCAATGACCTGACCCGTCGCCGGGCACGGAGCTGTCTGGTGTCCATGTACTGGTTTGTTCCCTGGGATGGTCACGGCATCCTATGTGTTCTGGTGCGCCGGCGATGGGGAGTACTCCCCAGAGGAGGGTCCGGTGACGGACAGCCGCGGCGGGTTCACGGATGAGTGCTATTAACACGTGCCCGTGTTTCCGCCGTAAGCGGCAGAGGAGGACACCGTGGAGTTTTAGTGGGTTAGAGTCCCATATAACTGCACTATCTACCCGTGATAGTGTATGTATGTATGAGCATTACTCCACGATAAAAAAAGGTGGCTCTTGAAAAGGATGCTTGGAAGGATTTGGAGCAGGCCTTTGCTCCGCAATAGGAAAGTAGGCTAAGTAAAAGAAAATAAATATATATTGTCAACGACTTTATTAATTCTATGAAGATATTAAATTCGATTTACGTAACTTCCCCTAATTATCCGAAAGTATCATAATCATTAAGCTTTAACCTTTGATTACAACCCACGCCTTATTAAGCAGAAATTTAATCATTTTAACTTAATTAGCTCGCGGCAATCTGCTCTGTTATATCAAGTACCTATAATTATATTGATTGCAATGCTAATAGGACGATTAGAGTAAACCTCTCTTCTCCTCCTCTCTCTCTATTTGACTAATACCGTAGATATGATTACACTAATTTACGTTCAAACTTAGTTACATGAAGTGACAATAGTCTTAACGGCAGTAATTAATTAATAAATTATTTATTGGATTAGATAAAAAGTAATCAACACGTCATTACTAAGACTTAAACGTAATTAATGGTAATTCCCTGAGTAGTTATGAAGTCTGAATGAATGAATGAAATGATTCTGTTTTAAAGAAGACAAGTTTTTCTCTAGGGAAGTACTACTTACCACTTGTTCTGCTAGCACTGTTTCTGCCGACTAGCAGCGTTTCTGTGCAGTTCCAGTCTGAATAGTATGGGTACTACTGCTCTAATAACAGGAACTTCACAGTAATACTTTCTAAATGCAAAAGTAAATTTTCGAAAGACTCTTATAAAATTAATGTTTCAGCCACATCTCGTTATACTAAAACAATGATGTTACAAAAATCCATCAACTTATCTTTTACGCAACAACATTTCCGGCGTCTTTTTATCTCAAAACAAAGTAGTATAAGTAAGGAAGAGTTTGACAAAGTATTGTATTTCTTGAAGCGAAAGGTGATAACACCTTATTCGCAAAGTAACGTTGTTTTGTCCCTTTCTATCGCTTGTTTATGATATTGATATTGTACAGGTACGTCTTTTGACTTAAAAGATAAGCCGAAATGATGACATCACGAGGTTGGTTGGATAGAAAGAACAAGATCACGAAGAGAAAATACACTGATATTTTTGCGAATATTCCCGATCACAGTGTTGACGAGCGGGACTTTTTTTCGATTATTCCCGATCAGTAGAACCCCTGTCGTTATCACTGACAATCGAGGGAGAAAAATAACTAATAGCTGCTGCTAGTTGATTAATGCTCTCAACCAACTTATTGAAAAGTGCACAGAATTTAAAACACTGCAGTATCTGGCTTTCGTCGATTACGCAAAAGCCTTCGATAGTATCATCCACGATTCACTTTTCAACGCTCCGACTAACCAAAGTATAGAACCCACATGCATCAACTTACTTAAGACAATATACAGTATCATTAAAACGTAATTTTAAAAGCTAACAGTATTAAAATAATAATAACAATATGTACAAGTATATAAAAAAGAGGAGAAATAATCAAAGGACATCAAAAAACTCATCCGCATCGTTGTCAACAGGAAACGTGCCCAAAAGACTGGCAGAATTGCCATGTTGTATGGCAATGCTGATTCTTTGGCCAAAAAATAGGCCAGCCCTCTGGTCACGTGAAGAGTGGACCAACCGCTTGGCGATGTCTCGAAATACTAAGTGGGCACTCGGGCCCCATGGCCCTAGCGTTTCAACCCTAAACGGCAAACATATGTATTATTATAGGTAAGTTTCAAAGAGATTGGAGTATTTGCGCCGTTTGAGATTTTCCGCACCTGCAGCAGCCGCCCCAGCACAGCTCACCAGGCCCGTGCCGGAGGGGGAACGTGTTCCACGCGCGCCTCAAAGAGATGTCAGCATCAAAGAAGGGGCCCGCTAGGGCCGAAGCCTGCTGGGGCAGCGGGATTGTCCAAAACGGTTACCGCTAACCCGGAAAATAAAGGGCTAAGGAAGGAACACGGGTGGGTTTTAGTCAGTAAGAGTCTGACACTCCCTTCCGCTCCACCCACAGCGGGATTTGATTTGATCTTTTGACGATTTCTCGCCCAAAAAAAAAAGTTACCTAATGGAATAGCAATGAAGGACTTTCCATTTGAGAGTTTAGAGAAAAGTGATGTTTGGTACCGAATTATGGGAAATTTAAAAAAATACATGAGTATTTGGTTTTCCCGAATTCCACAAAATTTCGCCTAGGCTAATGGGGTGCTTAATTGTTGCAAATGGGCCACACTGTCACGCCCTGAAAGGAATATGTCAAATTACAAGTCACCCTGTATGTATAACCACTCACGCGCAAGTACCCCGCGGTAACGCCTTCCTATACGCAAGTATGTTTTTAGCACATTTTTTCGACGCGCCGCGGAGCGCCCTCGCCACTTATACACGACTCGTACAGAAAAAAATTCTATGGACCGCTGTTAAACTAATGGCTGTTTCTTCAAGTGGATAGACAAGTGTAGATAACAAAACTTGTTCCGTAACTTTAAGAGACTTTGATTTTTTTTAATAATTGTTTATTTTTAATGTTTGTTTACATTACGACAATTAAAAATTAAAATAATATTATTTCAAAATCGAAAGCGATGACCATATTTTTTTATTTACCTAAAAAATAGCCCCATTCATACTGAATCGAATGACATATAATACATACCATTGTGGTTCCAAAGTTTTGATATACAATAACAATAACATCACGCGAGTATCAAATTACGCATGCGTCATCGCCGTCTCATTTGTTTATTTAAAGATTTTCAACTACAGATAACTTATTTCGTAATGCCGATATAACCACACGGCCTTTGGCACAAATGTACTTCATCTAACCACTCGACTAAAGAACCTGGAACGTGAGCAATACTCCCATAGACAAAATTACTAAAAATAAAATACTGCGGTGTGGAAAATGCTTGCTGTCGCAGTTTTTTCAATGGCCGATCTTGGTCTACGAGCGCGTGTAACATTTTCCTCAATACCTGCTCGTGGTTATGGCCGCGTGACTGGATAAAAGATAAAATAGCTAGAATAATAATAATAATAATACGGTCTACACTGAAGCAATTACAAATTATTATGTTTACGCGATTGCGTCAGAAGGAGGATAGTGTTTCTTTTTAGTTTATTTCTTATCGTAAGTTTATAACTTTATAAAACGTTCCAATTCTAAGATAGTAAGCGCCTTACCGCCAAATTCCTTATCGTAAATCAGTTCAAACTTTTCTAACATCCAAGTAACTTTATTGCAGATATTCCATGCAATAATAACGTTTATAGGAACTTAAACTACCTTACAAACAACTTAAACGTCGCGCGTCAGTATTCAAATTCCTTTAATATCTGTCTAACTTCTGAGCATTTGCGTCCATTCTTGTATAATATGACGAGATTATGTTTAAATAGTTGATTTACGTATTGTTACCTGCATAAATGTTTGGTCATGGCTATTCAGACAATTCATTTAAATAAACACTTGTCACGCAATTTTCTTCTTCGCTTCGCTCTTGTCAGAGCAGTCGTGGTCCAATCACAGATGCATAGACGTAGCAATCACAACCTCTCTCTATCTGGTTCCGTTAAGTGATAGTCTAGCGCTGTTGTGCGCGGTTGGAAGCCCTGTTAATGTGTATTCCAAGCGCGGATTCTATAATTTAATCGTTGTTTTGATTTTAATTTGTCACGCAGTAGCTCATATAAGAATATTAACTAATAAACAATGTATAGCGAGACTGACCACAAAACAATTTTGATGTTACACCCAACCATACCTATCTATGGAGGCATGGAGCTGTCTATTATCTGGCAGTATGAGTCAGTCATGATGACTATAATGTCTTGCTGATAATGTTGTTATGTATCAGCTTGCTGAGTTCATTACAGTCACAATGCTTTCGAGCTTAACGTTGTTATTGTATTCGTCATGTTCGGGTCTGGTAACTGGTTAACACTTAGATCTGTAACGACGTGTTTTCATCTGCGTTCGTTATCACTATTTATTTAATTGATCAATGTTTCCATTCACAACCTATAGTTTCGCGTTTCGTCTTAGTAATAACCGTAACTGTAAAAGTTGTTAATGACAGATTGACAATGAAGGCAAATATCTGTGCACGAGTAAATTGAGAAAGACGAAACGTTCAGTAACTCGGAGGCATTCCCAAAGACTGATGTGCTCAAATAATTTTCATTCCTGATTTATAACTACCATTAGGTACTCCTAGTTCCAAATCATGTCACTCCATTTAACCATCCATTTAATTTGACTTTGATTCTGGACTCCAAACGAGGACAAAATTTCCGGACATGTTAGATTGTGATATAATTCTGTATTCATCATCTGCCTAGCCTTTTCCCAACTATGTTGGGATCGGCTTCCAGTCTAACCGGATGCAGCGGAATACCAGTATTTTACATGGAGCGACTGCCTATCTGAACACCACAACCCAGTTACTGGGTAATACGATACCCTTTAGTTAGACTGGTTGTCAGACTTTCGGGCTTCTGACTACCAGTAACGACTGTCAAAGATCCAGGAATGACAGCCGGGACCAACGGCTTAACGTGCTTTCCGAGGTACGGAGTGGTCACGGTATGTAAAGATGGTCACCCATCCACAGACCAACCGCGGCAAGCGTAGCTTAACCTGATCAATCGACCTGTGCGGCTGTTATTATTTAGCCACGGGCCCCTCATTCATTGTGATATATGTATTATGGGATTGTATATAACACGTACGCTAATGACGTAATTCACTAATGATTAGGTATTAGGTCAATAGTGATTAAGTCACTCCGTCACCTTGCTTTAGGTAAAAGTTAATAGACAGAGATTTCATGCATTTGCAAAACCTTTCAAACGAACTTTCTATTACGTACCTTATCAAGAATGCCATAAAAACAGAGAGTTGCTCAACCACTGTAATTTATGCTTTCCCACATTTTCTTTGCATCAAGAGCGAACGAGGGCTTTTTTTTCAAAACCATTAGATACCATTTACTTATTAGTTACCTGCACCATTTAATGCATTATTAAGCATTATTGGTTATTATAAACATCAGAATTCAACACACACTTAACCCATGCCTTTATCGTGTCTTATAACGTCATTAGTAACTAACTCTCCCTCCACCTAATAAAGTATCCAATATCCCAGAACATCACAAAATCTTCTTTAAAGTTTTAAAGCGCTTTGCGTTGCTACATTAACCACAAGCTCATATTACTCTGCAAACAGCCAGCGATTTATAAACTTAATGTTACGCTGCCTTGACCAAACGTTGTAGACAAAGCATCATGAATACAGCAGCTCTAACGCTAACCGCAATATAAGCGTCTAGCAGAACTAATCCAGCGCCAGTATTAGTTAGTGCATTAAGTTCTGGGATGCTTTTCGAGGTTATATTCATAAAATATTAAGCGTTATTAGTGTTACAAGTTCTAGCGGAGTCGGCTCTTTACAAACCGGTTTTTATCTAAATTAGTATGTGTCCCCCGTTTCGTGGCTTAAGCCCTTGAAAAGTAAGCATTTTCATGTGTCTTTTGTAATTTTGACATTCAAAAACTGCCGATTCTTAACCAAAGCCATGATGTATTCCTTTTTTAGCTTTAGAAAGCTTTATTTGTGAGTCAAACTGCCCAGCAGTTGATTAATAGGAAATTCAGAAAGCCGATGTCAAAAACCCAGAACATGATCCTTTACTAAACCCTAAGTGCAGAAGGACTATGCATAAAGTGAGCACTCGCAGTGTGACATTACTTACCGAACTTGAGACACCAGATACCTGTATCTGGTGTCTCAAGTAAAACTTTACTGTGAACATTTAACTTGAAACGTAATCCTCACTAAATTTAGTAAAACACATTATAACATGCGAAGGAATCCTCTGAACGCAAATGAAAAAGTTGTTTTAAACTTTCTTATGAAAGTGCTTTGTCGGAGTTGGTTTATTGATTCTAATCTTAGGTGGTTTAGTAACTGTTGTATTGGTTTTAATATTATAAAGATGGTATGATTTCGCCTCATATGGCAAGAGTGTATGTTACTACTGTAGCTTGACACCTAGATGATTTAAGCGAAGAGTAAATTGGATTTCAAGTCTTTGAAAGAGAAAATAACTTTACTTTAAAATTAGTTAAACTAAATTTGAATAATCACTGAAACTCTAACAGGATCCTTATTGCAAACAGTAACGAAATGGAAACATCAAAGTAAACAACTAACAATTCTAAAACATCGCAAATAAAGGTCCAATGAACCAACAAAGGAAGATATCTAAATAAAATATGAATGTGATTCCAAACCGAAGAAATACGGAGTTTCAAAACAGAAGGTAATCAACGGGAATGGAGTTTGTAGGCTCATCAATATTTAGTTTACGACACAATCGAAAACATTGCACACCGGACGTTCATTGCGTCATGAGGAAAATGGACATCCAAGTCCATCCGTTCGATTCGAAATGGACGTGTGACAAACAAAAATATTTAGATAATAAACAGGGACACTCGGCCTTTGGGCTTAGAAAACAAATAAAACTTGATTGAATTGAATTTTCATTCCGTGGTCCAATACCACTATTGATTCAAGACCACTATTGATTCAAATTTACTGTTTTTAGGGTTCCGTTACCAAATGGCAAAAAACGGAACCCTTATAGATTCGTCATGTCTGTCTGTCTGTCCGTACATATGTCACAAACATTTTGTTCTGAAACTATATACTATTGAAACTCGGTAAATAGATGTATTTTGTGAACCGCATTAGGATTTTCACACAAAAATAGAAAAAAAACAATAAATTTTGGGGGCTCCCCATACTTAGAACGAAAATTGTTTTGAACGAGATCTAGTAAGTAGTTTTTTTAATACGTCATAAATCGTAAACCGCAATTTACCTTTCATTTAATCAACTCAAATATAAAAATAAAATAAAAAACATTTAATTTCATAAACATAAACCTTACCGGATGTTACGGAACCCTCGGTGCACGAGTCCGACTCGCTCTTGCCCGGTTTTTATTATTTCTTTTTAAATAACAGATTTAGAAAAACCTCGTGAGAATTCGACATTTATCCTAGAACATGTGTGAGTGACATCTTCTAACCCTCACTAGACCCGAGTAGTAAATTATGGCCCCCTTCCTCTTACAGTGAGGATGCCTGTGTCCCAGCGGTGGGAGAAGTATAGGTTGGTTATGATTATTTCTATTTATCCTGGTTCAGTATAATTTATAGGGAATACATAATAATATATGTATAATCTTAATATATGTATGTAATGGAAACAAGCTGAGAGAGACAGATTTCATGGTTTTCGAGGGTGTTGAAGCCGATAGTTCAAGATGGCGGCTGCGAAAATTTTCAAATTTTTCGTCATTCAGAATTTTTGCAGCCACCATCTTGGATTTATATTTTGAACTTCGTTCCAACCGACCCCACCTTTTTTTTTGTTTGTTAGTTTCAATGCGCTAATCTCTGCCATCACCAGTCGGAGTCAAAAAAGTATTTTTGCATTAGAGACCAATTCTTGAGGAAGACTATAGCTGCTATATCTATATTATTTTTTGTTGTTTTTGCGGTTCGTCCAAGTGCGGGTGAGTCGAATACCTCGAATATTGTTTGCCTTACATAACCTGGGTCAAATAAACTTATATTCTTTCTTTTCTTTTCTAAATTTCACGCGCACGAAGTCCCGGGTAGAAGCTAGGTTATTATAAAAGTCATTCTTATGCCATTTTGTCTCGGTATCACTATAAAATTAGCACAATGAACAATAAAATAATTGGTCAGAAATCCGTTCTCATAAGTTTGCCAAACGAACAAGGAAATAAAACAATAATTTTCTTACGCTCCGAAAGATAAATAATGGCGTTTCTATGCGAAAAGAACTTCCTATTATAATTGGCCAGCTACGATTCTAGAACTCCATTATCAATAGCTATAGCTTTATCCGCAATTTAAATATTACTAGCTATGCCCTGTGGTTTCACCCGCATAAGTATGGATCCCGTGGGAATATCGAGATAAAAAGTAGCCTATATGTTAGTTAATCCAAGGTGTCAGCTACCTTCATACAAAATTTTATCAAAATTGTTCCAGCCGTTTGAGCGTGAAGAAGTAACAAACATATAAACACACACACATACACTCACAAACTTTCGCCTTTATAATATTAGTGTGATTCTTCTGTGATTGCGCTTTTCATATTTCGTAGTCAGCAGAAATATTCTTTTAAAGATGGAATTAAAAAGTTAATAATATTTCCATTTCGCTCGAACACTTTTAAATTCAGACTGAAACAAACTTCAATATTTTGATTTCGTCCACATTTCAAGCAGCGCAGTTTCACTTAAAACTTAGTGCAAAACGCATTACCCATTTCACAGCATCCGTTGAGTACTAGTGTTAGTCCTTTGTTATTAAGACTTTTGATTATTTTGATATTTTTGGATATGACGACATATCAAGCTAAATATTTCCAGTTTTAACTGACCTGGCATTGTAAAGGCTTTTCGTTTACAATGAGAAGTCAGCTTATACTGGAAATGTATAGCTTCTTATGTCGTCGTGCGTGCACGAAAACGGTATAATATAGGCCTAATCCTGACGACTGACGGCACCCACGTCTCTTCTCATTTTGTAGACGTAATGTATTTCGACGTTGTGATAGCTCACCTGGCACAAATACATTTTTATTACGCTGATATTTGACAGCATAAAACGTACCTCGAGATCTACCGACGCTCTGGCTGGAACCAAACATATTATGGCATCATATAATATGTAGTATTATAAATGGTGTCAAGCCTCGCTTTTTCGTGTCATAAGATAAGATAAGATAAGATAAGATTTATTTATTTGTATAAACATGGTATACATACAAGAGCATGCAAGATGATAATAAATTCCATTATACTTAGTCCAATCATGTTTAGCCTTATAATATATTGGCGTACAAATATTTCGAGTCACATTGCTAGTTTAATCAATATAATTAATAAACATCATAATAAAACTAATGTCAGACAAGTTTTTCGACCAAAAATTCAGACACACTATAATATGCCTTTTGCGATAAAAACACCATCAACTGACGTTTGAGCGCATTGATACTTAGCTCCTTCCAATGCTTAGGTAGCTTGTTAAAGATAGTTGGGGCCATGCAGATGATACTTTTGCGCATGAGTGCAGTTTTAGCAGGATATTACATATACATTGACAAATGTCATCTATTTGTGAAATACTATAGATAATATTTTATCTACCTTTAGCTTTTATGCAGACTTTATCGAGCTTCTGAAGTTATCTAGTTCTTACTTTTATTTTAATCCTCACCAAGCAAACCTGAACAGGAAGTAGAAATTTAGCAAAAGCGGGAGGGCAGCAGTTCCGAAGCTGTAAAATAGTGCTCCCGTAAATCGTAAGGTTATGACTTCAACTTTTAAAAAAGTTTTCCTCAGAAACGAAACCTTACCGGGACGGGTGAATAGATTAAATAGATTTTTATTATTACTAGCCGAACTTTCTACTTGTGAAGTGTATTCACAAAATGGCAAACTAAGAGCTGCTATACGCGTACGTATTCCACTCGCGCCTCAAAGAGATGTCAGCATCAACGAAGGAGCCCGTTAGGGCCGAAGCCTGCTGGGTCATCGGGATTGTCCGAAAGGGTTACCACTGGCCCGGAACATAAAGGGCTAAGGAAGGAACACTGGTGGGTTTTAGTCAGTAAGAGTCTGATACTCCCTTCCGCTCCTCCCAGAGCGGGAAAGGTCATTTGATGATTTCCCATCCGCAAAAATAAAAGAGCTGCTATATCAAAATTACTTTCATATGGATATATGAAGATGAAAGATAATGAGAGTTTCCTTTGAGTTCCTTCATGAAGCTAAAATGTATTATTAGCACAGGAAAATAGGAGACTGGCATCACTTCAGATGATAATTAAAGTCATTTTGTAACGCTGAAAGTTAATTTTGTAACAGCTATCATAAATTAAACTTTTGCTTAAACATTTTGCAGACTTTATGAATGATACTTATATTATTTTATTTAGTTTTCATGTAGTGTTTCTTTACTTCTGAATGACTATAAATACAGATAAAACTTAGCCAAATTTTGCGCTTTAATTTACTAATTATTATAAAATTTATACGTTAGTGAAAACTGGGTTGATTTTAAGCCATAGGTAAAAGTCTCATTAAGGAGACATTAAATATAATTAAGTCATAAATGTTTATAACTTTATCGTTTAAAAACATTGGTAAAATTATGTCATTATGCAATTGGTGCTTCTCCGCGCTGCTGAGCGGAATAATTAGAGTAATGACTTCAGAACTGTAAGGCAGTATTCAAATGTTAGTCCTAATTAGTGTGTGATGCGAGACAACGTAATTAAAAGTCTGCCTTTAAGTACTTTGTTGGTAACCGCTTTGATCTAGTATAGATACATACTTGTCTCGTCCTATAAACCTGAAATTGCTGCCAATAATTTATTTTTATTTTAAAGAGCACATTTGTTCTGTCAGTGTCACGTCACTGACAGAACAAACAAACAAGTGAGTGAGTGTCGTGTCAGTGTCTACTTGACCCTAAAATTTTTTTCTTTAATCGTAACACAAAATAACTAGTTACTGAAAGTTCGAATTCAAATAGATTAAATAAGACAGCGATTGAATTCAAATAAGAATTAAAAAGCCAGATTCAAATGCACTTAGAGCAAATTGTATTAGAAAGTCGAACAATCCTAGTTTCTAAAGTGGGTCAGAATATAAAGGATGGAACTGACATATAAATGTAGGTGCATTTATCGTTATACCAGTTGAGATCGCACCCCAACCGTCCTGAACGCGGCGAAATAACCGCGTTTCATCTTCCTAATATTGATAAAAACATCACGTCTTTCTTCATTGATCACGTCATTTATCTACTTAAGCCCGAATGAAAATATTTTATACATATTATACTTACGTTGGAGTGACATTTCCGTTCATAACTAAGAAAACAAAACAAATGTGCTATGTAAAATAAAATCATTTTTATGTTACCTACTGAATATTCCAAAGTATTTACAAAGCGGTTTAACAAAGAAAAGCGTTCAAAGTGTGCTTACAACTTTACACGGAAAAGTTTCTCATATAAATACAGAGTGGTCTGAATGTTATACCAAGACAGAAAAATCCGTTATGTATTTACTCTTTTCTGTTTTTCAAATAAAATACCATTTACTTCTTTCTGAAAATGTGCAAACAATAATAGTCAAGTTTTCTACTTCGGCAAATATCGTCTGCAAACAAATACCTGACCCACTCCGCAGGATGTACCCAGTAGCAATTATATTTTGATCTATTTCCAAACTTTCAAGTTCTCCTGCTGTTTCAAGCTTCGCGTACCTACTTTATACCAGGATTTGTTTTAAACTTTTGCAATTTCGTATTGTTTTGTCTGTTTGCTTCTGTTTTAAAATCTGATTTATTCGTTAAAGAGACAGCATTCTTGCGTTTCTTTTTGAATTTAGATTGTTTCAAAACTGCAAGGCGCCGCGTTTTAACGAAGGGAAATTGTTTTTATATTTTCTGCGCTTGGTTCAGTTCGACCGAATGTTTGTATTGTCTTCCTCCATTTTGATTAGCTTAGGTTAGATCGGAGTTCCATTTGCTCTTATTTCACATTAATGTGAAATATTTGTTTTCATATTCTTAAGAAATTGCCACGAAAAACTAAAAATAATAAACTTCTTGAGAGATCTTTGGATACAAAGCTGCAATCAAGAAAGTTCTAAAACTTTGTTGATGAAGGTGAAGTTCCGAAAACCAAATGGGCTTTTGATTCAGTTTGAAACGTAGCAATTACTTATCAGACTGAAACACTGACAGCTTTTACAATTTTCAGCGAAATTCTGAGAGTTACAATAAGTTCTTTATAACTATGTTCACTAGACTTTGTAATGATAAACATAAAATTAAAACGGAAACTTTCCAGTTATTTGAACTAAAGCCTGTAACATGAAATTGTATAATAACTTATCTACAAGTTAATCAAAACTCAGTGAGCCACATAATGGCGTGACGTGTATAGAAAACATTGGAAGTACAGTCAAAAGCATAAATACGTTACACTTACGCAAAGTTCAAAAGTGCTTTTCTCTTTTCTCTGAAGTAAAAATTGCAACTTTGAGAAAAGACTTATTTTATAATAGTATGGTCTCGCTGATGAGCAGTGGTGGCCCAGTGGTAAAAGGCCGAGACTTACAAGTTGTAGGTCGTAGGTTCGTACGGGTTCACGGATGAGTGCTAACGCGTGCCGGTGTTCCCGCCGTAAGCGGCAGAGGAGAACACCGTGGAGTTTTAGTGGGTTAGAGTCCCACATAACTGCACTATCTCCCCGTGTTAGTGCAGAATGCATGAGCATTCCTCCACGTTAAAAAAGAAAAAAAGCCGGCACTTTACTTCGTGTAAATTATTTCATCACGACTGCTCTCAAAAAGGTGAAGGAAAACATCTTTAGGAAACCGGCATGACCTAGGTCCAAAAATTCAAAAACGAGTAACATCCGCCAACCATAGCCCACTCCCTCTCACAGAGAGGAAGCTTGTGACCCAGCAGTGGGATTATTATGCTTGTGGTCTCGATAATACCATGTTCTTAATACAATTAAATATCGATCAAAACTTAAGGAGAATATCGCTTATGAATCTTGGGTAAGTGTAAGGTATTTATGTTCGTGACTATACTCACTTTGCATACAACTTTGTAACTGTTTGCATGTTCGCACTCCTATCTTATATTAACTTGAGATACAACAAGATCCAACTTTGATAGAAACTCAGAACGGATTTACGGTGGCGCCATCTGTTACGTGAACGTGAGATTCTTGAAAAGTTTATTGTATTCAGTTGAATATTTAAAGCTATACGTTTTGGTGTTTTACTTGGTTAAATACTTACTTGGACTGTGTCGGTCTCCTGACGATACCAGGCGAGCATGAAGCGACAAAACCTCGATTCACTGTCAATCGAACGGAAAGCAGCTTTTAAAAGATTTGTAGATCTTAATATCAAAGCGATTCAGCTATATTTTAAAAATACTGAAATAAAATTAAAACATTATTCCTATTTTACAACTTAAAATAATGTAGTTTTAAACAGTAACAATTAAACTTTTGTTGTATCACAGGAACTACAACGTGAAGGCCTCTCCCAAGACGGTGGACGCCATCATGCGCGTGAGAGCCCTCACGACGGGGGATGTGGTGTCCCAGGGTGGGGTCGTCGTGGCGGTGTCACTCGACATCGCCAACGCGTTCAACACCCTGCCCTGGAGTAGCATTGTGGAGGCACTCTGGTATCACCGGGTGCCGCCCTACCTCCGTCGAATAGTCGAGGCGTATCTGACGGACAGAGCCGTCAGCTACCCCGGTCGCGATGGGGAGTGGAACCGGCGAGAGATGTCGTGCGGTGTCCCGCAGGGATCGGTTGTGGAGCCGCTCCTGTGGGACATCGGCTACGACTGGGTGCTGCGGGCCGACCTCCCTGATGGCGTCAGCGTGGTTAGCTACGCTGACGACACGCTGGTCCTGGCGCAGGGGAGGTCGCATCAGGCGGCGGCCGACGCGACGACACGCGGGGTTGCGATAGTCGTGAAGAGGATCCGGCAGTTGGGTCTCGAGGTGGCATTGCACAAGTCCATGGCCATGTCGTTTCATGGGCCTCGGAACCCGCCACCATCGGGATCCCAACTAATGGAACCCCTCCTGGTTCACATCGGCGTCGAGATGACGATGAAATACCTGGGTCTTGTCCTCGACAGCCGGTGGAACTTCGTGGAGCATTTCCGACGTTTGGCCCCCAAACTGGAACGGGCCGGAGCCGCCTTCAAGCGGCTCTTGCCCAACCTGAGGGGGCCTGAGGGGGCTTTACGCGGGGGTCGTGCGGTCCATGGCCCTATACGGGGCCCCGGTGTGGGCGCGTTCACTGCGGCGGAGAGCCGCCCACTACCTGAACGCGCCCAAGAAGGTGGTAGCCATAAGGCTTATCCGGGGCTACCGCACGATCTCGGGCGAGGCGGCAAGCCTCCTTGCCGGACTGCCGCCATGGGATCTGGAGGCGATGGTCCTCGCGCGCCTGTATGAGTGGCGCGCGGAGGCACTACGCCGGGGGGAGGATCCGCTTCCGCGGCAAATCGCTGCGGAGCGGACGGATCTCCGGCGCGATCTCATGGCGGCATGGAAAGACCGACTGTCGCAACCCAGCGCAGGGCACGCCGCGATAGCGGCGATAAGACCCCTCTTTGAGGAGTGGCTAGAGAGGCACCACGGCGCCCTCACCTACCGCCTGACGCAGGTCCTCACCGGATACGGAAGTTTCGGGAGGTTCCTGCACATCATCAGGCGGGAGGAAACGCCCGGGTGTCACCATTGCCAGGATCGCCCAGAGAACACGGTGGAGCACACGGTGGAGGTCTGCCCCGCTTGGGCGGAGCACCGCTGTGTCCTCGTAGAGGCGATTGGCAGCGACGGCGACCTCTCGCGTCCGGCCCTGGTGCAAGCCATGATCCGGGGCGAGAGGGAGTGGGAGACAGTCACCTCCTTCTGCGAAGCAGTCATGCTAGCGAAGGAGGTGGCGGGACGGCTCAGGGAGAGAGCCTCCCGTCCCAGCCGCCGCGGGAGACGCTCCGGGCGTCGGGAGCCGTGTGACGACTCCCGGCCACCGTAGGCGCGGGCCTGCGGGCGGAGAGTAATGGGTAGCTCACCGCCCGATCAGGACCAGGCCCGTGCCGGACGGCGCGTACGTGTTCCACGCGCGCCTCAAAGAGATGTCAGCATCGAGGAGGGGCCCCTTAGGGCCGAAGCCTGCTGGGTCAGCGGGATTGTCCGAAAGGGTTACCGTTGGCCCGGAACATAAAGGGCTAAGGAAGGAACACGGGTGGGTTTTAGTCAGTAAGAGTCTGACACTCCCTTCCGCTCCACCCAGAGCGGGAGGAGTCATTTGATGATTTCCCATCCGCAAAAAAAAAAAGGCCTCTCCCAAAGATTCATTTTTTATCGACCTTTAGCTATAAACCATTGCCATTTCACCATCCCATCGTGCCCTTACTTATAAAAAAAGACCAAAAATATTAAATAAGTTAACACTCAGGTTGTCCAGTGTCTGACATGTAGCGCGCGGCTTATGTTAAACTATTGTACAGACGCCAGCCTATCAAGCTACTCGAATCTGTCAAATTTTCCCAATCAACTTTGAACCTTATACTTTACCGATAAAGTTGAAAATCTAATTGTAGTAGCTGGATGTGCTGGCGTTTGTACTTAGATACACTTGGTATTTATTCGTTTTTATTTACTTTGTCTTGGACAGTGTTAAAACGTGTTACCAAAATCTACACCATGAGCATCTCCACTCAATGAACAACTAAACATTTAAATGACACCTCACACTCGCATAATCATCTAAACCATATACGTATCCAAAACATGGCTAAGGTACGCGCATAATTCTAAGAAAATCCCAAGACAAATGTATGTAACAACAACAGTCATAAAGCAAAGATCGTTAGATTCAAACAGCAATTTTCGGATACAATTACAAGTACCTAAGTACTCTGTATGCACATGCTGTTCAAGAGATAACTTAAACCGTACGTTACACTAAAAGTTTTTAAGATTTATGGTACTTAACGATTTGTTTATTTCGAGCGTGAAAATAGAAGAACATATTTTTGAGAATAATTTTGTTTAAAGGGTGATAACAATTTATTAACTTACTGCTTAGATCGTCTGTGCTTGATTGAGAACGCTATTTTAGCTCACTGCTGAATGTTACACAGGTTAGCTATAGATTGCCATTCGGTTGCTTTAAGGCGTTTAATGTTTGAAATTAAACTCAAAGGACCAGAAACATTCGACGAAATAGATAGACACATTTTAGCATAGCTTCATTTTTTTTACATATACTTACCTATGCTGGAGGAGGGGTCCATGGCTAAATAATAACAGCCGCACAGGTCTATCGATCAGGTTAAGCTACGCTTGCCGCGGTTGGTCTGTGGATAGGTGACCATCTTTACATACCAAGACCCCTCCGTGCCTCGGAAAGCCCGTTAAGCCGTTGGTCCCGGCTGTCATTCGTGGATATTTGACAGTCGTTACAGGTAGTCAGAAGCCAGAAAGTCTGACAGCCAGTCTTAGCAAGGGGTATCGTATTACCCAGTACGTGGGTTGTGGAGGTCAGATAGGCAGTCGCTCCATGTACAATACTTACCAGTATTCAGCTGCATCTGGTTAGACTGGAAGCCGACCCCAACATAGTTGGGAAAAGGCTAGGCAGATGATAAGATGACGATGACTTATCTTTGCTGGATCTGATGACTTATCTTTGCCTCCCCCAAGCACCTCCACTTCGACTGGTTCTGTGCTTCCCGCATCATTCATCACTACTACTACTATGACTTTACTAGTATCTTACTTATCTATTATTTAAATGATTTATTATCAAATCATATCACAAAATTCTTAAATCCCAAAAAAGTCAACGACTAAGTACGTAGGCCTACTGTTAATAATTACTATACAGGAAAAGTTTTTAACCAGTGCGCAAATTTTTTTTGGTGGCTCGGTGTAAGCAATAGAACACATTTCCATTTTTAGTTTATGACTTTTTTTTTTTCATTTTTCCACTTTGTCCCAATTTGAAATAAGCAAGACATGGATATAATTTAATAGTAATACTATGAATGAGCATGAATGAAAACACGAAGGCCGGCCGCCGGCCGCTGGACGCCCAGCGCACGAGACGGGGCGGGGGTGCGGGGGCATGCGGCGCGGCGCCGGCGTTTTATAAACAAAACGCATGCACATGCAGTACGTCACTTGCGGAAGCGGAGGTCGGATGTCTCTTCGCCGTCCCTGCGCGCGTGCCGCGTACTAGACTAGCGTAGTGACAATGTCTCATTTTACTCACCGCGAGTATTATGAAATAGTGCGAGTGTATTTGTTAAGCAATGAAAATTTACGAGCAGCACGAAGAAGATACGAAAGGGAGAGCGTACCTCGTATGCGAGCCCAAAGGATCCTCAATCCCACGGTCCCTAATGAGAGGACAATTTTAGTAGCAAACCAAGGTGTATGAAACAAGTGAAATGCCGGCTGAGCCTAGATGACTTGAAAGAAAAAATAATTAACGCTTTCATTGAAGTAAAAAGTGGTGTTAGTGTCCTAAACAAACTAAATGCTTACTTATTTAAACGTGCACGTTTATGCCTTGAAAAAAGGAGGAGGTCACTTCAAACAATACCTACCTAAAATTATTGTGTTGTGATTAATAAAATGTAGAGGTAAGAAGAAATTATAAACAATCTTAGTGTCTTAGGTTCTCTTTGATTAGACATTGACGCAAATTGTATCATGTCTAAGTACCTATCATACCTAAATGTTTTATTTTGAATGGACTAAAACGTATTACTTTCTTACTTATTATGATTTATTTTCTGCATTTTGATGGTCCTAAGCCCATGAAAGTATGAAGGATAAATTGGAATTTACGAAAAATTACGTTTACAAATAACTTTACGCAGTCTAAACTTAAAAAATTGTAGCGCTAAACTGGGGTCAATAATCCGCCGTCGTTAGAGCGAGCGCGCGCGCGTGAGTACTTCTGATAGCAGCTGGCGCGTCAGGCGACCGGTCGACGCGCGGCGTGAATCGGGCGACCGGTCGACGGACTGGCAAGCGACGTCCATAAAATAAATTTCTGAGTAAACAAGTCTCGTAAGCGTTAACTTAATTTTTTACTATTGAAACATATCAAAACAAAAAATACGTGTTTATTAAAATATATTCAAGTTTATTATGTCAAAATTTGCGCACTGGATAAAAACTTTTCCTGTATAAGTCTATTATAAATATAAAGAAGTTGTAAAAGTAGTGGTACGTCGAAACAATCCGTCCTCATTTCGCTGCTAAGTAACGTTCCATGTATTTTGTAAATATAATACATATAATAACCTTAATGGAGTTGTGTTACGCTGGCTAACCGTTTTAAGTGTGGACGTACGATTTCAAAAGTATCAAAGCCAGAATATTACAAAAGCAACTGAGATATTTTTTCTCTACAATTTAAATATTACGCGTTATACCTAGCGCATAATAAGTAAATTAAACTATTACTGTGTTCACATAAATAATAAAATAAATAAATAAATTGTTATATTTCTAAATACTATGAATCAATTTGATCAAATCAAATCAATCATAATCGTTTATTTGCATAAAATGAGGTAGGTACAAAAGATAATAGTGTAAAATTGTAGTGCAAAGACACATTCCGCCATGTAATGATGGCATGCAAATATTTAATACATGAAGTAGGTATGTATTAACAACATGCAGTAGCATGTACTACTATCGTACAGTTAATTAAATTAACAAAGGAAGATAAATAATTTAAAAAAAATTAAATGCATTTCTGAAGATTTTTTGTGCAGAAATTCGCCGACAGAATAAAAACTATGCGATATCAACCATTTTTAGGGTTCCGTACCCAAAGGGTAAAAACGGGACCCTATTACTAAGACTTCGCTGTCTGTCCGTCTGTCCGTCTGGCCGTCTGTCCGTCTGTCCGTCTGTCCGTCTGTCCGTCTGTCCGTCTGTCCGTCTGTCTGTCACCAGGCTGTATCTCAAGAACCGCGATAGCTAGACTGTTGAAATTTTCACAGATGATGTATTTCTGTTGCCGCTATAACAACAAATACTAAAAACAAAATAAAATTAAATATTTAAGGGGGGCTCCCATACAACAAACGCGATTTTTTTGCCCTTTTTTGCTCGATATCAAAAATGGTAATAGGTAGGCCCTTGAAATATTCACAAAATACTCAGTTGTATTTTAACTTTAAAAATAAATAATAAAAAAAAAAAATATTTAAGGGGGGCTCCCATACAACAAACATGTTTTTTTCGGCGTTTTTGCCTTGTGGTACGGAACCCTTCGTGTGCGAGTCCGACTCGCACTTGGCCAGTTTTTTCAAAACCACACAGATTTTTTTGTACGGTAGTTCGTAATCTAATCATAAATGAAACAAAAACACAAACAATGTTTCATCCTTTCGGTCTATTATTCATTTTTAGGGTTCCGTACCCAAAGGGTAAAAACGGAACCCTATTACTAAGACTTCGCTGTCTGTCTGTCTGTCACCAGGCTGTATCTCAAGAACCGCGATAGCTAGACAGTTGAAATTTTCACAAATTATGTATTTCTGTTGCCGCTATAGCAACAAATACTAAAAACAAAATAAAATAAATATTTAAGGGGGGCTCCCATACAACAAACGCGATTGATTTGCTCTTTTTTGCTCGATATCAAAAATGGCAACAGGTAGGCACTTGAAATATTCACAAAATACTCAGTTGTATTTTAACTTTAATAATAAATAATAAAATAAATATTTAAGGGGGCTCCCATAGAACAAACATGTTTTTTTCGGCGTTTTTGCCTTGTGGTACAGAACCCTTCGTGTGCGAGTCCGACTCACACTTGGCCAGTTTTTTTTTGTTTTAGTATCAGAAATTCACTTGTATGAAGAATTGGCATTTCTCGTTCAACTCTAACATTCCAAGTGAAACTAACAAAGAAAAAGTTTTCGAGAAGCTCCATGAATATTACACGACTTTCTTATTTAATTGACATGTTACTAGACCGACTTCATTTTTCGACTAGGTGGCATTCAAACTTATATTATTATACTTACTTTCCCAGAAAAGTTTTTATGAAAAACTATGGCCTTCGTATTACCTACAGATTTTTGCCTGATTTTGTTGGTCGCAAATACAAAAGATGTATAATAAAATAATGCATAAAGTCCAGAACCTACTGATTGGGAGGAGACACTGGCTCCTGTAACACAGGTGTTGTTACCTAGCGCAGAAGTCAGGGCTTCACTTTGTTTGTACACATTTTTATGCGAATAAATTATTATTATATTATATTATTACATTTTAATACGGCCTTTGTTTGGTTCTAAGTCCATCTCAAAGATTTTCTCGTCATGAAATGATTTCTTTTTAATAAACTTCTGCTTTTGAATTTTGTTGGAACGAAGTATAGCAGCTATAATATAAAGGAAGAAAGAAATTAAAGGAAATTATATTTATGATAAAATAAAATTTCGTGAAGATGGTGACTTTTTCATTAATGTTGCCCGTCGATATGAAGTAATTCTTGTTACAGACGAAAAAGTTACACAGTCTGTTGTTTAATTTAGATGAAAATTTTGGGCCGGAAAGAAAATGACTTCGGACAAAGGGCAGTGATTAGCATTATTTTACACAAAAGATCATCCCTAAAACAAAAATGCTCCGCTCGAATATTAGAAAGAAATAAAAGTTTTCTACTTCCGTCATTATGGGAAACAGGAAAATGGCATTACCGATCGGCCTTCATTCTTATCACCATAAATCTAATATCCACGAAAACTCTGGTATTTACCTATGTAAGTTGAAAATATAAAAAGACACCAGTTTTCAATATCTAAAACAAACTAAACGTACGTATCTAATTGTTTACTCGCCTTAATAGAGGTCTAAATTTTTGGTAGCTATACCTCTTTGTCGAGACATGTTAAAAAATAATGGAAATATCTAACTGATTCTCTAAAAACTTACTGAACTTCTAATGACGTAAACTTTTTTTAAATTAATGAACCTCGTAAAACGTTTTGGCCTTTAAAAATGCACCTTTTTTAGTAAATGTGCCTCTTTTTATATTACTGGCCTTTTGTTGGCCCGGTTGAGCACAGTAACTTAACTTACTCCGACCAAATGGGTTAGGTTAGATTAGAACTGTGACTAACCACTCGCGAGCCAAATAGGTCGCAGTAACTAAGCTAGGGCACAATGACCAAACGGTTAGGTTAAAATTGTGACCAACTGCCCGATCGACTTATATCCAAGTTGGTTGCAGTTACTTGGTTATTTAGTATTTTTATAAAGACATTTGAACTATTTTAACTTCGATTAAATACATACCAAAAAATACCAGCTCAAAGAAGGACCAGTTATTGTTTCCGCGCGTGATATAATTCTGTATTCATCATCTGTCCAGCCTTTTCCCAACTATGTTGGGGTCGGCTTCCAGTCTAACCGAATAGAGCTGAATACCAGTATTTTACATGGAGCGACTGCCTATCTGACCTCCACAGCCCACTTACTGGGTAATACGATACCCCTTGGTAAGACTGGTTGTCAGACTTTCGGGCTTCTGACTACCCGTAACGACTGTCGAAGATCCAGGAATGACAGCCGGGACCAACGGCTTAACGTGCTTTCCGAGGCACGGAGGGGTCACGGTATGTAAAGATGGTCACCCATCCACAGACCAACCGTGGCAAGCGTTGCTCAACCTGATCGATCGACCTGTGCGGCTGTTATTATTTAGCCACGGGCCCCTCATTCATTGTGAT
Source organism: Mesoligia furuncula (assembly GCA_916614155.1). Classification (NCBI taxonomy): domain Eukaryota; kingdom Metazoa; phylum Arthropoda; class Insecta; order Lepidoptera; family Noctuidae; genus Mesoligia; species Mesoligia furuncula. Next base: position 7,507,565 of record OU744807.1, read on the forward strand.
ATATGTATTATGGGATTGTATATAACACGTACGCTAATGACGTAATTCACTAATGATTAGGTATTAAGTCAATAGTGATTAAGTCACTCTGTCACCTTGCTTTAGGTAATAGTTAATTGACAGAGATTTCATGCATTTGCAAAACCTTTCAAACGAACTCTCTATTACGTACCTTATCAAGAATGCCATAAAAACAGAGAGAGTTGCTCAACCACTGTAATTTATGCTTTCCCACATTTTCTTTGCATCAAGAGCGAACGAGGGCTTTTTTTTCAAAACCATTAGATACCATTTACTTATTAGTTACCTGCACCATTTCAATGCATAATTAAGCATTATTGGTTATTATAAACATCAGAATTCAACACACACTTAACCCATGCCTTTATCGTGTCTTATAACATCATTAGTAACTAACTCTCCCTCCACCTAATAAAGTATCCAATATCCCAGAACATCACAAAATCTTCTTTAAAGTTTTAAAGCGCTTTGCGTTGCTACATTAACCACAAGCTCATATTACTCTGCAAACAGCCAGCGATTTATAAACTTAATGTTACGCTGCCTTGACCAAACGTTGTAGACAAAGCATCATGAATACAGCAGCTCTAACGCTAACCGCAATATAAGCGTCTAGCAGAATTAATCCAGCGCCAGTATTAGTTAGTGCATTAAGTTCTGGGATGCTTTTCGAGGTTATATTCATAAAATATTAAGCGTTATTAGTGTTATAAGACAACACAGTATTCTTGGGCATAACTTTGGATGCTAAGCTTCAGTGGGGTCCACATATAGATAAATTGTCAAAAAGGCTAAGTTCCGCAGCATATGCTGTTAGAAAAATTCGTAATTTAACTGATATAGAGACTGCCCGTTTAGTGTACTTTAGCTATTTTCATAGTGTAATGTCGTACGGTATTCTATTGTGGGGAAATGCCGCCGATATTCAGACTATCTTTGTTTTACAGAAGCGAGCTGTTCGATCAATTTATAAATTAAGTCCGAGACACTCTCTCAGAGACAAATTTAAAGAGATTAATGTAATGACTGTGCCTTCTCAGTATATTTATGAAAATCTTTTATATGCCCATAAAAATATAAAATTGTTTAAAAAATACAGTGATATCCATAATATAAATACTAGAAACAAACACAAATTTGTTGTACCTACAACAAGGCTCAAAAAAATAGGTGGCTCGTTCAGATGCCAATGTATACGCTTTTATAATAAGCTACCAAGCCACGTTCAAGATCTAAGCCTCAATAAATTCAAATCATTCATTAAACGTAAGTTGTGCCAGAAAGCCTTTTATACAGTTAAAGATTATATTGAGGACAAAAAGGCTTGGGATTGAGCTGCTTCACATTTCTGCATTTGGAACGTCCTTTTTTTTTATATACACTTTGACATTAATGATTTTTTTATAAACAATGACATTTGCTTACTTTGTAAAGTATTACATTATTTTATTTATTGTGATTTGTGAATGTGAAGACGATGTGGGTCATTTTGTTACTTTTATATATTTTTTTTTATTATTCTTTCTGTTCTGTTTTTTTTTTCTCTTGGTCTGGCAGTTTGAGTAATTTATGTGGCCTACCCAAATGTCCATTCTTTGGTATTGTTCGTCGAATCGTTGAGCTCCTTAAGTCTTGAGTTGAGCTGCACGATTTCTGACAAATGCGTGCACTGACTGGACAGGTCCTCTCAATCTGTGTGGTTCTTTCTTCAAAAGACCGTCTCAGACATCGATCTACATGGTCTTCATATAACCTGACCAAGATTATGTCTGGACTTTAAAAGAGACTGTGACCTCTGAGTTTGTTTCGGCCTTTCTTCTCAGAGTAGTCAGATAGGAAACGCCGACCTCATCTAGTTTTAAAAAACCATGATTGACGTGTAAAAGTGTTTGTACAAACCTACTTACAAAAATAAAATCATTTATCATTTATAAGTTCTAGCGGAGTCGGCTCTTCACAAACCGGTTTTGATCTAAATTAGTATGTGTCCCCCGTTTCGTGGCTTAAACCCTTGAAAAGTAAGCATTTTCATGTGTCTTTTGTAATTTTTAGATTCAAAAACTGCCGATTCGTAACCAAAGCCATGATGTATGTATACTACCTGAACGCGCCCCAGAAGGTGGTAGCCATAAGGCTTATCCGGGGATACCGCACGATCTCGGGCGAGGCGGCAAGCCTCCTTGCCGGACTGCCGCCATGGGATCTGGAGGCGATAGTCCTGTATGAGTGGCGCGCGGAGGCACTACGCCGGGGGGAGGATCCGCTTCCGCGGCAAATCGCTGCGGAGCGGACGGATCTCCGGCGCGATCTCATGGCGGCATGGAAAGAGCGACTGTCGCAACCCAGCGCAGGGCACGCCGCGATAGCGGCGATAAGACCCCTCTTTGAGGAGTGGCTAGACAGGCGCCACGGCGCCCTCATCTACCGCCTGACGCAGGTCCTCACCGGACACGGAAGTTTCGGGAGGTTCCTGCACATCATCAGGCTGGAGGAATCGCCCGGGTGTCACCATTGCCAGGATCGCCCAGAGAACACGGTGGAGCACACGGTGGAGGTCTGCCCCGCTTGGGCGGAGCACCGCCGTGTCCTCGTAGAGGCGATTGGCAGCGGCGGCGACCTCTCGCGTCCGGCCCTGGTGCAAGCCATGGTCCGGGGCGAGAGGGAGTGGGAGGCAGTCACCTCCATCTGCGAAGCAGTCATGCTAGCGAAGGAGGTGGCGGGACGGTTCAGGGAGAGAGCCTCCCGTCTCAGCCGCCGCGGGGGACGCCCCCGGCGTCGGGAGCTGCGCGACGACACCCGGCCACCTTAGGCGCGGGCCTGCGGGCGGCGAGTAATGGGTAGCTCACCATCCGACCAGGACCAGGCCCGTGCCGGACGGCGCGTACGTGTTCCACGCGCACCTCAAAGAGATGTCAGCATCGAGGAGGGGCTCCCTTAGGGCCGAAGCCTGCCGGGTCAGCGGGATTTGTCCGAAAGGGTTACCGCTGGCCCGGAACATACAGGGCTAAGGAAGGAACACGGGTGGGTTTTAGTCAGTAAGAGTCTGACACTCCCTTCTGCTCCACCCAGAGCGGGAGGAGTCATTTGATGATTTCCCATCCACAAAAAAAAAAGCCATGATGTATTCCTTTTTTATTTAAATGTCGTTACTTATTTGAATAGAAAGCTTTATTCGGGAGTCAAACTGCCCAGCAGTTGATTAATACGGGAATGCGGTAGGGAAATTCAGAAAGCCGATGTCAAAAACCCAGAACATGATCCTTTACTAAACCCTAAGTGCAGAAGGACTATGCATAAAGTGAGCACTCGCAGTGTGACATTACTTACCGAACTTGAGAACTTGTGACACCAGATACCCTCTCCCCAAGCGCTGAGCCCTCAAACTTTACTGTGAACATTTAACTTGAAACGTAATCCTCACTAAATTTAGTAAAACACATTATAACATGCGAAGCAATCCTCTCAACGCAAATGAAAAAGTTGTTTTAAACTTTCTTATGAAAGTGCTTTGTCGGAGTTGGTTTATTGATTCTAATCTTAGGTGGTTTAGTAACTGTTATATTGGTTTTAATATTATAAAGATGGTCTGATTTCGCCTTATATGGCAAGAGTGTATGTTACTACTGTAGCTTGACACCTAGATGATTTAAGCGAAGAGTAAATTGGATTCCAAGTCTTTGAAAGTTGGCCTATACTGTTTTTTCAACTGTACTAAAATTACCTTACTTTAAAATTAGTTAAACTAAATTTGAATAATCACTGAAACTCATAACATGATCCTTATTGCAAACAGTAACGAAATGGAAACATCAAAGTAAACAACTAACAATTCTAAAACATCGCAAATAAAGGTCCAATGAACCAACAAAGGAAGATATCTAAATAAAATATGAATGTGATTCCAAACCGAAGAAATACGGAGTTTCATTACCGAAAGTAATCAACGGGAATGGAGTTTGTAGGCTCATCAATATTTAGTTTACGACACAATCGAAAACATTGCACACCGGACGTTCATCATCAGGAAAATGGACATCGAAGTCCATCCGTTCGATTCGAAATGGACGTGTGACAAACAAAAATATTTAGATAAACAGGGACACTCGGCCTTTGGGCTTAGAAAACAAATAAAACTTTATTGAATTGAATTTCTATTCCGTGGTCCAAGACCACTATTGATTCAAGAATATCCAAATTTACTGTTTTTAGGGTTCCGTTACCAAATGGCAAAAAACGGAACCCTTATAGATTCGTCATGTCTGTCTGTCTGTCCGTACATATGTCACAGCCACTTTTTTCCGAAACTATAATAACTATACTGCTGAAACTTGGTAAGTAGATGTATTTTGTGAACCGCATTAGGATTTTCACACAAAAATAGAAAAAAAACAATAAATTTTAGGGCTCCTCATACTTAGAACGAAAATTGGTTTGAACGAGATCTAGTCATCATCATCATCATTTCAGCCGAAAGACGTCCACTGCTGGACATAGGCCTCCCCCAAGTTGGGGGGGGGGTTTGCCATAATCGCCACGCTTGGCAGGTGGGTTGGCGATCGCAGTATAGTATGGTGGTGGAATGCATAGAGAACGCTGCTGCCCATTCTCCGGTACGACCCTTAGTCGCCACCCACGGCACCCACGGGAAGTATGGGGTGGTGCTATTCTTTAAGTCCACCACACAGACAACGAACGAGATCTAGTAAGTAGTTTTTTTTAATACGTCATAAATCTTAAACCGCAATTTACCTTTCATTCAATCAACTCAAATATAAAAATAAAAATAAAACATTTAATTTCATAAATATAAACCCTATGCTTAAACCCGGATGTTACGGAACCCTCGGTGCGCGAGTCCGACTCGCTCTTGCCCAGTTTTTATTATTTCTTTTTAAATAATAAATTTAGAAAAACCTCGTGAGAATTCGACATTTACCTAGAACCAAAAATCCGAATACATGTGTGAGTGACATCTTCTAACCCTCACTAGACCCGAGTAGAAATGATGGCCCCCTTCCTCTTACAGTGAGACTGCCTGTGTCCCAGCGGTGGGAGAAGTATAGGTTGGTTATGATTATTTCTATGTATCCTGGTTCAGTATAACTTATGAGGAATACATAATAATATATAATCTTAATATATGTATGTAATGGAAACAAGCAGAGAGAGATAGATTTCATGGTTTTCGAGGGTGTTGAAGCCGATAGTTCAAAATGGCGGCTGCGAAAATTTTCAAATTTTTCGTCATTTAGAATTTTTGCAGCCACCATCTTGAATTTATATTTTGAGCTTCGTTCCAACCGACCCCACCTTTTTTTTTGTTTGTTAGTTTCAATGCGCTAATCTCTGCCATTACCAGTCAGAGTCAAAAAAGTATTTTTGCATTAGATAACAATTCTTGAGGAACACCATAGCTGCTATATGTATATTATTTTTGTTGTTTTTGTGTGAATATTATTTAACTTTTCTTTACCTGGGTCAAATAAACTTATATTCTTTCTTTTCTTTTCTAAATTTCACGCGGACGAAGTCCCGGGCAGAAGATAGGTTAAAAAAAAAAAAAAAAAGTCATTCTTATGCCATTTTGTCTCGGTATCACTATAAAATTAGCACAATGAACAATAAAATAATTGGTCAGAAATCCGTTCTCATAAGTTTGCCAAGAGAACAAAGAAATAAAACAATAATTTTCTTACGCTCCGAAAGATAAATAATGGCGTTTCTATGCGAAAAGAACTTCCTATTATAATTGGCCAGGCCATTCTAGAACTCCATAATCAATAGCTATAGCTTTATCCGCAATTTAAATATTACTAGCTATGCCCTGTGGTTTCACCCGCATAAGTATGGATCCCGTGAGAATATCGAGATAAAAAGTAGCCTATATGTTAGTTAATCCAAGGTGTCAGCTACCTTCATACAAAATTTTATCAAAATTGTTCCAGCCGTTTGAGCGTGAAGAAGTAACAAACATATAAACACACACATACACTCACAAACTTTCGCCTTTATAATATTAGTGTGATTCTCCTGTGATTGCGCTTTTCATATTTCGTAGTCAGCAGAAATATTCTTTTAAAGATGGAATTAAAAAGTTAATAATATTTCCATTTCGCTCGAACACTTTTAAATTCAGACTCAAACAAACTTCAATATTTTGATTTCGTCCACATTTCAAGCAGCGTAGTTCCACTTAAAACTTAGTGAAAACGCATTTCCCAATTCACAACATCCGTTGAGAACAGACTAGTGTTAGTCCTTTGTTATTAAGAGTTTTGATGTTTTTGGATATGACGACATATCAAGCTAAATATTTCCAGTTTTAACTAACCTCGCATTGTAAAGGCTTTTCGTACAATGAGAAGTCAGCTTATACTGAAAATGTATAAACTCAAACTCAAACTCAAACTCAAACCATTTATTTCAATTAAACCATTTACAGGCACTTTTGAATTGTCAAGAAGTCGGTCAGTCAGAAAATATGAAGCTAGATGCCCATTCCAAAGCGTAGGTACCTATGGAGAAGAACGAGCAAGAAACTCCATGGACACTCTTTTAAATTGTATTTTTACAAAAATATTCGTTACATCATTAATGTTGAATTTACAATTATATGTGAGAACGATGTAAAAAAAATACGTACGCGTTAAGAGCGTCCAGAGTACAGCAAATAGTAAGAAGACAACAATCCAAAAATAAAATAATTAAAAATAAGCCTAGGCAGCTGAGTGATGACCAGCCCCAACTGACGGCGCCCGTTCACGAACATGACGCATGGATCAGCACCATTCAGCTCAACCATTTTGAAGGGAGCTAAATGATCCAATACACACGCCACCGTCAGCGAGACATTTGTGTGAGCATGACATACTATCAGCCGCCATGGCACATTCAAGTCAATGTAAGACATATTACCCGGTAAATGGTAAAGAAGGTATACTTACATAGAACTCACATCTGTGCTATGCAGTTATACAATGCAAAGGAAATTGAGTTTATACAATGCAAAGATAATCTTACAATCTTCAGCAGCTCCAACAGTATTTTCAAGTGTTAATCAATTAGTTGTGGTTGTGGAGCAGGACCAGCATTGAGCCAGGCATTTTTATCAGCGATGTAATCCCCTAACTTATAATATGCCTGACTACATAGTGTGCGTTTTATACAAGACTTGAATTTTGTCTCATTCAGTTGAAGAATGTGGGGAGGTATTTTATTATAACATTTTAAACAGTACCCCATAAAAGATGAGTCTACTTTAGCCAGTCTGAAACCTGGTTGAACTAATAGGTCCCTATTCCTAGTACTATAATTATGTCTTTCACCTCTTTTACCAAAAAGATGTAAGTTTTTTCTTACATACATGATGTTTTCGTAGATATATTGACAAGGTACCGTCATGATGTTAATTTCCTTAAACAGTTCCCTTAGAGAATCACGCCTGCAGAGGTTATATATGGCTCTGATGGCTCTTTTCTGCAGAATAAAAATAGAATCAATGTCTGCAGCCCGTCCCCAAAGCAAAATACCGTAAGACATGATACTATGAAAGTAACTAAAATAGACCAGTCTCGCGGTATCTATATCAGTAAATTGGCGGATTTTTCTGACAGCATAAGCTGCTGAACTTAGCCGTCCTGCAAGAGATGTTAAATGAGGACCCCATTGTAGCCTTGAGTCGAGCGTGATCCCCAGGAAAACCGTTTCATCGACGAATTCTAGTTTCTCTTGATTCAATACTATCTCACAATCACTACTCTTTACATTTGGTAGAGAAAATCTTATGCACTTAGTTTTTTTCCCATTTAATACTAAATTATTAGCAGTGAACCAACTTTGGACCTGCAGTAAGGCGTTATTTACGTCGTCATAATTTGTAGCACGTCTATTTACCTTAAAAATTAAGGAAGTGTCATCAGCAAATAACACCATTTGTGGTTGATTTTTTAATAAATGGAGTAGATCATTAACATACACTAAAAAGAGGAAAGGACCCAATATCGAGCCTTGTGGCACACCCATTTTTACTGTTAAACCATGTGAATTGACACCATTTATTTGAACTTGCTGTTGTCTGTCATTTAAATAAGAACTAACTAAACTGAGCGCAAGTTTTCCAAGCCCATAATGCTCAAGTTTCAAAAGCAAGGTTTCGTGATCGACGCAATCAAATGCCTTAGAGAGGTCACAAAAGATTCCTATGGCGTCTTGGGCCTCTTCCCACGCGTTAAAAATGTGTTTTAATAAGGTTACACCGGCGTCGGTCGTACAACGTCCTTTGGTGAAACCATATTGTTGATCGTGAAGGATTTTATTCGTGTTAAAATGATTGAGCATCTGATTAAGCATTATCTTTTCAAACACCTTACTGAAAACCGGCAACACGGATACGGGTCTATAATTATTGGTGTCTTTACTGTCCCCAGATTTGAAAAGTGGTATTACCTTACTGAATTTCATTAAATCGGGGAAGACTCCTTGATCATATATAGCTTCTTATGTCATCGTGCGTGCACGAAAACGGTATAATATAGGCCTAATCCTGACGACAGACGGCACCCACGTCTCTTCTCATTTTGTAGACGTAATGTATTTCGACGTTGTGATAGCTCACCTGGCACAAATACATTTTTATTACGCTGATATTTGACAGCATAAAACATACCTCGAGATCTACCAACGCTCTGGCTGGAGCCAAACATATGGCATCATAATATAATATGTAGTATTATAAATGGTGTCACGCCTCGCTTTTTCGTGTCATTGACAGATGTCACCTATTTATGAAATACGATAGATAATACTTTATCTACCTTTAGCTTTTATGCAGACTTTATCGAGCTTCTGAAGTTATCTAGTTCTTTATTTTATTTTAATCCTCACCAAGCAAACCTGAACAGGAAGTAGAAATTTAGCAAAAGCGGGAGGGTAGCAGTTCCGAAGCTGTAAAATAATGCTCCCGTAAATCGTAAGGTTATAACTTCAACTTTTAAAAAAGTTTTCCTCAGAAACGAAACCTTACCGGGACGGGTGAATAGATTAAATACATTTTTATTATTACTAGCCGAACTTTCTACTTGTGAAGTGTATTCACAAAATGGCAAACTAAGAGCTGCTATACGCGTACGTATTCCACTCGCGTCTCAAAGAGATGTCAGCATCAACGAAGGAGCCCGTTAGGGCCGAAGCCTGCTGGGTCACCGGGATTGACCGAAAGGGTTACCACTGGCCCGGAACATAAAGCGCTAAGGAAGGAACACTGGTGGGTTTTAGTCAGTAAGAGTCTGATACTCCCTTCCGCTCCTCCCAGAGCGGGAAAGGTCATTTGATGATTTCCCATCCGCAAAAATAAAAGAGCTGCTATATCAAAATTACTTTCATATGGATATATGAAGATGAAAGATAATGAGAGTTTCCTTTGAGTTCCTTCATGAAGCTAAAATGTATTAGCACAGGAAAATAGGAGACTGGCATCACTTCAGATGATAATTAAAGTCATTTTGTAACGCTGAAAGTTAATTTTGTAACAGCTATCATAAATTAAACTTTTGCTTCAACATTTTGCAGACTTTATGAATGATACTTATATTATTTTATTTAGTTTTCATGTAGTGTTTCTTTACTTCTGAATGACTATAAATACAGATAAAACTTAGCCAAATTTTGCGCTTTAATTTACTACTTATTATAAAATTTATACGTTAGTGAAAACTGGGTTGATTTTAAGCCATAGGTAAAAGTCTCATTAAGGAGACATTAAATATAATTAAGTCATAAATGTTTATAACTATATCGTTTAAAAACATTGGTAAAATTATGTCATTATGCAATTGGTGCTTCTCCGAGCTGCTGAGCGGAATAATTAGAGTAATGACTTCAGAACTGTATGGCAGTATTCAAATGTTAGTCCTAATTAGTGTGTGATGCGAGACAACGTAATTAAAAGTCTGCCTTTAAGTACTTTGTTGGTAACCGCTTTGATCTAGTATAGATACATACTTGTCTCGTCCTATAAAGCTAATTCAAAACTAATTGCTGCCAATAATTAATTTTTATTTTAAAGAGCACATTTGTTCTGTCAGTATCACGTGCGTCTACTTGACCGTAAAAAAACAATTGTAAAGCACATTTTTTTCTTTAATCGTAACACAAAATAACTAGTTACCTACTGAAAGTTCGAATTCAAATAGCTTAAATAAGATAGCGATTTAATTCAAATAAGATTGAAAAAGCCAGATTCAAATGCACTTAGAGCAAATTGTATTAGAAAGTCGAACAATCCTAGTTTCTAAAGTCGGTCAGAATATAAAGGATGGAACTGACATATAAATGTAGGTGCATTTATCGCTATACCAGTTGAGATCGCACCCCAGCCGTTCTGAACGCGGCGAAATAACCGCTTTTCATCTTCCCTATATTGATAAAAACATCACGTCTTTCTTTATTGATCACGTCATTTATCTACTTAAGCCCGAATGAAAATATTTTATACATATTATACTTATGTTGGAGTGACAATTCCGTTCATAACTAAGAAAACAAAACAAATGTGCTATGTAAAATAAAATCATTTTTATGTTACCTACTGAATATTCCAAAGCATTTACAAAGCGGTTTAACAAAGAAAAGCGTTCAAAGTGTGCTTACAACTTTACACGGAAAAGTTTCTCATATAAATACAGAGTGGTCTGAATGTTATACCAAGACAGAAAAATCTGTTATGTATTTACTCTTTTCTGTTTTTCAAATACCATTTACTTCTTTCTGAAAATGGGCGAACAATAATAGTCAAGTTTTCTACTACGGCAAATATCGTCTGCAAACAAATACCTGACCCACTCCGCAGGAAGTACCCAGTAGCAATTATATTTTGATCTATTTCCAAACTTTCAAGTTCTCCTGCTGTTTCAAGCTTCGCGTATTTTATACCAGGATTTGTTTTAAACTTTTGCAATTTCGTATTGTTTTGTCTGTTTGCTTCTGTTTTAAAATCTGATTTATTCGCTAAAGAGACAGCATTCTTGCGTTTCTTTTTGAATTTAGATTGTTTCAAAACTGCAAGGCGCCGCGTTTTAACGAAGGGAAATTGAAATATTTGCTGCGGTTGGTTCAGTTCGACCGAATGTTTGTATTGACTTCCTCCATTTTGATTGGTTGAGGTTAGATCGGAGTTCCATTTGCTCTTATTTCACATTAATGTGAAATATTTGTTTTCATATTCTTAAGAAATTGCCACGAAAAACTAAAAATAATAAACTTCTTGAGAGATCTTTGGATACAAAGCTGCAATCAAGAAAGTTCTAAAACTTTGTTGATGAAGGTGAAGTTCTGAAAACCAAATGGGCTTTTGATTCAGTTTGAAACGTAGCAATTACTTATCAGATTGAAACACTGCTTTTACAATTTTCAGCGAAATTCTGAGAGTTACAATAAGTTCTTTATAACTATGTTCACTAGACTTTGTAATGATAAACATAAAATTAAAACGGAAACTTTCCAGTTATTTGAACTAAAGCCTGTAACATGAAATTGTATAATAACTTATCTACAAGTTAATCAAAACTCAGTGAGCCACATAATGGCGTGACGTGTATAGAAAACATTGGAAGTACAGTCAAAAGCATAAATACGTTACACTTACGCAAAGTTCAAAAGTGCTTTTCTATTTTCTCTGAAGTAAAAATTGCAACTTTGAGAAAAGACTTATTTTATAATAGTATGGTCTCGATGATGAGCAGTGGTGGCCCAGTGGTAAAAGGCCGAGACTTACAAGTTGTAGGTCGCAGGTTCGTACGGGTTCACGGATGAGTGCTAACGCGTGCCGGTGTTCCCGCCGTAAGCGACAGAGGAGGTCACCGTGGAGTTTTAGTGGGTTAGAGTCCCACATAACTGAACTATCTCCCCGTGTTAGTGCAGAATGCATGAGCATTCCTCCACGTTAAAAAAGAAAAAAAGCCGGCACTTTACTTCGTGTAAATTATTTCATCACGACTGCTCTCAAAAAGGTGAAGGAAAACATCTTTAGGAAACCGGCATGACCTAGGTCCAAAAATTCAAAAGCAAGTGACATCCGCCAACCATAGCCCACTCCCTCTCACAGAGAGGAAGCTTGTGACCCAGCAGTGGGAACATTTTAAGCTGATTATTACGCTTGTGGTCTCGATAATACCATGTTCTTAACACAATTAAATATCGATCAAACTTGGAGAATATCGTTTATGAATCTTGGGTAAGTGTAAGTTATTTATGGTCGTGACTATACTCACTTTGCATACAACTTTGTAACTGTTTGCATGTTCGCACTCCTATCTTATATTAACTTGAGATACAACAAGATCCAACTTTGATAATAATACAGAACGGATTTACGGTGGCGCCATCTGTTACGTGAACGTGAGATTCTTGAAAAGTTTATTGTATTCAGTTGAATATTTAAAGCTATACGTTTTGGTGTTTTACTTGGTTAAATACTTACTTGGACTGTGTCGGTCTCCTGACGATACCAGGCGAGCATGAAGCGACAAAACCTCGATTCACTGTCAATCGAACGGAAAGCAGCTTTTAAAAGATTTGTTATCAAAGCGATTCAGATATATATTAAAAAATATACTGAAATAAAATAAAAACATTATTCCTATTTTACAACTTAAAATAATGTAGTTTTAAACAGTAACAATTAAACTTTTGTTGCATTACAAGAACTTCAAGGTGAAGGCCTCTCCCAAAGAATCAATTTTTCTCGGTCTTTAGCTATAAACCATTGCCATTTCACGATCCCATCGTGCCTTTACTTATAAAAAAGACCGAAATTATTAGATACTTTAACACTCAGGTTGTCCAGTGACTGACCAGCGCGGCTAATGTTAAACTATTGTACTTAGATAGGTACACTTGGTATTTATTCGTTTTTATTAGGGTTCCGTTGCCAGATGGCAAAAAACGGAACCCTTATAGATTCGTCATGTCTGTCTGTCTGTCCGTCCGTATGTCACAGCCACTTTTTTCCGAAACTATAAGACCTATACTGTTGAAACTGGGTCCATATTGGCTCACCTAAAGTTCTTTACCCGAAATTGTTCTTCCTAATGATTTGTAATCCGAATGATCAGTCTTCCTAAAATTTTTCATCCTAAAGTTTTCATTCATACTACACACATCAAAAGTGTCTAGGGATCAACATATATTTTTGCAATAACTTTTCTCCTGATTGATATTAATTAAAATTTTCTTTAAGGATTCATCAAATAAAGTGTTTTCGTTTGTCACAGTAACGATAAACCAAGTCACCTTTGCATTAATAAAGAAATTTGCCATTTTGCTCATAAAGGGATTTTTGACATTTGAACCACTAACACAAAAGTTCGAAAAAAAGACTGAAATAACAGTTTTCTTTAAAATTTTATTGGGTAACTTAAACAATTAATAATCCGTGTTTCTACCGCGAACACTAACAACACAAGAACATCGGTTTGGCATACTCAAAATGAGTTCATCCAAATCACGCTGTGGAATGGCCGCCCATGTTCGTTGCAACAACAAAAAAAGGTCTTCTTGCGACTGGATACCCTCCATATTCGGCAGAGCTCTTCTCTGTAGCATATCCCATGCATGCTCAATCGGGTTCAAGTCTGGCGACTGAGCAGGCCAGGGCAGGACATTGATGTTAGCTGCGGCGAGAGTCTGTCTTACAACTCTTGCGGTGTGCGGTCGTGCATTATCATGCATTAACTGAAATAAGGGACCTATTTGCACTTGTAGAGGAACGATGACGTCTGATACAATCGTCTCAGCATAAATTTGAGCGTTGAGGTTGCCTCTGATCCAAATCAACTCAGTTCTTCCGCCGATCCAAATACCCGCCCATACCATGATGGTTCCACCACTATAAGGATGGACTTCCTGGCAGGATTTTAATCGCTGTTGGCGTCCAGGGGTTCTCCAGTGTCGTATACGTCTTGTATCCGGTCTCATACCAAAACGAGACTCATCAGAAAAGCACACGAAACGCCATTGTTCTTCTGCCCAATTTCTGTGTTCAAGAGCCCATTGATATCGAATCCTACGATTGTGCATTGCTATAGGTGGTACCCGTAGCGGTCTTCGGGAATGAAGGTTCACTTCATGCAAGCGGTTTCTGACTGTTTGGTCGCTAATTAAGTTCCCTGAAGAGTGATGAAGCCTCACGGCTAACATCATGGCGGTTATTGTTGGAGCTCTTCGAGTTAAGATTTGAATGTATCGGTCTTGTCTCCGTGTGGAGCAGCGATACCGTCCTCCATGGCGCTCAGCCACGGTACCAGTGCTTCGGTAACGTGTCCAAAGTCGACTGATAACACTCTGACTTGTATTCAGAGCTAAAGCCACAGTACGTTGCCGGGAACCAGCTTCTATCATTCCCACGGCTCTGAGCATTTCTTCCCTGCTTAAATGACGTCGCCGCTCCATAATAACGTTGGTTTTAATCAGTAGTAGGGAAACAGTAGTACTAATAATGTCTTCAATGCGTTGTATGTTTTTATAGGGAAAATATTGACAGCTGATTTTCATCTTTTACTCGAATTTGATTCACAGTTCCTGATTCAAATTATGAAATGCACCAAAAAGGATCCATATAAATTTATAAAATCATAAATTTATTACAAAGCCACATCTCAATCTCAAGAAATCCGCATAAAAATGCTTGATCCCTAGACACTTTTGATGTGTGTATTTGTAGTGCTACCGGCGATGTTCATAACACTCATGTTTCCGAAAATTGTAATTAATAATATCATTAACGTAAATATATTTAAACTCCTACTGTTTTTTATCATAACGCTTTTATCCCTAAACATAGTTACCATAATATTAGAAGATGATAATTATTTATAGTTTTAATTTGAGGGTATGATTATTATTTGGGGGTATGCTTTACATAACGTACTGAGTTTTGTCTATGGAACCACTGTGCTTCCACACCCGGCGCTTTTTGATAGTAGCTATTTTTTTTTGGATAGAATAGACTCTTTTTAGTGTAAATTTGAAAACCGCAAAGTTCGCAAAATCATAGTGGCCGAGAAAAGAAATCCCAAAGTTTTTTTTTATCTACAAAAATATGTGGTTAGGCGTAGTCGACGGAGCCCCGCTTTGCGGGGCCCCTATTTCTGTCTACAGGGTTTAAAGGAACCTAACACGAAGGGTATGACGGGGGCTCGTTCGCTCGCTTTGCTCGCTCACTCGAGACCCCCGTCATCCCCTTCGAACCTAACCTGTCCGAGTCGGGGTGCCCCAAGTCCCGAGCTCGCTTCGCTCGCTCTTGCATCCTAAGTTGGTTACCGCTATAAATAAAATCTAAACAAAAAAAAAATCTATAAAAAGCCATCTAAACAAAAAAGATATGACTTTGAATAATAGTGTAAAAGATGGTTATGTTGAGAAAATATAGGAAAACAAATAAAAGTATAATAGATGTTTATTGCTACTGACATTATGAAGTTGCATGCTTCGGAATTATGAACATTAGAGACAGAGTACTTAGGAATTGTGATTGTTAGGATGAAAAATTTTAGGAGGAACATTTTCGGATTTCCAATTATCGGAGTTGAAAATTTAGGTGAACTTTGGCGCACCCGTTGAAACTTGGTAAGTAGATGTATTCTGTGAACCGCATTAAGATTTTCATATAAAAATAGAAAAAAAGCAATACATTTTTGGGGTCCCCATACTTAGAACTGAAACTCAAATTTTTTTTTTCATCAAACCAATACGTGTGGGGTATCTATGGATAGGTCTTCAAAAATGATATTGAGGTTTTTATTATTTCTTTTTTTAAACTGAATAGTTTGCGCGAGAGACACTTCCAAAGTGGTAAAATGTGTCCCCCCCCCCCCCTGTAACTTCTAAAATAAGAGAATGATAAAACTAAAAAAATATATGATTACCATGTAAGCTTCCACCGAAAATTGGTTTGAACGAAATCTAGTAAGTAGTTTTTTTTTAATACGTCATAAATCGTAAACCGCAATTTACCATTTATTCAATAAACTCAAATATAAAATAAAAAAAAAACATTTAATTTCATAAACATAAACCTTATACATAAACCCGGATGTTACGGAACCCTCGGTGCGCGAGTCCGACTCGCTCTTGCCCGGTTTTTTTTACTTTGTCTTGGACAGTGTTAACGTGTTACCAAAATCTACACCATGAGCATCTCCACTCAATGAACAACTAAACATTTAAATGACACCTCACACTCGCATAATCATCTAAACCATATACGTATCAAAAACATGGCTAAGGTACGCGCATAATTCTAAGAAAATCCCAAGACAAATGTATGTAACAACAACAGTCATAAAGCAAAGATCGTTAGATTCAAACAGCAATTTTCGGATACAATTATAAGTACCTAAGTACTCTGTATCTGTCTATGTGGTGCCGGACTTAAAGAATACCACCACCCCTTACTTCCCGTGGGTGTCGTAAAAGGCGACTAAGGATCGTACCGGAGAATGGGCAGCAGCGTTCTCTATTTATTCCACCACCATACCATACTGCGATCGCCAACCCGCCTGCCAAGCGTGGCGATTATGGCAAACCCTCCCAAAATTGGGCGAGGCCTGTGTCCAGCAGTGGACGTCTATCGGCTGAAACGACGACGACGAAGTACATGCTGTTCAAGAGATAACTTAAACCGTACGTTACACTAAAAGTTTTTAAGATTTATGGTACTTAACGCTTTGTTTATTTCGCGTTAAGTAATAGAAGAACATATTTTTGAGAATAATTTTGTTTAAATAAGGTGATAAGAATTTATGAACTTACTTCATAGATCGTCTGTGCTTGATTGATAACGCTCTTTTAGCTCACTGCTGAATGTTACACAGGTTAGCTATAGATTGCCATTCGGTTGCTTTAAGGCGTTTAATGTTTGAAATTAAACTCAAAGGACCAGAAACATTCGACGAAATAGATAGACACATTTTAGCATAGCTTCAATTTTTTTTACATTTACTTATCTATGCTGGAGGAGGGGTCCATGGCTAAATAATAACAGCCGCACAGGTCTATCGATCAAGTTAAGCTACGCTTGCCGCGGTTGGTGGATAGGTGACCATCATTACATACCGAGACCCCTCCGTGCCTCGGAAAGCCTGTTAAGCCGTTGGTCCCGGCTGTCATTCGTGGATATTTGACAGTCGTTACGGGTAGTTAGAAGCCAGAAATTCTGACAACCAGTCTTACCAAGGGGTACCGTATTACCCAATAACTGGGTTGTGTAGGTCAGATAGGTTGTCGCTCCATGTAAAATACTGGTATTCAGCTGCATCCGGTTAGACTGGCAGCCGACCCCAACATAGTTGGGAAAAGGCTAGGCAAATGATGAGATGATGATGACTTATCTTTGCTGGACATAGGCCTCCCCCAAGCACCTCCATTTCGACCGGTTGTGTGCTTCCCGTATTATTCATCACTACTACTATGACTTTACTAGTATTTTACTTATCTATTATAAATGATTTATTATCAAATCATATCATTCTGCTTAAATCCCAAAAAAGTCAACGACTAAGTACGTAGGCCTACTGTTAATAATTACTATATAAGTCTATTACAAATATAAAGAAGTTGTAAAAGTAGTGGGTACGTCGGAACAATCCGTCCTCATTTCGCTGCTAAGTAACGTTCCATGTATTTAGTAAATATAATATAATAACCATAATGGAGTTGTGTTACGCTGGCTAAGCGTTTTAAGTGTGGACGTACGATTTCAAAAGTATCAAAGCCAGATTATTACAAAAGCAACTGAGATATTTTTTCTCTACAATTTAAATATTACGCGTTATACCCAGCGCATAATAAATAAATTAAACTATTACTGTGTGTAAATAAATAATATAATAAATAAATAAGTTGTTGTATTTCTAAATTCTATGAAATAATTTAATCAAATCAAATCAATCATAATCGTTTATTTGCATAAAATGTGGTAGGTACAAAAGATGATAATGGAAAATTGTAGTGCAAAGACACAGTCCGCCATGTAATGATGGTATGCAAATATTTAATACATGAAGAAGTTATGTATTAACAACATGCAGTAACATGTACTACTATCGTACATTTATGGAAGTCGGGGGACCGTTCTGTGGAACACTTTCTATGCTAAGAGGTCCCCCGACTACCATATGAATTTATCTGTTTTAGTCTCGTTACTTAGATTCTTTAAGTTGGGGTTTTTTTTAATTATTTGATTCTTTTCCAATTACTTACATTTAATTTAATTATTTTTTTTGTGTCGGGGTTTTTTTAAATTTTAAATTTAATTTTTATTTCATGCTTTTTGTAGGGGCTCCTTAATTTTTGTATTTCATTTCTTTTATTTTCTTGCGTTTTAAGATTCAGGTAATTTGGTGTTTAATCAGGTTTTTTATCCATCAAAAAATAATTATTAATTTATAGTCGAAGAATAATTTTTAAGACTAAACCGATTTTTTTGTTTTATTTTATCCTTTTTCTAGTTCTTCCTTTAATTAAGTATTCAACTTTCGTACAAGTATTTCATAGCTACCTATTAGATATCTTAGGTATTTCAGATCTATAGTTTATAAAATGGGACTGCGACACTATCTGATGTAGAAATACCTACACTTTTTATGTAGGGCAATTCCATTGGTAATAAAAATAGTCAAACTCAGTGGTCGTAGGTACCAGTCATCACTCCACTTTCCTCATCATTCTAGAGCATTGATCAGACAAAAAAATATTTTCAAGTTTTTAGTTTTCATTTCGTTAGTTAATATTCCTCATTCCCTTTCAATATAGTGTAGGTAGATTATTCTATTTGTGAAGCCCTTGCATTTGATACCTATATTGAAGGAGTAGTGAAAAAATATATAAATCGCCATTTTGTGGTGGCGACATCTTGGATTTGAAATTTGTAATAGCGTATAGTATTCTACTAGTCAAGCCCTTTCATTTAAAACCCATATTGAGGGAGTTGTGAAAAAAAAACTGTAATTCGCCATTTTGTGGTGGCGGCCATCTTAGATTTGAAATGTATTATAATGTATAGTATTCTACTAGTCAAGCCCTTTCATTTGATACCCATATTAAGGAAGTTGTGATAAAATATGTAATCCGCCATTTTGTGGTGGCGGCCATCTTGGACCGATTTTCATCAA
Source organism: Mesoligia furuncula (assembly GCA_916614155.1). Lineage (NCBI taxonomy): Eukaryota > Metazoa > Arthropoda > Insecta > Lepidoptera > Noctuidae > Mesoligia > Mesoligia furuncula. The sequence goes on from OU744807.1 coordinate 7,526,752, forward strand.
ACATAGCTAAGAACACTCCCGACTAATTCATCTTTCAAACAAAACAAAACAAAATCAAAATCGGTTCATCCGTTCGGGAGCTACGATGCCACAGACACACACACACACAGACACGTCAAACTTATAACACCCCGTCGTTTTTGCATCGGGGGTTAATTAACAAAGGAAGATAAATAATTTTAAAAATTTAAAATGCATTTCTGAAGTGGTAGGACTGACAAGATTTTTTGTTCAGAAATTCGACAGAATAAAAACTATTCGATATCAACCATTTTTTCAAAACCACACAAAACTTTTTGTAAGGTAGTTCGTAATCTAATCATAAATGAAACAAAAACACAAACAATGATTCATCCTTTCGGTCTATTATTCATTTTTTTTGTTTTAGTATCAGAAATTCACTATATGAAGAATTGGCATTTCTCGTTCAACCCTAACATTCCAAGTGAAACTAACAAAGAAAAAGTTTTCGAGAAACTCCATGAAGATTACACGACTTTCTTATTTAATTGACATGTTACTAGACCGACTTCATTTTTCGACTAGGTGGCATTCAAACTTATATACTTACTTTCCCAGAAAAGTTTTTATGAAAAACTATGGCATTCGTATTAGCTAGTGGTAACTACAGATTTTTGCCTTATTTTGTTTGTCGTAAATACAAAAGATGTATAATATAATACATAAAATCCAGAACCTACTAATTGGGAGAAGACACTGGCCCCTGTAACACAGGTGTTTTTATCTAGCGCAGAAGTCAGGGATTCACTTTGTTTGTACACATTTTTATGCCAATAAATTATTATTATATTATATTATTATATTTTAATACGGCCTTTGTTTGGTTCTAAGTCCCTCTCAAAGATTTTCTCGTCAAGAAATGATTTCTTTTTAATAAACTTCTGCTTTTGAATTTTTTTGTAACGGAGCATGACTAGCAGCTATAATAAAAAGGAAGAAAGAAATTAAATGAAATTATATTTATGATAAAATAAAATTTCGGGAAGATGGTGACTTTTTCATTAATGTTGCCCGTCGATATGAAGTAATTCTTGTTACAGACGAAAAAGTTACACAGTCTGTTGTTTAATTTAGATGAAAATTTGAAAGAAAATGACTTCGGACAAAGGGCAGTGATTAGCATTATTTTACACAAAAGATCATCCCTAAAAAAAAAATCTGTTTAGTCTTAAAAATTATTCTTCAACTTCAATTCAATTAATACTTACTATTTTTTGACGGATTAAAAACCTGATTAAACAAAAAAATACCTGAATCTTAAAACGCAAGAAAAAAAAAAGAAATGAAATACAAAAATTAAGGAGTCCCTACAAAAAGCATGAAATAAAAAATTAAATTTAAAATTTAAAAAACCCCCGACACAAAAAATTAAATTAAATTAAATGTAAATAATTGGAAAAGGATCAAATAATATAAAAACCCCCCAACTTAAAGAATCTAGGTAATGAGACTAAAACAGATAAATTCATATGGCAGTCGGGGGACCTCTTAGCATAGAAGGTGTTCCACAGAACGGTCCCCCGACTTCCATATGAATTTATCTGTTTTAGTCTCGTTACCTAGATTCTTTAAGTTGGGGGGTTTTTATATTATTTGATCCTTTTCCAATTATTTACATTTAATTTAATTTAATTTTTTGTGTCGGGGGTTTTTTAAATTTTAAATTTAATTTTTTATTTCATGCTTTTTGTAGGGACTCCTTAATTTTTGTATTTCATTTCTTTTTTTTTTCTTGCGTTTTAAGATTCAGGTATTTTTTTGTTTAATCAGGTTTTTAATCCGTCAAAAAATAGTAAGTATTAATTGAATTGAAGTTGAAGAATAATTTTTAAGACTAAACAGATTTTTTTATATATATTATTATATCCTTTTTCTAGTTCTTCCTTTAGTTATTCAACTTTCGTACAAGTATTTCATAGCTATTAGATATCTTAGGTATTTCAGATCTAGTTTATAAAATGGGACTGCGATACTATCTGATGTAGAAATACCTACGCTTTTTAAGTAGGATAATTCCATTCGTAACAAAAATAGTCAAACTCAGTGGTCGTAGGTACCAGTCATCACTCCTCTTTCCTCATCATTCTAGAGCATTGATCAGACAACAACATATTTTCAAGTTTTTAGTTTTAATTTCGTTAGTTAATATTCCTCATTCCCTTTCAATATAGTGTAGGTACATTGTTCTACTTGTCAAGCCCTTGCATTTGATACCTATATTGAAGGAGTTGTGAAAAAAATATATAATTCGCCAATTTGTGGTGGCCGCCATCTTGGATTTGAAATTTGTAATAGCGAATAGTACCTATTCTACAAGTCAAGCCCTTTCATTTGATACCCATATTGAGGGAGTTGTGAAAAAAAAATGTAATTCGCCACTTTGTGGTGGCGGCCATCTTGGATTTGAAATTTGTAATGGCGTATAGTATTCTACTAGTCAAGCCCTTTCATTTGATACCCATATTGAGGGAGTTGTGAAAATAAAATGTAATTCGCCACATTGTGGTGGCGGCCATCTTGGATTTGAAATTTATCATAGTGTATAGTATTCTACTATTCAAGCCCTTTCATTTGACACCCATATTGAGGGAGTTGTGAAAAAATATGTAATCCGCCATTTTGTGGCGGCGGCCATCTTGGACCGATTTTCATCAAACATAGCTAAGAACACTCCCGACTAATTCGCCTTTCAAACAAAAAAAACAAAATCAAAATCGGTTCATCCGTTCGGGAGCTACGATGCCACAGACAGACACACACACACACACACACACACACAGACACGTCAAACTTATAACACCCCGTCGTTTTTGCGTCGGGGGTTAACAAAAATGCCCCGCTCGAATATTAGAAAGAAATAAAAGTTTTCTACTTCCGTCATTATGGAAAACAGGAAAATGGCATTACCGATCGGCCTTCATTCTTATCACCATAAATCTAATATCCACGAAAACTCCGGTATTATTTACCTAAGTAAGTTGAAAATAAAAGACCAGTTTTGAATATCTAGAACAAACTCAACGTACGTATCTAATTGTTTACTCGCCTTAACAGAGGTCGAAATTTTTGGTTGTTATACCTCTTTGTCGAGACATGTTAAAAAATAATGGAAATATCTAACTGATTCTCTAAAAATTTACTGAACTTCTAATGACGTAAACTTATTTTAAATTAATGAAGTTCGTAAAACATTTTGGCCTTTAAAAATGGACCTTTTTTTTAGTAAATGTGCCTCTTTTTATATTACTGGCCTTTTGTTGGCCCAGTTGAGCACAGTAACTTAACTAGGGTACTCCGACCAAATGGGTTAGGTTAGATTAGAACTGTGACTAACCACTCGCGAGCCAAATAGGTCGCAGTAATTAAGCTAGGGCACAATGACCTAACGAGTTAGGTTAGGTTAAAATTGTGACCAACTGCCCGATCGACTTATATCCAAGTTGGTTGCAGTTACTTGGTTATTTAGTATTTTTAGAAAGACATTTGAACTATTTGAACTTCGATTAAATACATACCAAAAAATAACAGCTTAAAGAAGGACCAGTTATTGTTTCCGCGCGTGATATAATTCTGTATTCATCATCTGTCCAGCCTTTTCCCAACTATGTTGGGGTCGGCTTCCAGTCTAACCGACAGAGCTGAATACCAGTATTTTACATGGAGCGACTGCCTATCTGACCTCCACTGCCCAGTTACTGGGTCATACGATACCCCTTGGTAAGACTGGTTGTCAGACTTTCGGGCTTCTGACTACCCGTAACGACTGTCAAAGATCCAGGAATGAGAGCCGGGACCAACGGTTTAACGTGCTTACCGAGGCACGGAGCGGCCACGGTATGTAAAGATGTTCACCCATCCACAGACCAACCGCGGCAAGCGTTGCTTAACCTGATCGACCTGTGCGGCTGTTATTATTTAGCCACGGGCCCCTCATTTACTGTGACATATGTATTATGGGATTGTATATGTATAACTCGCACGCTAATGACATAATGCACTATAGTGATAGGTCACTCCGTCACCTTGCTTTAGGTAAAGTTAATTGACAGGGATTTCGTGCATTTGCAAAACCTTTCAAACACAGTTTAAACATCAGAATTCAACACACACTTAACCCTTGCATTTATCGTGTCTTATAACGTCATTAGTAACTAACTTTCCCTCCACCTAATAAAGTATCCAATATCCCAGAACATCACAAAATCTTCTTTAAAGTTTTAAAGCGCTTTGCGTTGCTACATTAACCACAAGCTCATATTACTCTGCAAACAGCCAGCGATTTATAAACTTAATGTTACACTGCCTTGACCAAACGTTGTAGACAAAGCATCATGAATCTGTATTCATGATGCTTTGTCTACAACGTTTGGTCTGCTGTTAGAGCTGCTGTCAGCTCTAACGCTAACCGCAATATAAGCGTCTAGTAGAACTAATCCAGCGCCAGTATTAGTTAGTGCATTAAGTTCTGGGATGCTTTTCGAGGTTATATTCATAAAATATTAAGCGTTATTAGTGTTATAAGTTCTAGCGGAGTCGGCTCTTTACAAACCGGTTTTGATCTAAATTAGTGTGTCCCCCGTTTCGTGGCTTAAACCCTTGAAAAGTAACCATTTTCATGTGTCTTTTGTAATTTTTACATTCAAAAACTGCCGATTCTTAAGCAAAGCCATGATCTATGTATACTACTTGAACGCGCCCCAGAAGGTGGTAGCCATAAGGCTTATCCGGAAATACCGCACGATCTCGGGCGAGGCGGCAAGCCCCCTTGCCGGACTGCCGCCATGGGATCTGGAGGCGATAGTCCTCGCGCGCCTGTATGAGTGGCACGCGGAGGCACTACTCCGCGGGGAGGATCCGCTTCCGCGGCAAATCGCTGCGGAGCGGACGGAACTCGGGCGCGATCTCATGGCGGCATGGAAAGAGCGACTGTCGCAATCCAGCGCAGGGCACGCCGCGATAGCGGCGATAAGACCCCTCTTTGAGGAGTGGCTATACAGGCGCCACGGCGCCCTCACCTACCGCCTGACGCAGGTCCACACCGGACACGGAAGTTTCGGGAGGTCCCAGCACATCATCAGGCGGGAGGAAACGCCCGGGTGTCACCATTGCCAGGATCGCCCAGACAACACGGTGGAGCACACGGTGGAGGTCTGCCCCGCTTGGGCGGAGCACCACCGTGTCCTCGTAGAGGCGATTGGCAGCGGCGGCGACCTCTCGCTTCCGGCCCTGGTGCAAGCCATGGTCCGGGGCGAGAGGGAGTGAGAGGCAGTCACCTCCTTCTGCGAAGGAGTCATACTAGCGAAGGAGGTGGCGGGACGGTTCAGGGAGAGAGCCTCCCGTCTCAGCCGCCGCGGGGGACACCCCCGGCGGCGTCGGGAGCCGCGTGACGACTCCCGGTCACCGTAGGCGCGGGCCTGCGGGCGGAGAGTAATGGGTAGCTCACCGTCCGACCAGGACCAGGCCCGTGCCGGACGGCGCGTACGTGTTCCACGCGCGCCTCAAAGAGATGTCAGCATCGAGAAGGGGCCCCCTTAGGGCCAAAGCCTGCCGGGTCAGCAGGATTGTCCGAAAGAGTTACCACTGGCCCGGAACATAAAGGGCTAAGGAACACGGGTGGGTTTTAGTCAGTAAGAGTCTGACACTCCCTTCTGCTTCACCCAGAGCGGAGTCATTTGATGATTTCCCATCCACAAAAAAAAAGCCACGATGTATTCCTTTTTTATTTAAATGTCGTTACTTATTTGAATAGAAATCTTTATTCGTGAGTCAAACTGCCCAGCAGTTGATTAATACGTGAATGCGGTAGGAAAATTCAGAAAGCCGATGTCAAAAACCCAGAATATGATCCTTTACTAAACCCTAAGTGCAGAAGGACTATGCATAAAGTGAGCACTCGCAGTGTGACATTACTTACCGAACTTGAGAACTTGTGACACCAGATACCCTCTCCCCAAGCGCTGAGCCCTCAAACTTTACTGTGAACATTTAACTTGAAACATAATCCTTAGGTACTAAATTTAGTAAAACACATTATAACATGCGAAGGAATCCTCTGAACGCAAATGAAAAAGTTGTTTTAAACTTTCTTATGAAAGTGCTTTGTCGGAGTTGGTTTATTGATTCTAATCTTAGGTGGTTTAGTAACTGTTATATTGGTTTTAATATTATAAAGATGGTATTATTTCGCCTTATATGGCAAGAGTGTATGTTACTACTGTAGCTTGACACCTAGATGATTTAGGCGAAGAGTAAATTGGATTCCAAGTCTTTGAAAGTTGGCCTATACTGTTTTTTCAACTGTAAGTACTAAAATTACTTTACTTTAAAATTAGTCAAACTAAATTTGAATAATCACTGAAACTCATAACTTGATCCTTATTGCAAACCGTAACGGAATGGAAACATCAAAGTAAACAACTAACAATTCTAAAACATCGCAAATAAAGGTCCAATGAACCAAAAAAGGAAGATATCTAAATAAAATATGAATGTGATTCCAAACTGAAGAAATACGGAGTTTCATTACCGAAGGTAATCAACGGGAATGGAGTTTGTAGGCTCATAAATATTTAGTTTACGACACAATCGAAAACATTGCACACCGGACGTTCATTGCGTCATCAGGAAAATGGACATCCAAGTACATCCATTTGATTCGAAATGGACGTGTGACAAACAAAAATATTTAGATAAACAGGGACACTCGGCCTTTGGGCTTAGAAAACAAATAAAACTTGATTGAATTGAATTTCCATTCCGTGGTCCAAGACCACTATTGATTCAAGAAGATCCAAATTTACTGTTTTTAGGGTTCCGTTAGCAAATGGCAAAAAACGGAACCCTTATAAATTCGTCATGTCTGTCTGTCTGTCCGTCCATATGTCACAGCCACTTTTTTCCGAAACTATACTGTTGAAACTTGGTAAGTAGATGTATTTTGTGAACCGCATTATGATTTTCACACAAAAATAGAAAAAAAACAATAAATTTTGGGGGCTCCCCATACTTAGAACGAAAATTGGTTTGAACGAGATCTAGTAAGTAGTTTTTTTTAATACGTCATAAATCGTAAACCGCAATTTACCTTTCATTCAATCAACTCAAATATAAAAATAAAATAAAAAAAACATTTAATTTCATAAACATAAACCTTATGCTTAAACCCGGATGTTACGGAACCCTCGGTGCACGAGTCCGACTCGCCCTTGCCCAGTTTTTATTATTTCTTTTTAAATAATAAATTTAGAAAAACCTAGTGAGAATTCGACATTTATCCTAGAACCAAAAATCCGAATACATGTGTGAGTGACATCTTCTAACCCTCACTAGACCCGAGTAGTAAATGATGGCCCCCTTTCTCTTACAGTGAGGATGCCTGTGTCCTAGCGGTGGGAGAAGTATAGGTTGGTTATGATTATTTCTATTTATCCTGGTTCAGTATAATTTATAGGGAATACATAATAATATATAATCTTAATATATGTATGTAATGGAAACAAGCAAAGAGAGATAGATTTCATGGTTTTCGAGGGTGTTGAAGCCGACAGTTCAAGATGGCGGCTGCGAACATTTTCAAATTTTTCGTCATTTAGAATTTTTGCAACCACCATTTTGGATTTATATTTTGAACTTCGTTCCAACCGTTCGTTAGCTGCTACATATTATTTTTTGTTGTTTTTCAGTGCGGTTACTGGAAGTGCTCAGGTGCGGTTCGTCCAATTGCGGTTCAAATCAGTGCTCTGAGTCGAATACCTCGAATATTGTTTGCCTTACTTAACCTGGGTCAAATAAACTTATTTTCTTTCTTTTCTTTCCTAAATTTCACGCGGACGAAGTCCCGGGTAGAAGCTAGGTTATGATAAAAGTCAATCTTATGCCATTTTGTCTCGGTATCACTATAAAATTAGCACAATGAACAATTAAATAATTGGTCAGAAATCCGTTCTCATAAGTTTGCCAAACGAACAAGGAAATAAAACAATAATTTTCTTACGCTCCGTAAGATAAATAATGGCGTTTCTATGTGAAAAGAACTTCCTATTATAATTGGCCAGCTAAGATTCTAGAACTCCATATTCAACAGCTATAGCTTTATCCGCAATTTAAATATTACTAGCTGTGCCCTGTGGTTTCACCCGCATAAGTATGGAACCCGTGGGAATATCGAGATAAAACGTAGCCTATATGTTAGTTGATCCAAGGTGTCAGCTACCTTCATACAAAATTTTATCAAAATTGTTCCAGCCGTTTGAGCGTGAAGAAGTAACAAACATATAAACACACACACATACACTCACAAACTTTCGCCTTTATAATATTAGTGTGATTCTTCTGTGATTGCGCTTTTCATATTTCGTAGTCAGCAGAAATATTCTTTTAAAGATGGAATTAAAAAGTTAATAATATTTCCATTTCGCTCGAACACTTTTAAATTCAGACTGAAACAAACTTCAATATTTTGATTTCGTCCACATTTCAAGCAGCGCAGTTTCACTTAAAACTTAGTGCAAAACGCATTACCCATTTCACAGCATCCGTTGAGTACTAGTGTTAGTCGTTTGTTATTAAGACTTTTGATTATTTTGATATTTTTGGATATGACGACATATCAAGCTAAATATTTTCAGTTTTAACCGACCTGGCATTGTAAAGGCTTTTCGTACAATGAGAAGTCAGCCTATACTGAAAATGTATAGCTTCTTATGTCGTCGTGCGTGCACAAAAACGGTATAATATAGGCCTAATCCTGACGACAGACGGCACCCACGTCTCTTCTCATTTTGTAGACGTAATGTATTTCGACGTTGTGATAGCTCACCTGGCACAAATACATTTTTATTACGCTGATATTTGACAGCATAAAACGTACCTCGAGATCTACCAACGCTCTGGCTGGAGCCAAACATATTATGGCATCATATAATATGTAGTATTATAAATGGTGTCACGCCTCACTTTTTCGTGTCATTGACAGATGTCACCTATTTATGAAATACGATAGATAATAATTTATCTACCTTTAGCTTTTATATAGACTTTATCGAGCTTCTGAAGTTATCTAGTTCTTTATTTTATTTTAATCCTCACCAAGCAAACCTGAACAGGAAGTAGAAATTTAGCAAAAGCGGGAGGGCAGCTGTAATGGTCGGACTGTATCGGGGTGTGGACTGTATGGTTTCTTCAGGTTCTTCTAATAAAACTCCAATTTTTGCTTCTTATTTATTTTCTTGACAGATCAGCTGTACTATCGTCGAACTACTGCGAACTACTCGAACTGACTACAAAACTACCGGATTGTGCTCCCCTTATTATACCCCAGCACGTGGGCGCAAGTAGTGGGTACACTACTGTGTTACTTTCCGAAAAACTAGGCAACCCACCAATCCGGTCATTTTGGTTCGTGTCCGGTCCCCGACAGGTTTCGACTTGTTGCGACCTGTCGGAGGCAAGACTCCGCAACCAATTACAATCATTTAAACTTATTCATATACTTATTCTAAACATAATACACGCTAGTTGTTACTTATGTACTATTTTTGTACGCATAATTCTATGACGAGCTCGGCGTCCGTAACATTTCTCCCCCCGGCGTAGCTCGCGAAGCCTCTTCCTTCTTCTCAAGGACGACGAGCTTGCTCACCGGTCGTCGGAAGATTCCGGTCCTTGTCCGTATCTCGACCACACGAATGCTGCCGTCAGTTCCAGGGTGTGTGCGCTCGACGACCCCCATCGGCCAGGTGTTTCGGGGCAAGGTGTTATCCACCACCAAGACCACGTCGCCAATTTGCAGCGGTCTTGCGTTGTTCTTCGGCTCGCCGCGGGGTACTAGTGTGGGCAGATATTCCCGTAGCCAGCGCCGCCAGAAGTGGTCGGCGAGCGCTTGGCTAGCTCGCCATGTTCGTCGGTCGTCCTCTTTGCATGGCCCCGTCGTAGGTAGGCCATTTGAAGACCCCAACAGAAAGTGGTTGGGGGTCAGGGCCTCAGGATCATTCGGGTCTACGCTGACGTGGGTCAGGGGTCGTGCGTTTATGGAGAACTCTGCTTCGGTGAGGAGCGTGCTGAGGACTTCTTCAGCGGGTGCCTTCTCATGTAGGGTGACCTTGAGGGCCGCTTTGACGGAGCGTACCATTCTTTCCCACGCTCCGCCTTGATTCGGCGCGCCAGGAGGTATAAACCGCCACTCCATACGGTGAAGCAGCCCCTCGTCATTCAAGGTGGGTAACCACTTGACGTAGGCATTGCGGAGCTCTTGATCAGCCCCTCGGAAGTTGGTCGCGTTATCTGAATACATGAGCCGCGGCCAACCCCTGCGCGCAGCCATTCTTCTCAATGCCATTATTGCAGAGTCCGTTGAAAGGGATGCGACGAGCTCTATATGTACGGCGCGGGATGTGAGGCATGTGAACAAGGCGCCCCACCTCTTCTCACGACGACGGCCCACCTTGACCATCATGGGTCCAAAATAGTCCACCCCGCAGTTAGTGAACGGGCGGTGGAAGGGATCTAGGCGGGCGTGTGGCAGGTCTCCCGTGGCGGGCGTCTGTGGTGTCCCCTTCTGTTTCTTGCAATAAGCACAGTTTCTCTCAATGGTGCGCACGGTGGGTCGTAGATGTATGACCCAGTATCGTTGTCTCAGGTCATTGGTAACGCGCTCACGGTTGGCGTGACCTGCAGCGCAGTGTTCGCGTAGCACCAGAAGCTTCGTAACTCGGTGGCGACCGTCCAGTATAATCGGCCTCTTTGCCTCTTGTGGTGCTGCTGATGCTTCAATGCGGCCTCGTACCCGCAGGAGGCCGTCTTCTAAGACTGGGTCGAGCTTGTACAGCCTGCTCGTTCTTGTGAGAGGACGGGCTGACTGCATCCGCCTCATTTCTTCGCCGAAGCTTTCCCGCTGTGCTTGCTGCAGGAGTTCTTTCTCGGCGCGCTGGATGTGTCTGTGTTCCATTCTCGTAGCGGTGCGTCGACATATGTCAATGAACGCCAGGGCTCTCGCCGCCGCTCTTACCAGCGTTTCATACTTGGAGAAGCGGGCAGGGTCGGGTAGCCAGCTGTCTCGTGGTTCCTCGATGACGTGCCAAACTCCCTGTTCATCGTCTTCCGTGGGTGGCGTTATTCCGGGCCATTGCTCCTCCGGTAGTCGTAAGAAGCTCGGCCCCTGGAACCACCGATCGGTTATGTGGATCGGCGCGTTGGTAAGTCGGGTGGCGTCGTCGGCTACGTTTTGGTCAGTTGGCAGCCAGCGCCATTCTTCCTTTGAGGTGAGCTCGGCGATCTCTCCCAGTCGGTGCGCGACGAATGGCGTGTATCGTCGCATGTCGTTTTTTATCCAGTGCACGACGGTGGAAGAGTCTGTCCAGTATACCGTTCTGCTGACCTCCATGCGATGTTCCTTTCGGAGGGTGTCAGCGAGTCTAGCCCCTATGACCGCGGCTTGTAGTTCCAGCCTGGGAATAGTTTGCGCCTGTCGTGGTGCCACCTTAGCTTTGGCGGCGTTCAACACGATGCTCACAGTATCGTCGCAGTTCACTACTCTCCAGTAGGCCACGGCTGCGTAGGCCTGTTCACTCGCGTCGCATAGGACATGTAGTTCTATGTCCTTGTACTTCTTCGAAGTGTAGCTTCTAGGTATTCGAAGCTGGGCTATGTCGGTGAGTTGAGCGAGCCAGGTGGTGAAGAGTTCGTTCTCCTCTTCCGGTATCGGTTCGTCCCACGTTATTTGGAGGCGCCACAAACTTTGCAGGATGATCTTTGCTCGTATTGTGAAGTGGCTCAGCAGTCCTAGAGGGTCGTAGATGGACATAACCGAGCTGAGTGCTTCTCTCTTTGTGGGCGCGCGCTTCCGTTCTCGTACCGGAGCGGGGACTCGGTTCATTGAGGTATTGAACCCGAGTTCGTCCCGTTCGGCGCTCCAGTACAGCCCGAGTATTTTGCTCGCGGGCTTCTCTCCCCCCAGTTGTGTGGGTGTGGTGGCATGTAGCTCCCGGGGTACGTCGCGTAGCACTGTTTCGTCGTTCGTGCTCCATCCACGCAGAGTAAACCCGGCGACCGCGTGCACCTGTCTCACTTCCTGTATTGCCTTCAGGGCCTCTTCCTGGTCATCGTAACTCGCTACCAGGTCATCCATGTAGTGGCTGTTCTTTATAGCCTCTAGCGCGCGTGGGTACTCTTGTCCGTGTATGTCCGCATTGTGATTACGGACATAGTGGGCCATGTATGGAGAGCTGGCTGCGCCGAAAATCATGCTCGTCATTTTGTAGTGGCGCGGGGGCTCTGTTCTGTTGATGCCTCTCCACAGAAACTGCTGTGCCGGTTGATCCTCAGTTCTTATTTTGATGCGTAAGAACATTTCCTGGATGTCTGCAGTCACAGCTATCGCCTTTTCCCTGAAGCGGAATATGATTCCCGGTAACGATAGCAGCAGGTCCGGGCCTTCTAGTAATCTGTCATTCAGGCACACGCCGTGACTTCTTGCCGCTGCGTCGAACACTAGTCTCTGCTTGCCGGGCTTGTTCGGGTTTTGCACGGCGAAGTGGGGCAGGTACCAGCAGACGGCACTTGACTGTTCTGTGCCATCGCACGGCACTGCATATCCCTTTTCCAGCAGGTTGTTGATCTGGGCACTATACTGTTCGGCGAAGTCAGGCGACGCGTCCATTCTCTGTTCGATCTTTCTTAATCGGCGGAGCGCTGCACCGTAACTTGGCGGCATGGTGACGTTGTCGTGTCGCCATGGCAGTCCGACTTCGTAGCCACCGTCGATCTTCCTTATAGTTCTTTCGACGATGGCTGTCGCTCGTTGGTCAGCTTCACTTACGCGTGGTTCTCGCGCAATTCCCAGCTCTTCGATTTTGAAGTGAGCTTCCACTAAGTCGTGAAGGCGCTTGTGGTTGTGTTGCTGCTCTTCGTTCTCATAGAGATGCAACACGTTGTCTTCATTTATGATGACGTTTCGTGGTGCGGTGCCGTGCACTACCCAGCCGAGCTGCGTTAGGGAGGCAGCTGGCTGGTTGGGGCCGCCGACTCGGAGTTCTCTTGACACGATGCATTCCCAATGGTCTGTCCCCACTAGGAGTCCGGGGCGTGTTGGTTCATAACACACCTCGTATGCTGGGAGGTCTCGCAGGTGTCCATACTCAAGCAGAGAGTCCGGAATTGACTGCTGGTGAAGCCTCAGGTTCTTCATGGTTCTTGCCCGAAGCTTGTGTGATGCGCTATCATTGCTGATTCCTCTCACTTGCACAGTGACGATCTTGCTGTCTTGCTCTCGCGACGACATATTTACCCCATGGATGTGCAGTGGTTGTGACATCCCTTCGGCCCCGATGCTTGTAGCCAGGTCTTCATCAATGAGGGTAATGGTGGCTCCTTCGTCGAAGAGTGCGTGAGTCTTTACCTCCCCCCGTGGACCTGTGATGATCACGGGGCACATTTTGAGAAGGACAGTCTTCGGGCCGGCGGCTGTTCGGGTAGCCACCGACATGACTGCCTCCTCCTTTGTTGGTTCTTCAGACTTATGTTCAGTCGCTGACTCTAATTCGGGCGACTCTTTTCTTTCTTGATGTAGCGTGGCGTGGTGAGGCCGGCGGCACTGGTTCACACCGCACGGTTTTGCCTTGCACATGATGCGCCTGTGTTTCTTCTGGGCGCACTTGAAGCATATCTTCTGCTCCTTCACTAGTTCCCACCGCTGGTCCACTGACATTGCCTTATATTTCGGGCACTGGGTTAGTATGTGGCTTTGCTTGCAATTGGGGCACTGATCTTCCTCGGTCCCTTCCACCGTGGCGTACACTGTGTTGGACTTCTTCTTCAGTGTTATGGCAGGCCTGGTCTCCTTCTTGTGTGGTGCGGTCGCGGCGCTCGTTGTTGGGGCGTATGTGTATCGCAACGCCCTGTCCGCTTCACGCATTAAGAAGCGAGATAGCATCACTATTTCTGGCTCTGCTGTTCCTTCGTTGTCACAGGCAAAGTCACACCATCGGGATCGGAGATGGGGACTTAATTTTTCAAGCACTTCCCGGGTTAGCAAGGGATTATAGAGGTACCCCTTGCGGTCGATTGTCTTTAACACACATATCGTATTTTGAATCTTGATCGCGAAACTGTTTAGGTCACTGGCTGAGGCACTAGGTTTAGGCATCTTCTTCAGGTCGTCCAGCGCTTTGTCTATGATCACCTCTGGTCGGCCAAAGCACTGCTCCAACGTCTTCATGACAGCGTCCGGTTCTGTGGCCGCGTGCAGAAGAGCCGCTACTGTTTCTCGTGCTTCACCTTTGAGGCAACTTCTAAGTCGCTGAAGGTTCTCTGCCGGTGACACGTTGTACATATTGGTCGTGTCGTAGTAGGATGCCTTGAACGGTAACCACTCACTAACCGCACCAGAGAAAGTCGGTAGATCTGTGTGCCGAAGTCGTGGTCTGGCCATCTTCTCCAGGGTCGCAGCTAATTGGTCAATGCTGTTTCTGGCTCTCGTTGGCGTCGGCGACCTTCCTCGTGGCACATCAAATCGTTGCTGCTTCAGATTTTCTTTGACTTCTGCGTTTGCGTCCCCCTCCCCCCGTGTACTGATGGGGTGGGTGCGCAGCCATTGGTCCACCTTCTGGTGCTGGTGTTCCTCTTGAAGTAGATCTTCATGGACGCTTTCTTGGTCTTCCTGGATTACGGAGACCTCGGCAGCCAATCTCTTCTTCACTAGATCTGCTTCAATTTCCAGCTCCTTTCGTTGTATGGCTGCTAGTTTCTCGGCCGCCTCAAGTTCGGCCAATCGTAGCCGCGTAGTCACGCTGGTGTTCGATCTCACTGATCGCGGCGGCGACCTTATGCGGCGCTGTTCTGACGATGGTCCCGCTGTAGCGAGGTCTGCGGCGGTAGTAGGTCCGGCCATACTTTCGACTTGAGGTGACGCCGGTGGTTCAAGCGATAGTCGTCGTAGTCGCTCTCGTTCTATGCGTTCCGCTTCCTTGCGTCGTACCGATGTTAGTACGTCCCTTTGTTCTAGGGCTCGCCGTTGTTCTTCCATCTCTGCCAAGTCACTTTGACTACGGGTGACCACCATCGCGTTCGGTTGACGGCGCACAGTGACACAGCAGAGATAATACAGCAGCGATATGCAGGTAAGTTAATACTGGTTCACTCACGAACAATTCCTTCTTCCAAGTCGCAGATTCTCCTTTCTTGATTCGGCTGCGAAGGACCAGACTGTAATGGTCGGACTGTATCGGGGTGTGGACTGTATGGTTTCTTCAGGTTCTTCTAATAAAACTCCAATTTTTGCTTCTTATTTATTTTCTTGAGAGATCAGCTGTACTATCGTCGAACTACTGCGAACTACTCGAACTGACTACAAAACTACCGTTTTTTTTTTTTTTTTTTTGGATCATGGCATCTCGTAGTTGACCTTGAGAGGTCGTCACTACTTAACCGGACTTTCCTGTGGATGCCACAATAAATTGAGGCCTCCAGCCAGGGCTTAAAACTAAAAACTAAAAACTAAGCGACTACACGCTAAGGGCACCCCCCGGTGGGGTTCGGACCCCGGCTTAGGGCGTCGCTGGGAGAGGACAGCAAGGGACAGGCTGGATCGGTATTATTTGGGGACTGATTTTGCACTACAGGCTCAGCGGCGCGGGCTGGCTCGAGCAAGGGTCGGGGCGGGCATGTTACGGGGCGTCGCGACGGGCCTCGACGGCGAGGGCGGAAGGACGGATGACGGGGCTTGTACTTCTTGAGAGTACTAGTGGTTTTACTACTCTCCTGGAGGAGAGTAGTGTCGTCGTCGGGGGTGGTGAGGGTATGCCTTGGTCGGCGAATCGAGCTTATGCGGGAGGGAGTGTAAGTGGAGGCCGCCACAATCAGGGGATTGGGGTGCTTAATAGCAGAGTCGAAGAAGCGCTTGGAGAGGCGCTTCATGAACTGCTGGACGGTGGGAAGTTTGAGATCAACGTGGAGGTTCACGTTTCGGACGTAGAAGGGGGCTCCCGTGACCTTCCTGAGGAGACGGTTTTGGAGGTTCTGCATTTTGTGCAGGTAGCGGGGATTGGCGTGGGCGAAGACTACACAAGCATAGGTCATGATTGGACGGATGACCGCGGTGTAAAGGCGCAATTTGCACTTAAGTGACAATTTGCTGCGGGCAGTCAGTAACGAGTGGAGCCTACCGAGAGCGAAAGCGGCGCGCGAACGCGCCGTCTTTATGTGCTCTTTGAAATTGAGTCGGTGATCGAGAATGACCCCTAAGTATTTGACTTGCTTAGCCCAAGGGATCGGCTTGCCATACATAGAGATCGGGGTGGGGAGAGGGGGGGTGAATCGGCGCGGTTTTGAGAAGAGTACCGCCTGACTTTTATCGGGGTTGACCTCGATTCTCCATTTCCGGAACCAATCGCCTAAGGCGTTTGCGGAGGTTTGGAGATTACGGGCGATGGAGTCCTGACTGTTCCCTGAACAGTAAATGGCCGTGTCGTCGGCGAAGAGAGCCAACTGAGCCGATTTACTTTTGGGGATGTCACTGGTGAACAGGGTGAATATGAGGGGGGATATGACGGAACCCTGGGGAACTCCGGCACGGATCGGGTGTGGGGGGGAGAGAGCGCCCTCGATGCGGTAGCGGAAAGTACGATCCGACAGAAAGTCTCGTAAGATGAGCACGAGACGGTCTGGCACACCTAGGAGGTAGAGCTTATATAATAAGCCATTGTGCCAGACCTTGTCGAAGGCTTTCGCTATGTCGAAGAACAAAGCGCCTGTCGAAGCACCGCGTTGGAAACCAGCGCTGATGTGCTCGACGATGCGGTGGACTTGGTGGATGCACGAGTGTTTAGTTCGAAAACCAAACTGCTCATTTGGGATAAGGCTCTTTGCTTCGGCAAAGTCCCTGAGACGCCTATAAATAAGCCTCTCATAGATTTTGCCGAAAACATTGAGCAGACTGATGGGACGGTAGCTGGAGGGCTCAGACTTGGGCTTGCCTGGCTTTGGGATACCGATGACCGTGGCTTGTTTCCACGCTTGGGGGAAGATGTTATTGCTCAGAGCGCCATTGAAGATGGCGGTCATGAGCAGAATGAGGTGGGCGGGGAGGAGTTTGTACACCTTATTGGTGATACCATCCGAACCGGGGGCTTTACGAGTTTCGAACCCTTTAATGATGTCTTGCACTTCGTCAGACGTGACGGGAGGCAGAGGATCATCAGGGTCTTCAACTGGCGGGAGGGAGGCTCTACGTTCGACCTCAGCGTTCACCTTGTCGAGGTGCGCTTGATCTACTGGTTGAGAGCTGGGAGTGCATTGGGACTCTAGACTGACGGCGAGGCATTCGGCCTTTTCAGAGTTGTCGAAGGCTATGGTCTTGTCGGGGCGTACGAGAGGGGGCACGGAGGCCTCTTCGGGGGAGCGAAGCTTCCTCTGAAGCTGCCAGAAGGCTTGGTGGTTGGGTTCCAGTTCGCCGAGCAACTTGTCCCATCCCTCGGAACGCAGCTTTGTTATGCGTTTCTTTACAGCACGCTGTAAATGGCGCATGTGGGCTTTGTTCGCGTCACAGGGAAAAGAGTCATAGGCACGGATGGACGCGTTCTTCTCGGTTATCAGATCACGTACGTCAGCCGGTAATTTCCAGCGATGGTCTTCCATCACTGGAACTTCCCGTGAGCAATCCGTCAATACGGATTGAACGTGTTCTGTAAACGAGGCGATCGCGCCCGTCGTGTCTGCGACTGAGACAATTTGGTCGGGAATGGCATCCAGGTGGGGTGACGTGGTGGATTTCAGCTTTTCGCTTACTTTCCCCCAGTCAGTGACTATTTTGGTCTGAGGGGGCTGGTTGGGGTCGCGGGGGCCCGAATAGGGAACTAGTTGGATCGTGACCGGGCGGTGGTCGGAATTAAGCTCTTGATGCGTCTCGATAGATTGCAAACGGAGGTTTACATTCTTGAGCAGCGCAACATCGAGCACGTCAGGATTCAGGGTGGGATCATTAGGATAGTGGGTGGGGTGCATCGGTGCGATGACGTCGAAGTTAAGGGTGGGGCCTAGGTTGAACAGGAATCTACCTCGGGTGGAGGTAGTGTTACTGTTCCAGGCGGGATGTTTGGCATTGAGATCCCCCGCCATGATGACGGAGTCACTCATACCGAAGAGGGCGGTGAAGTCGTTGGTGAGAGAGATGGGATCTTCACCACCAGAACTGGGCGGGATGTAAGCAGAGATGATAAGTATCGATTGATGCCCAGTCATGCCAAGCCGACAGATAGAGACCTCCAGGTGAGAGAGGAGAGGAGGAGGGTCCATTGGGGAGCAATGAAGGGATTTTCGGAAGTAGATGAGGGTACCACCCTTGTGACATCGAGCCCTATCATTGCGAACTAGTTTATAGTTGGCAATGTTCGGGTTGCGATGGTGGGGCTTCAGGAAGGTTTCCTGAACTAAAAGGACGTCCAGCTGATGGTCGCGTAGGAAAGTAGCGATCTCATCACGCTGTCCAGAAATGCCGTTGGCATTGAAGAAACCTAGCTTGAGGGATCGGGGTTTGGTTACTCCTATTATTCTTTGTTGATCCATAATGGTTCACTTAGAATTTTAGGGTTTGGAGGACTTGCGTAATTTCTGGATACGCATTGAAAATCTCGGCAATGCGCCGAGGATTGCCATTGCAGGCTTGAATTTCCGCTGCCATAGCGTTAGCGGGGGCGATAAATGATGCGTAAGCACCGATTATAACCTCCATGCTGCTGGGCTGAGGGCCGGAGACGGGGGGTTGGGGAGACCTACTGGGTCCTGGGGCAATGATGGTGGGTTGGGCTACCGGGGAGGCAGCTGGGGCCAACGGGACTGATGGAGCTGAGGGGGCTGCTGATGGCTGTGGGATGGTGATTGCCATCAGCGCTGGGGGGGGCTGGGGTTGGGAAGGCACCGAAGCTGCGGGAGCTTGTTGGTGGAACAGGCTAGCCCAGGGAGAGGGTCTCTGAGGACTAAGCCGAACGGGCAATTGAGGAGATGGGACCTTCAAGGAAGGGCACTCTCTTTGCTGGCGTTCGCTTGCGCGCTTGGCCAGTTTAGAGGAGGAGGCTTTAGGGGCTTTGGGGCATCCCCGGTAGTTAGCCGGGTGCCCGGATTGGCCGCAAAGGACGCAGCTCGGTGGCTCAGTGCACAGGGTGCGGTCCTTGGGACGGGAGCAGTCAGCTGTGCCGTGATCACCTAGACACTTGACGCATCTAGGAGTCGCGAAGCAGTTGGACTGGGAATGGCCATATAATTGGCATCGATGACACTGTCCAATGAGATTGGACTTGCGGGGCTTCTCTATTGAGATGCCCGATAGGGAGCAGACCGACTTCACTTTGAAGATCGGGTGATGACCGTCAGTGGGATCGCAGATGACCAGGACCATGTCGTAGACTGGTCCTTTTCGGGCTCTGTGCAAGCGGTGCACAGCAGAAACGGGGATGCCTTGGGAGATAAGGTCATCCTTGATCTCCTCTGTGGAGATCTCTTTAGGGACGTGTCTGATGACGACGCGGGTGGGGATTTCCTCTGGGAGGGAGTAGGTATGGAACGAGTAGTTCCGTACCTGCAGAAGGCGGGTGAATTCCCTGTAGTCCGAGGACGAGGGAACTTTGACTTTTATGCCCTGCTGGGTTGAGCGGGCATTTGTGTAGTTGATCTTGCGATCAACACACATTTTCGAGATCTCAGTCCATTTGGACTTATCTTGGATATAGATCGGGGGTGGGGGACGTTGCTTCTTTTTCTCAGAAGCGGTCGGGTTAGAAGCAGGGACTGCCTGCGAAGCGGCGGGGGGTGCGGCGGGAGATGCGGCGGGAGACGCGGTGGGGGGCGGGGTGGGGGGGCGGGGGGACGGGGGGGCCGCGACAGGCTTTTTAGCCTTGTTGGCGTGGGAGGACTTGCCCTTCTTCCTCTTGCCTCCCTTTCCGACGACTTCAAAGTCGTCTTCAGAGGAGGAAGAGGCTGAGAGGGCTTCTTCGGGGTCTGGCTGAGGCACGGACGTGTCCATGGCCTCGGGTTTTGACTTGGGAACGCTAGGGACAATAGCGGCTGGCACAGAAGGTGCCGAAATGGGGGCTGTGGCGACCTCCGTCGGAGGGGGAGCAATTACCGGGACGGACAATTGCTCCGGGATTTCGAGATTTATCCCTACCGAGGGATTAGAAGGTGTAGTGGGAGAGATCCCTTTGTCGGCCATAGGTGGCGACAAAGGGCTCTCCAGAGCGTCGCTGAAGCCAGCGAGTGGGTCATGATAGGAGGGGGGGGATCGCTGAAACTTCAGCAATTGCTTGCCATATTTGGCAAGGAAAGCTGGATCCTTAAAAAGAACCTCCTTGACGAAGGCTAATAACATAGCGTCCGTCATGGTGGTTAGAGCGGGGGCGAGGGTCCGGGAAAAGGACAACGCATAGGGGCGTGAAACCCTATCAAACCTAACAACCTAGCCCCGGGTGGGAAGGCCCGGGGGTGTGTGGATCCTACCCTCCCTGCCGGATGAAGACAGGGAGGTGAGTACCTAAGGTGAGCCCTAAGCTTGTATCCCGTCGCTAATCTTAATGCGCGAACGGGTTCCTAACCGGTCTAGTGAAATGGGTGTAGAGACACCCAGACCGGTCCTAGTACGAAGGGGTTGACACACCCAACCGTACTAGGTGCAAAGCTGTGGACGAATGCGATATTAGTAACGAAGCTAGGCTTGACTAGGAGACCCCCCAAGGCCAAGATTCTAGCTCCCGACTCCAATTGACTGCCTAACCCTGAAGGGATTAGGCTGGTGGATTGGGGCACCACCCACTTGGCTTCGTTGTCACCGTGAGGTTTCCACCAAGGACCACGAAACTGTGGTTTTACCCTGAAGGGGCCACAACAAACGACGAAAACGTTTTTGACAGAATTCTGTCGAAATACTCCAACAACAGCGCCTTGAAAAAGGCACTGTCGAAAGAAAAACGGGTCGTAGTCGGAGACTACGGAGATCGTTACGGCGAGCGTAACGAGGCCGGGCGGCGAGAGCGGTGACTCAGCGATGACTCAGCGGCGGAGAGCAGCACGTCCGTTCACGGCGAGCGTCGAGCGGCGAATGATTGATTGATGATTTTGACACTTTTGACAAAACTACCGGATTGTGCGCCCCTTATTATACCCCAGCACGTGGGCGCAAGTAGTGGGTACACTACTGTGTTACTTTCCGAAAAACTAGGCAACCCACCAATCCGGTCATTTTGGTTCGTGTCCGGTCCCCGACAGGTTTCGACTTGTTGCGACCTGTCGGAGGCAAGACTCCGCAACCAATTACAATCATTTAAACTTATTCATATACTTATTCTAAACATAATACACGCTAGTTGTTACTTATGTACTATTTTTGTACGCATAATTCTATGACGAGCTCGGCGTCCGTAACAGCAGCAGTTCCGAAGCTATAAAATATACCCTTGCGATTTACGGAACCACTATTTTATAGTGGTTCCGTAAATCGCAAGGGTATAAGTTCACCTTTTAAAAAAGAGTTCCTCAGAAACGAAACCTTACCGGGACGGGTGAATAGATTAAATACATTTTTATTATTACTAGCCGAACTTTCTACTTGTGAAGTGTATTCACAAAATGGCAAACTAAGAGCTGGCAATGGCAAAATACGCGTACGTATTCCACTCGCGCCTCAAAGAGATGTCAGCATCAACGAAGGAGCCCGTTAGGGCCGAAGCCTGCTGGGTCACCGGGATTGTCCGAAAGGGTTTACCACTGGCCCGGAACATAAAGGGCTAAGGAAGGAACACTGGTGGGTTTTAGTCAGTAAGAGTCTGATACTCCCTTTCGCTCCTCCCAGAGCGGGAAAGGTCATTTGATGATTTCCCATCCGCAAAAATAAAAGAGCTGCTATATCAAAATTACTTTCATATGGATATATGAAGATGAAAGATAATGAGAGTTTCCTTTGAGTTCCTTCATGAAGCTAAAATGTATTAGCACAGGAAAATAGGAGACTGGTATCACTTCAGATGATAATTAAAGTCATTTTGTAACGCTGAAAGTTAATTTTGTAACAGCTATCATAAATTAAACTTTTGCTTTAACATTTTGCAGACTTTATGAATAATACTTATATTATTTTATTTAGTTTTCATGTAGTATTTCTTTACTTCTGAATGACTATAAATACAGATAAAACTTAGCCAAATTTTGCGCTTTAATTTACTAATTATTATAAAATTTATACGTTAGTGAAAACTGGGTTGATTTTAAGCCATAGGTAAAAGTCTCATTAAGGAGACATTAAATATAATTATCATAAATGTTTATAACTATATCGTTTAAAAACATTGGTAAAATTATGTCATTATGCAATTGGTGCTTCTCCGAGCTGCTGAGCGGAATAATTAGAGTAATGACTTCAGAACTGTATGGCAGTATTCAAATGTTAGTCCTAATTAGTGTGTGATGCGAGACAACGTAATTAAAAGTCTGCCTTTAAGTACTTTGTTGGTAACCGCTTTGATCTAGTATAGATACATACTTGTCTCGTCCTATAAAGCTAATTCAAAACGAATTGCTGCCAATAATTTATTTTTATTTTAAAGAGCACATTTTGTCTGTCAGTGTCACGTGCGTCTACTTGACCGTAAAAAAACAATTGTAAAGCTAATTTTTTTCTTTAATCGTAACACAAAATAACTAGTTACTGAAAGTTCGAATTCAAATAGCTTAAATAAGACAGCGATTGAATTCAAATAAGAATGAAAAAGCCAGATTCAAATGCACTTAGAGCAAATTGTATTAGAAAGTCGAACAATCCTAGTTTCTAAAGTGGGTCAGAATATAAAGGATGGAACTGACATATAAATGTAGGTGCATTTATCGTTATACCAGTTGAGATCGCACCCCAACCGTTCTGAACGCGGCGAAATAACCGCTTTTCATCTTCCCAATATTGATAAAAACATCACGTCTTTCTTTATTGATCACGTCATTTATCTACTTAAGCCTGAATGAAAATATTTTATACATATTATACTTATGTTGGAGTGACATTTCCGTTCATAGCTAAGAAAACACAACAAATGTGCTATGTAAAATAAAATCATTTTTATGTTACCTACTGAATATTCCAAAGTATTTACAAAGCGGTTTAACAAAGAAAAGCGTTCAAAGTGTGCTTACAACTTTACACGGAAAAGTTTCTCATATAAATACAGAGTGGTCTGAATGTTATACCTCGACAGAAAAATCCGTTATGTATTTACTCTTTTCTGTTTTTCAAATACCATTTACTTCATTCTGAAAATGGGCAAACAATAATAGTCAAGTTTTCTACTTCGGCAAATATCGTCTGCAAACAAATACCTGACCCACTCCGCAGGAAGTACCCAGTAGCAATTATATTTTGATCTATTTCCAAACTTTCAAGTTCTCCTGCTGTTTCAAGCTTCGCGTATTTTATACCAGGATTTGTTTTAAACTTTTGCAATTTCGTATTGTTTTGTCTGTTTGCTTCTGTTTTAAAATCTGATTTATTCGCTAAAGAGACAGCATTTTTGCGTTTCTTTTTGAATTTAGATTGTTTCAAAACTGCAAGGCGCCGCGTTTTGACGAAGGGAAATTGTTTTTATATTTTCTGCGGTTGGTTCAGTTCGACCGAATGTTTGTATTGACTTCCTCCATTTTGATTAGCTTAGGTTAGATCGGAGTTCCATTTGCTCTTATTTCACATTGATGTGAAATATTTGTTTTCATATTCTTAATAAATTGCCACGAAAAACTAAAAATAATATAAATAGTTCTTGAGAGATCTTTTTGATACAAAGCTGCAATCAAGAAAGTTTTAAAACTTTGTTGATGAAGGTGAAGTTCTGAAAACCAAATGGGCTTTTGATTCAGTTTGAAACGTAGCAATTACTTATCAGACTGAAACACTGACAGCTTTTACAATTTTCAGCGAAATTCTGAGAGTTACAATAAGTTCTTTATAACTATGTTCACTAGACTTTGTAATGATAAACATAAAATTAAAACGGAAACTTTCCAGTTATTTGAACTAAAGCCTGTAACATGAAATTGTATAATAACTTATCTACAAGTTAATCAAAACTCAGTGAGCCACATAATGGCGTGACGTGTATAGAAAACATTGGAAGTACAGTCAAAAGCATAAATACGTTACACTTACGCAAAGTTCAAAAGTGCTTTTCTCTTTTCTCTGAAGTAAAAATTGCAACTTTGAGAAAATACTTATTTTATAATAGTAAGGTCTCGATGATGAGCAGTGGTGGCCCAGTGGTAAAAGGCCGAGACTTACAAGTTGTAGGTCGTAGGTTCGTACGGGTTCACGAATGAGTGCTAACGCGTGCCGGTGTTCCCGCCGTAAGCGACAGAGGAGGTCACCGTGGAGTTATAGTGGGTTAGAGTCCCACATAACTGAACTATCTCCCCGTGTTAGTGCAGAATGCATGAGCATTCCTCCACGTTAAAAAAGAAAAAAAGCCGGCACTTTACTTCGTGTAAATTATTTCATCACGACTGCTCTCAAAAAGGTGAAGGAAAACATCTCTAGGAAACCGGCATGACCTAGGTCCAAAAATTCAAAAACAAGTGACATCCGCCAACCATAGCCCACTCCCTCTCACAGAGAGGAAGCTTGTGACCCAGCAGTGGGAACATTTTAAGCTGATTATTACGCTTGTGGTCTCGATAATACCATGTTCTTAACACAATTAAATATCGATCAAAACTTAAGGAGAATATCGCTTATGAATCTTGGGTAAGTGTAAGGTATTTATGGTCGTGACTATACTCACTTTGCATACAACTTTGTAACTGTTTGCATGTTCGCACTCCTATCTTATATTAACTTGAGACACAACAAGATCCAACTTTGATAGAAATTTAGAGATAGGTTTTTTTTGGAGATGAAAATGTCATAGGCCTGACTGACATGTCAAAATTTTGTTCCGTATTTTAAAAATTAATTTTAATTATTTTTAAGTCTAATTAAGGTGATTTAATATAAGTAAATGTAAAATAAGTGCATAAATAGTCAGGATTATTGTTTTCCTGCAAATATTCACAGTAAAACGCAGTGTTTGGTTGCCCACCGTTACCGGTAACCTATTACGAACAGCTGATTTTCGACCCACGGATTTAAACGGGGAGTATTGTTACTTTTATTATTTATTTACCACACAGTCATCTCTTAGAATCGGTAACACGCCTTATTGAGTCCTAGAATCACTTTTCTTGGTGGATTTGGCACCTAGCAGTGGGTCAATGCCACTTCGTTTATGTACAAATTAAAATAGTGAATTATCGTAATATTTTTGATCCATAGTAGGTATAATATATTTGACACAACAACAAGAACGGAGAATATCGTTTATTGCATTGTTATCTGTATGTAAAACTAAAATAAAACATTAAAAAAAAAAAAAACTTTTTGATCTAGGCATCCTACCCACATAAGGAAAAGTAAAATCATAAGACAATAGAATCAATGTAACTTTGTACTTGTTTTAATCAAGTTGCATTTCAATTAGATTCAGCAGCCTACCTCATTTCTCTATAAAGCACCCCTAAGTTCTCACATTTTTCCTTTCATTTCTAGCTTTCCTTTTTGCCTGTCTTATTAGTTCTCACCGTTCCTTTAATTCTACTTTCAGTACTAATTTCTGAAACCATGCCTGTGATGACCCGTAAGGCTGCTGCTCAGGAGTTGGAGCTTAAGTTGAGAACGACCACTGAAGATCTTAAGGCTTCAAACAGCAAATGTCAACAGCTGTTACAGGAAATAGATGATAGTGAGAAGGAAATCGAGAAGGTCGTTTTCAAAAACACTAGCTTAAAACAAGAGCTAGTAGACCTACATCAACAATACCTGGATGTTGTCGATGAACGGGACAAACTGCGGGTGGTCACGGATGGTTTCAACAACTGCAGTAATATATATGAGGAGGCTTTATGTAGGGTTAGGGACCTTGAAGAGGAATTAATTCATGCAAATGTTCGAATCAATAAATTACAGAAACTAAAAGAATGTACTCAGGCTAAGGAATCCAATAACTTGTATAATGAATTATTAAACACTAACTGCAACCCCTTAATAACAATAGACCTTACTGAGGATTCCATTTTGAAACACAACAATAGTAGTTATCAAGTAAGTCAAAATAAAATTAAAAAATATGCAAAACTAAATAAAATCATAAATAAATGCAATAAATTTAGGAAACAGCAAAAATACAGTTCTAATAATATTAAACTAAGAAAAGAACGTGTTTTTTAATACATTTAATAAATTAAATAACTTTCAAATTAAATTAGAAGACAGTAAGAACATTTATGAGGTTGACACACAACGCTTACAGTCTGAAATTCAGGTACTTGAAGAGTCAATACATTCTCTTTATACTAAATATGTGCTGTCTGAAAAACAAATTCAGGAGCATATCCTTGCGACAAATGAGTTAGTGGACATGTGCAACTCCAATGCAGACAGAGTGGACCCACTGACTCTCAGCAGCCCGCATTGTTCATTGGAAAGCACATCCAATCTTGGCACTCTCCAAACTGAGGGAACGGAGGACCCGTCCCAGTCAGGAAGTGCTCA
Source organism: Mesoligia furuncula (assembly GCA_916614155.1). Lineage (NCBI taxonomy): Eukaryota > Metazoa > Arthropoda > Insecta > Lepidoptera > Noctuidae > Mesoligia > Mesoligia furuncula. The sequence continues at coordinate 7,553,372 of OU744807.1, forward strand.
GGTCTCTATTCCAGATCTAGATACACCAGATGTTGAACAAGGTCCATTGCAAGTAGTTCAGACTGAGGCTAGTTCTCTCCCTTGTAGTAAAGTTTGTTACTATTCTATTATGTTTTCTGATAGTTTTGGAAAAGGATTAGGTAAATTACTTAGCAACAACCTGTGTCATTCTTCACAAAACTTTTGCATGCCTCAGACTTCCTACAAACAAATAATCTCTTCAATAACTAGGAATGAATATGATCCTAATGCCATTATTACTGTACTTATAGGTAACAGTTTAAATGTTAAAAAAGATGATATCACTGATAGTGTCACCAACCTTATGAAGTTAAATTGTAAGAAAATAATTTTGTGTGCTTTTCCATATTTTGAGCACTTGTCAAACAGACAAAACAACTACATTCACATGTTAAATAATTACATGCATTTCATAGTTAGTCACCATAGTGACAAGTTTATATTTTTTGATACCAACATTTTTGTTGATAAGTTAAGGTCGACTAGGGATACTGTGTATCTGCCCATTAGTTTTAGACGTCAAATAGCTAGGCTATTAGCACTTAATATTAACCCAGACATAATTAGTATGTCGAAGTCATCCATAATTAGCACCACAATTAGTAATAGTACTAATGTTAAGTTGGTTAGCTCAGATATTTTAAACTAGTTTGTAAGACAACAGAAGGTACCACTAACAGTATAGCTACACTTAATAACAAAAAGGTATTTTCTGGCTCTAAAATAGTGAACTGCAGAAAAGGGGCTAAGCAGAAATCCTTGAAATTATTTCATCAAAATATTCAAGGTTTTTCTTCCAAACAATTGGAAATTGAGTTATTTTTAGAAAAAACAATGTTTGACATTATTTGTATAACTGAGCATTGGTTAAAAGACTCAGAAATGCTAATTAACTATGACAATTATAGTGTGGCCAGTTGTTTTAATCGAAATTCAATGCTGCGTGGTGGTTCACTAATCCTAATTAAAAGTTGTATTAAATTCAAACCTCGTAAAGACATAGTTGAACTATCAGTTGAACATAGCATTGAGCTGTCTTGTGTTGAGCTAGATAAGCATGTTATAGTGTGCGTTTACAGACCCCCAAATTATCAAAACTATTCTATATTTGAATCAGTAATGGAAGATGTTTTGGCAAAACTTGCGACTGGTAGTAGATCAGTAATTATCTGTGGTGACTTTAATATTAATATTTTAGAAAATAATTTCAATACCAGTAGATTATTAAATTTGTTTAAATCATTCAATTTGTCAAATGTGTTTGTAGAACCAACCCGAACAACTACGACTACTGCAACATGTATTGATAATGTTTTTTGTTGCTGCGACTATTTAGATAAAGCCGTTGTTAATTATCTCCCTTCTGATCACAGTGGTCAAACTGTAACTTTTGAGTACAACATGCCAATACAAAAAGTGCAGATCCAATCCAGACCAATAACATCAATTAATTTAAATAAATTTAATAGCACTTTAATTTGTAAATTAAGTAATCAGAACCTTACAGTGAACAATGTTAATACTTTGTATAATGAATTCTTCTCGGTAGTCCAAACCGAGTTCAATAATTATTTTAAGAAGAACACTAAAAGTATCAGCCCCAAGTTTTTATTTTGTGACTGGGCAACTAAAGGGCTTAGGAAAAGTAGGGAAAGACTTTTCGAACTGTATGGCCTTAAGCCTTATATTAACACGGAAACTTTTAATAAGTATGTTGCTACTTACTCTAAAACTTTTAAGAACGCTTGTAAGGCAGCTAAAGCCTTATATATTAGCAACAAGGTTAAATCAGCAGAAAATAACAATAAAATAAAGACGGTTTGGAAAATTATAAATAATGAAACAAACAGGAATAAAAAGCATAATTCTGATTACACACTGCAGACGTCAAGCGGTCTCATTTGCGATAACAAAGAAGTGGCTCAAGAATTTGTAAATTTCTTTACTAGTATCCCACTCAAAACAACTGAAACCTTAAATTCCTCGCCCTCGCTCGCTTTTGATTTAGTAAGGGCGAACGTTTCAGCCTGCCCGATTGAATTTAACTTTAGGCATATTAACCCCTTAATTGTAATTAAAGCTTTTAAGCAAATTAAGATCAAATTGACCGAAGATCTTTGGGGAATGTCCATTAAGATCTGTACCTCCATAATTGAGACTATTGCACCTTACTTAGCCTTAGTATTTAATTCGTGTGTGGATCAAGGAGTCTTCCCCGATTTAATGAAATACAGTAAGGTTATACCACTTTACAAATCCGGAGACAGTAAAGACACCAATAATTATAGACCCGTATCCGTTTTGCCGGTTTTCAGCAAGGTGTTTGAAAAGATAATGCTTAATCAAATGCTCAATCATTTTAACACGAATAAAATCCTACACGATCAACAGTACGGTTTCACCAAAGGACGTTGTACGACCGACGCCGGCGTAACTTTATTAAAACACATTTTTAACGCGTGGGAAGAGGCCCAAGATGCCATAGGAATCTTTTGTGACCTCTCCAAAGCATTTGATTGCGTCGATCACCAAACCTTGCTTTTGAAACTTGAGCATTACGGACTTGGAAAACTTGCGCTCAGTTTAGTTAGTTCTTATTTAAATAATAGACAACAACAAGTTCAAATAAATGGTGTCAATTCACTTGGTTTAATAGTAAAAATTGGTGTGCCACAAGGCTCGATATTGGGTCCTTTCCTCTTTTTAGTGTATATTAATGATCTACTCCATTTATTAAAAAATCAACCACAAATGGTGTTATTTGCTGATGACACTTCCTTAATTTTTAAGGTAAATAGACGTGCTACAAATTTTGACGACGTAAATAACGCCCTACTGCAGGTCCAAAATTGGTTCACTGCTAATAATCTAGTATTAAATGGAAAAAAAACTAAGTGCATAAGATTTTCTTTACCAAATGTCAAGGGTAGTGATTGTGAGATAATATTGAATCAAGAGAAACTAGAATTCGTCGATGAAACTGTTTTCCTAGGGATCACGCTCGACTCAAGGCTACAATGGGGTCCTCATTTAAAATCTCTTGCAGGACGGCTAAGTTCAGCAGCTTATGCTGTCAGAAAAATCCGTCAATTTACTGATGTAGATACCGCGAGACTAGTCTATTTTAGTTACTTTCATAGTATCATGTCTTACGGTATTTTACTTTGGGGACGGGCTGCAGACAACGATTCTATTTTTATTCTGCAGAAAAGAGCCATCAGAGCCATATATAATCTCCGCAGGCGCGATTCTCTAAGGGAACTGTTTAAGGAAATTAACATCATGACGGTGCCTTGTCAATATATCTATGAAAACATCATGTATGTAAGGAAAAATTTACATCTTTTTAGTAAAAGAGGTGAAAGACATAATTATAGTACTAGAAATAGGGACCTATTAGTTCAACCAGGTTTCAGACTGGCTAAAGTAGATTCATCTTTTATGGGGTACTGTCTAAAATGTTATAATAAAATACCTCCCCACATTCTTCAACTGAATGAGACAAAATTTAAATCTTGTATAAAACGCACACTATGCAGTCAGGCATATTATAAGTTAGGGGATTACATCACTGACAAAAATGCCTGGCTCAATGCTAGTCCTGCTCCACAACTAATTGACTAACACTTGAAAATACTGTTGGAGCTGCTGAAGATTGTAAGACTATCCTTGCATTGTATAAACTCAATTTCCTTTGTATTGTATAATTGCATAGCACAGATGTGAGTTCTATGTAATCTATAGCTACCATTTACTGGGTAATAATATATCTTTCATTGACTTGAATATTCCCTGGCGGCTGATAGTGTGTCATGCTCACTCAAATGTCTCGCTGGCGGTGGCGTGTATGTTGGATCATTTAGCTCCCTTCAAAGTGGTTGAGCTGAATGGTGCTGATATATACGTCATGTTCGTGAACGGGCGCCGTCAGTTGGGACTGGTCATCACTTAGCCGCCTGGGCTTATTTTAGTTGTTTTAATTTTGGATTGTTGTTTTGTTACTATTTGTTGTATTCTGGACGCTCTTAACGCGGACATCTTTTTATTTTTTTTTTACATCGTTCTCACATTATATAATCATAAATTCAAAAGAAATGATGTAACAAATGTTTTTGTAAAATGTAATTTAAAAAGAGTGTCCATGGAGTTTCTTGCCCGTTCTTCTCCATAGGTACCTACGCTTTGGAATGGGCAACTAGCTTCATATTTTTATGACTGACCGACTTCTTGACAATTCAAAAGTGCCTGTTAAAGGTTTAATTGAAATAAATGCTTTGAGTTTGAGTTTGAGTTTAGAACGGATTTACGGTGGCGCCATCTGTTACGTGAACGTGAGATTCTTGAAAAGTTTATTGTATTCAGTTGAATATTTAAAGCTATACGTTTTGATGTTTTACTTGGTTAAATACTTACTTGGAATGTGTCGGTCTCCTGACGATACCAGGCGAGCATGAAGCGACAAAACCTCGATTCACTGTCAATCGAACGGAAAGCAGCTTTTAAAAGATTTGTTATCAAAGCGATTCAGCTATATTTTAAAAATACTGAAATAAAATAAAAACATTATTCCTATTTTACAACTTAAAATAATGTAGTTTTAAACAGTAACAATTAAACTTTTGTTGCATTACAAGAACTTCAAGGTGAAGGCCTCTCCAAAAGAATCAATTTTTCTCGGTCTTTAGCTATAAACCATTGCCATTTCACGATCCCATCGTGCCTTTACTTATAAAAAAGACCGAAATTATTAGATACTTTAACACTCAGGTTGTCCAGTGACTGACATGTAGCGCGCGGCTAATGTTAAACTATTGTACTTAGATAGGTACACTTGGTATTTATTCGTTTTTATTAGGGTTCCGTTGCCAGATGGCAAAAAACGGAACCCTTATAGATTCGTCATGTCTGTCTGTCTGTCCGTCCGTATGTCACAGCCACTTTTTTCCGAAACTATAAGACCTATACTGTTGAAACTGGGTCCATATTGGCTCACCTAAAGTTCTTTACCCGAAATTGTTCTTCCTAATGATTTGTAATCCGAATGATCAGTCTTCCTAAAATTTTTCATCCTAAAGTTTTCATTCATACTATTTGTAGTGCTACCGGCGATGTTCATAACACTCATGTTTCCGAAAATTGTAATTAATAATATCATTAACGTAAATATATTTAAACTCCTACTGTTTTTTATCATAACGCTTTTATCCCTAAACATAGTTACCATAATATTAGAAGATGATAATTATTTATAGTTTTAATTTGAGGGTATGATTATTATTTGGGGGTATGCTTTACATAACGTACTGAGTTTTGTCTATGGAACCACTGTACTTCCACACCCGGCGCTTTTTGATAGTAGCTATTTTTTTTGGATAGAATAGACTCTTTTTAGTGTAAATTTGAAAACCGCAAAGTTCGCAAAATCATAGTGGCCGAGAAAAGAAATCCCAAAGTTTTTTTTTATCTACAAAAATATGTGGTTAGGCTTAGTCGACGCAGCCCCGCTTTGCGGGGCCTATTTCTGTCTACAGGGTTTAAAGGAACCTAACACGAAGGGTATGACGGGGCCTCGTTCGCTCGCTTTGCTCGCTCACTCGAGCCCCCGTCATCCCCTTCGAACCTAACCTGTCCGAGTCGGGGTGCCCCAAGTCCCGAGCTCGCTTCGCTCGCTCTTGCATCCTAAGTTGGTTACCGCTATAAATAAAATCTAAACAAAAAAAAAATCTATAAAAAGCCATCTAAACAAAAAAGATATGACTTTAAATAGTGTAAAAGATGGTGTAGCAGCAGCGGTGAGGTTTGTGAAAACTCAGGTTTACTATATTTGATTGTGTTGAGGATTATTAAAATAAAACGATGATGCGTTAGGTTTAACGAGCAAATTCTATATTCGCCATCTTACAATATTCAAGGAGAGGGGTGAGGGAACAATATTTTAAATGGAAACCAATCACGATCAAGATATTACTATGACGTAGCGTATGGTGTCGTTTTTTGCCTCAAGATGTCGCTATGTGTATTTATAGAGTAAGAGTTCACAACATGCCCCCGGCCTTGAAAGCAGTGGCTTTCAATGGTCTTCAGTCACTGCATCAGTGTCGATCACGTCCTGTATTAGAGGACAAATCTTGGTGTATGCGCGTCTCACCACGCCCGATGACGTCTGTATATCAGCCACCCGGGATATGCCATCCTTTCCTGGGATAGTGCAAAGGACACGTCCCAAGTGCCACTTGAGAGGTGGGAGGTTATTGTCCTTAATAACCACTAAGGAGTTTGGTTTGAGCTCGTCCTTATTCACCGTCCATTTTGTCCGCACCTGTAGCTCGGAGATGTATTCCTTTGCCCACCGGCTCCAGAAGTGTTGGCGTAGCTGTTCTACCCTCTGGTATCGCTGGAGACGATTAGCTGGAACATCACGTAGGTCATCGCCGGCTGGCGCAGTTAGTGGTCGGCCAATAAGGAAGTGACCGGGAGTGAGCGGGGAAAAGTCATGAGGATCGGGGGAAAGAGGAGACAGAGGTCGGGAATTTAGTACGGCTTCTATTTGAGCCAATACTGTGCTGTACTCTTCGAACGTGAGGTGCGCGTTACCTATCACACGACGAAGATGGTATTTACTCGACTTGACTCCTGCTTCCCACAGACCACCAAAATGCGGAGAATAAGGGGGAATAAAATGGAAGTTAATATTTTGACTAGATGCGAATTCTAAAATATCACTACTACATTTACTTAAAAATTTAGAAAAATCATTCATTACACCTACGAAATTACGACCATTATCAGAGTATATATCTGCAGGCTTACCACGGCGTGAAATAAATCTTTTTAAAGTACATAAATACGCTTCACTGGAGAGGTCACTGACTAGCTCCAGGTGAATAGCACGTGTCACGAAACAAATAAAAAGACAGATGTACCCTTTGATCAGCCTAGCACCCCTACCTTTGCGGTTCAGAATGAGCACTGGCCCAGCGTAATCCACCCCACACTGAACGAATGGAAGACTAGGTGTAACTCGCTCCCTAGGTAAGTTACCCATCAGAGGGCTCAGCGTCTTACCTCTAATGCGAGTACAGGTAACACAACTGTGCACCACCTGGCGAGCTAAGTTCCTACCTCCGACAGGCCACCATGATTCGCGTAAATGAAAAAGTAATGCCTGCGGAGCAGCGTGGAGAAGCTGAATGTGCTCATGACGAAATAATAAAATGGTAAAATGATGTTTACTATGAACTAAAATTGGGTGTTTTTTATCGTAAATAAATTCATCAGAATTAACTAAACGACCACCTACGCGCATTAATTTGTGATCATCTAAAAACAAATTCAATTTGGACAAACAACCTTTACTTTTAATAGTCTCATTACTAGATAATGCTTTGTATTCAACTGGATAAGATTCCATTTGACAAAATCGAGCTAATGTTTTATCAGCATGGACTAATTCATCTACACTAAGGCCGCCCGTACGCTTATTATTTTTTACGACGAATAAAACGTAACATAAAGGCAGCCGCACGCCTCATACGTTTAAATTGAGAGAACCGATGAAAGAGAAACAAAGATGATTCACAACTATCCTGAGCTACAACGGCAGTGACGCATGACTTGACCTCAGGCAACTCGCGATGTTTGAACGATTCCGAACTTTTGTGATCGTCTATTGAAAAACTAGGGTCACGAAGAAATTCAGGACCCTCCCACCACAAGTTAGACGAGGAAAGTTCTTCCAATCGTGCACCGCGTGACGCTAGAATCCGCTAGATCGGCGGGGTTATCTCCACTGCGTACGTGACGCCACGGAACGTCTAATGTAAGGTCATGAATTTCCGCGATCCTATTTTGAACGAATGTCTTAAGTTGGTTAGGCTTCATGTGCAGCCAGCCTAAGACAATCGTGGAATCAGTCCAAAATACTACGCTATTCAACTTACAACGCAAGGAGTTGCGTACCTTGTCATACAGACGAGCACCTAATAAAGCCCCACAGAGTTCGAGACGTGGTATACTAATAGGTTTTAAAGGCGCGACCTTTGTT
>OU744807.1:9598031-9852325 GCA_916614155.1 Mesoligia furuncula
GCAGTCGCTCCATGTAAAATACTGGTACTAAACTGAATTCACCCAACCTTGCTGCATGACCCAAACATAGTTGGGAAAATGCTAGGCTGATTGATTTTTGATACCTACTGTAGATAAAAGTGGAGGTGTGTAAAGAGAGGAGCAAATTGGGCACTGCTTTGTTACTGTCTATGATTTGGTTGTTACAACCCGGCCGTCGAGGGATTGCGTTCCTTACACCTATCAGTGCGATATTTATAGTAGCGATTAAAGATCAAATTCGAAAAACACGTATTCGGTTGTATGAAACTGACACGTGTCAAGAAGGCATTCTCTCTTCAGCGGCAATGTACCTTATATTTCGGAGCAATCACAAAGCCTAAAATGTGTGTTATTCACTTAAAACACACACGAAAAGAGTCATGATTACCTTTTGGTAATCATGACTCTTTTCTATATGGTTGGTTATATTTAACCATATAGGTATTGGTAGGTAATCATGACCATAGATTAAACTCCATATAATTAGGTAATTTACTTTATAATTAAAATATGTATTGATTATACCCTTGAGAAACACGGTAGTAGTTATAGTAATTACATCGCGGTCACCGCTGCTTTCAAATCTGGGTCAAACCATACCGTATAAGGAATCATTAAATAAGGTTTTATTTGAGTCTCATTAAAAAAATATCGTTAAAGTTATTTCAGTTATAAAACACATACGTTTACAAAAACTTCCGTTTCAATTTTTCAGAACAATTGTGGTAATAATTTTGCTTAATTCTTCAAACAGTAAATAGAAATAATAATGGTTTATGTGCAGCAATTCACATAATAATTTCAAGTTTACACTAGAGTCGTAAAAGGTGGTTCTCTATAATGCGTTTTTTATTGTTTTTAAGCGTGTCTTGTTTAGTGGCGCCTCATGAAGTGAATAGAATGCATGTTTATGTGTTTTGTCGCGTAAACCGTAAATAAATTAAATAAAAGATAATGCTACTGGTCCGTTGACCGCAACATGCAGGCTGTCTGTGTGCACCTATAAAGAAATAGCCAGGGATAAGTCTACCAGCAGTATTTTAAATAAAAACGAAGAACTAGATGTGCTTATCTGCACATTACGAAGACTAATGGAAACGAACACTAGCTGAGTAGTAAATACTTAGGTATATTACGGTTTATACCGATGTCTCATAAGAAAGCTTTGAAATCGTGCCTTTACCAATTACGCAGATAAAATAAATAAATTGCAACGTTTATATTATTATGATATAATTGCAGCGCCCCGCGGTTTCACCCGCATAATTATCGATCCTGTCGGAATATCGGGATAAAAAGTAGCATATCGACAGCGAAGTGCCAATACCTCCTAACACATTTTTTGAGAAATTCACTTTTTTATCGTTTTGAATTTAAAAGCGTTATTCGCATGTTTTAGTGAATCGCCTAAGTGTGTTTTTAGTTGCAACAGCATTCAATTAAAATGTTGAAATATGTACCTCCCAACGAAACCAACGCAACGTGTCTATTTTTGAACGTTTTTTTCAGTTTGTGTAAATTTTTGACTTTGTCAGTTAGGAGGTATTGGCACGTCGCCGTCGATATGTGTTATTCTGATGTCTACGGTATATTGCAACTAGTAACTAGCAACTAGCTTCAACTTTCTAACTGACAGACTATTTAATTTTGACAATTCAAAAGTGCCTGTACAAACTCCCTCCGCTCCGCCCAGAGCGGCAATAATTGCTTTGAGTTTTTGAGTTTTATTGTAAAGTTTCATCAAAATCCATTCAGTAGTTTTTGCGTGAAAGAGTAACAAACATCTATCCATCCATCCATCCTTACAAGCTTTCGCGTTTATAATATTAGTAGGATAGTAGGACTAGTAAGGGCCCGTGGCTAAATAATAACAGCCGCACAGGTCGATCGATTAGGTTAAGCTACGCTTGCCGCGGTTGGTCTGTGGCTAGGTGACCATCTTTACATACCGTGATCCCTCCGTGCCTCGGAAAGCACGTTAAGCCGTTGGTCCTGACTGTGATTCGTGGATCTTTGACAGTCGTTACGGGTAGTCAGAAGCCCGAAAGTCTGACAACCAGTCTTACCAAGGGGTATCGTATTATCCAGTAAATGGGTTGTGGGGGTCAGATAGGCAGTCGCTCCATGTAAAATACTGGCATCCGGTTAGACTGGAAGCTGACCCCAACATAGTTGGGAAGAGGCTAGGCAGATGATGATGAGTAGGACTAGTGGGATTAGCATAATTAGCCTATAAAGATCCCACTGCTGAGACACAGGCAGACACTCTTCGAGAGGGAGTGGGCTGTAATCCACCACGCGGGCCCAATGCGGGTAGGTACTCGTAGATGTCAGATGTCTTCGAATTTTTGGTTCTAGGACATGCCGGTTTTCTCCCGATGTTTTCCTTCATTATTTTGAGAGCAGTGGTGGTGAAATTATTTATCTACACAAAATAAAGCGCCTGGGTTCAAACCAAGGCCTATAACTCGTAAGTCAGGGCCTGACCACTGGACCACCGCAACTCATGTCATATTACACTGACATAATATGACATACTCAGTCAGTTTTAGTTTTAGTCGTCATTCGACCAGTCATTCGAGTCAGTCAGTCCGTCCGTATTTTCGTTCTAAGGGTTGATTTTACCAATGTCAGATAAATGTCTTTTATCCGTGGAATTAAATTGACGTCTGACAGTTGTAGTATGGAAAACTGTAAAAAAATCAAAAATTATTCTCAGGATTAGACTTATTTTAGGTAGGTATAAAAGTTTGGTGAAATTCGCCCATATTGGAAAGTCCATATTTAGGGAAGTTAAAAATACAACACAATATTTGTATAGAGTCCTTTGTTTTTGTTTTTATTTTTATAGTAAGTTAGTTAGTCATTTAATTTAGTATCTAGTGTAAGTAGTTAGTTACATGATATTAATCCCCAAATAAATACGATAAACACAATATTTTAACCTAATAATGTCAGTCTACCAGGATTATATCCATTGCGTCACGCGAACTGCACATACCAACATTATAAGCCAAAGTAGACATAGAACCGACTTACATAATTACAGTGTGATAAGGTTTACTTAAATCCTTCACTTGAAAATTCCAGTAAATGTTTTCTTTTGTTTTTCTTTTTTTTTACTTTTATTTTAAGTTTCTATAAAAAAAAGCATTTTTCGGGATTTTGTTTCAGAACTGCTTAAGCTCTTGTATTTATAATTTGTTTTCATAATAACACAAGGAACGTTAATTAGTATACGTCAAGAAACGAATGTCCCGTAGAGCAACTTACTGCAGTTCAAGTACTTATTCACTTACCTTATTGAAAGAAGTGGCTAGGGCAAATACTAGTAAGCCCTATGTGCTCATGCTGATCACCGGGGTGGTTTTAGTGAGGTAAAAATCCCACACTCCCCGACCTCCCTCCCCGGAGGTCGGGGGCCTTTTGAAGGTTTCCCCCCCACAAACAAAAAGGGAAATACTAGCCTATGACATATTAAGTATACGTTAATTAATCTTTATTCTAGCAACCTCTTAAGACGGGAGCTTAATAAATACTTACCGGGAATATTCTTTCCGATATTCTGTAATAACACTTACTCACCTCATCATCTGCCTAGCCTTTTCCCAGCTATGTTGGGGTCGGCTACCAGTCTAACAGGGTGCAACTGAATACCAGTATTTCACAGTAGCGACTGCCTAACTGACTTTCACAACCCAGTTACTGAGTAACACGATACACCTTGGTAAGACGGGTTGTCAGACTTTTGGCTTCTGACTATCCGTAACGACTGTCAAAGATCTACGAATGACAGCCGGGACCAACGAACGGGACAACGCTTTTCGACGGCGGGGTCGTGGTATGTAATGTATGGTCATCCATACATGAAACGACCGCGACAAGAGGAGCTTAAAATCTTCCATCGACCCTTACGACTGTTATCACGTAGCCACCAGTCACCCTAACAGTTTCACACTTATTTAATCAAATATTCCAAGCCATTGCACCAAGCAAACGCGATCAAGTTTCACAATACAACTTCGCAATATTGTCACTACAATTTTACATCAGTTCAGTTTAATTGATTTATACACGCTCTTAATGAGAGCAATCGCCGCCGTTAAGTCCAGCCAAAGATCGGCCAGCGACCTGTGACAGATCAATTAATATTAGTGTTATTTATTTGTTATAGTTTCACTGAAATAATGTTAAGGAGGTTTTATTGCAGATGGTATTAAAAAAATGTTTGGTTTTTATGGTCTTGTTGGCAATCATAACTTTCTAGTTAAGTTTTAGGTTAAGTTGAACTGATGAAATAGTTCATTTAGCAACTAGCAAGGTATATAATATATAACACCTGTGAGTCTTATAAATATGATGATTTTCTTTTTTGATTTGATTGAGTCTAAGACTGGTAGCATGTTCAATCAACAGAAAAGTCAATACGATCTTTTGCAATCTAAGTTAGGACTCGAATACTCTCGTTTTTCTTGTCAAACTTTTCTTCTATGTACTGAATAAACATTCTAGTCAACAATCCCTTTCTTCATCCATGTCTTAGAACCTCATTCCAAGCAGGTAGCCAAACCGATTTGTAGAAATTTGTCAAAGGAATCTTCGCAAACTAAGAATAAATTCATTAAGCAAACATCTGTTGGTTTTCGAGGGCCGAGTTGAACTGGCGGTCGGGACCCAAAGCTTTCATACTTCGATTAATCCGGATGATAAGAGGCCGCAAGGACTTACAATGTGTGCCTTACAGATTCCAGATTGAAAGCCGATAAACACATTTGACGTAGAAAAATGTTTTTTTGAGCAACTTATCAAGTTATCAACGATCTCTTGGTGTTTGTCGGGAGCACGTGTTTTGACTGGATATTATATTTTTGCAGACAAGCGGCGCTCGTCAATTGTTTGCTACATTTTTGTAGCGATGTTATCGCTGTGTCATCTGAGGTTAAGTACATCACTGTGTGGCAACAGTTACATACCATTTTGTAACTAAGTACACTTGGGAGTATCGCAATAAGCAATAAGATAAGAGTGATGGACAATGGAATGAATGCTAAGGATATCAAATAGGTCTCTTTTGTTTTTTAAGTCTATTTCAATGTAATGGCTACCTAAAGTCATTGTTGGAATTGCTGATTCGATGTTGGGTGAATTCCTCTACGTATTAAGAGCAAATCGTGGTTATCCATTTGTTTTTACTAAACTATTACCATAGGAGGGTGGGGTAAGCTGGAATCCTTTAATGAAAATTGGTCTTTGAGAGCTCTGGACAGAGAGACGTGGAAAGAAAGTATCCTGTTTTTTGTCCAGCAGTGGGACATTCATACTAATAAAATATATAGGAGCGTCAAATGGATGCCATCACGCGCACTATTCATTATTAAACGTGGAATAATAACAATAAAACATCTTCAGAAACGTGATACAAATTTCTCACATCTATGAGCAGAACAGGGTGCGTTCCATTTATTCTCCGAACGATGCATAAACACAATAAGATTACGGCCACGTAGATGCTCAGATTAATTGCTAACAAGGACGCAGGCGTCGTGTGTGGCTGCCCTTTGACGCATCACTGATCAAAATCACGATAATGACCCAAAACCTCGCGAGCGTTATAAAATTCCTCGAGGTTACGTCACGATGTCATTACATGCCAGTTCTTGTCGTTGTCCCACTAAGGCCCTTGATTATCTAAATGCCTTTGATACAGTGAAGGATTAGAGTACTTTTGACTTCGCCTTAATTGTTCATTGTGAGATTTAGAAGTTGCTCCCATCCCTTTCTTAGGTAGTTACGTCAGAGATGGTATACCTATATAGGATTTCAAGTATGTATTTATGCTCCCAGTCTCAAGTGTCTTACGGGTTATTTTCGGTTTCAAAGAAAGTCCTAGCGTGCAAATATCGGAATAATTTAATTAATAATAATTTAATAATTATATTATTTTTATTATTATTATTTATTTTATTATTATTTTTATTTATTATTTTTTTATTAATTTTTTTTTTTTTTTGTCCGCCTTTGTACCTTTTTGTGCGAAAAGTTTAAATAAATAAATAATAAATAAATAATTTACGAATGATCACATTTGTTCGGGATAAGAATATCCTCCAAGGTTTCCAAGAACGTGAATTTATTAATTATGTTATTTTCAACACCCAACAAAAACAGAGGGGTGTTAAAAGTTTCAGCAACATCGGGTTTTCACGAAAAATATTATCAAAGTAAATAATGAATGATTCGTTTAGACATGACGTCTTCTTTCTACGCGTTGTTTAGGACGTTATTGTGTTCGTAAATACAATTTTTGGTCAAAAGGAGGCTGAACTGTTATTGTGCGAGCCGTGCGGTTGACAGAGTATTTATATAAACAGCTCTGCCCGGGGTCTATTGTCGTTGGCATTATAAACCGTCCTTTAATCTGCCGAAAACAATTTTGCACGAACTGTTAAGCTGTTATTGTGAATATTGTTTGTCTTTTGCTCAATCGGCTGGTCGATTTTGGGAGGCCGTCTGATGTCTTTTTGTTACGGATTATGTAGGGAGATTAGACGTGTTTCATTTTGTAACTGTGAAACTATTTACTGTGTATCAAAATCAATCTATTAGAATTCTAAATTCTACACTCTCATTCTCTCTCTTCACTTAAAATAGCCTCCCCGACCGATTTCGGTCGCGGTGGCAAATCTCAATGGAGATTAGCCAGGTACGCAGTAGATATTATAGTGCACAAGTGTGTGCGCAAACACAGGTGCACTCTCTGTTCCTCTCATAGTCCGATGGGACGGCAATCCGACACGACCGGGGAGAGTTCAGGCGCAGGACGAACGGCTTTTTACGTGCTTTCCGAGGCACGGGAGTATTAAACCGCCAACATCCAAACTTCGGACTGTTACTAAGAAATTCCTAATGGAAAACCCAATAACATTTGTCCGACCCGAGAACCGAACCCAGGACCCCACGCTCAGCAGTCGCGCTTGCAACCACGAGACCAACGGGGCAGTCAACTTCTCTTCACTTACTGGCCAAATGTTTAGGGGTGTAGGTACCTACTATGGGTACACCTTTGCCGAACCCTTCAGGGAAACAAGGCGTAATGTTATGTTTAAGTTAGATTTTGTTTAGGTAACCTTATGTTGAGGGTTGAGAACAATCAAAATAAGATCATGATGCTTCCTTGTGATCTTTGTTATGACACAGCAGTAGGCTGTCCCACCAACCTCACGCCACAAAGGCTCAAAAATTTCCCTGACAAATTATAAGCCACTGTAAAAAAAATTCAAACGAACCAACCTTTTTTCAATAGCAAACAAACTCTTTTATCATCGAATTCAATATCAGAGCGATAGCTTTTGTCTCTGCGTGCAAAATTTTCATAAAACAGAATTGAAATCCAAACATACGGATCCACACAATGTCGTGTAAAGTGGGCGTGTTTTATTTATAGTCTGTTGTGATCATTGCACAATTGTATGAAAAAAAATCTTTTTGTGAAGCCTCTGACGGGGAAATAACTTTGAGTATTAAACCAACCGGAGACGCCACGAGTACTAATATCTATGCCAATAAGTCTGTCACTTATCGCGGGGGACGAGGGAACGCAATAATACACTAATGCAATTCGATCGCGTTGTTACGCACGCACACAAAACAAAAAACAAACACAAGCATAAACTATACGCACACATGTTTAGAACCGCTATGACCAGCGGTCTCGTACCTTTGGCAGCGGGGATCGCCTGACAATGGCGCCTCCAGTTGGTTTAATACTCAAAGGGAAATAATGGTAGTTTATTGTAGGGTTATTTTTTGCAGCGTTTAGTGAGGCGGTGGTAGTCGATTGGAAGCAATTGTGTGGTACAAAAATGGTCTAGAACTGCTAGTATTGATTTAAAACTGGCTGATTAATTTAGATTGTTTTTTTATATTTCTTTAGATGGTTTTTCTAACAAGTATTTCTCAGTAGGTAGGTCTGTGTGGTGCCGGACTGGTCTGTGTGGTGCCGGACTTAAAGAATACCACCACCCCTTACTTCCCGTGGGTGTCGTAAAAGGCGACTAAGGATCGTACCGGAGAATGGGCAGCAGCGTTCTTTATGTATTCCACCATCATACCATACTGCGATCGCCAACCCGCCTGCCAAGCGTGGCGATTATGGCAAACCCTCCCAAAATTGGGGGAGGCCTATGTCCAGCAGTGGACGTCTATCGGCTGAAACGACGACGATTTCTCAGTAACAACCCGGAGTCTGGGTTTGTGCCTGGTTGATGGCAATAAGCTCGCCCCTAATTACATGGGACTTAATTATAACTGGTGAAATGTGGGTATAAAATATTACGCCCACATTTCACCAGTTATATTTAAGTAGAGAGGTAAGAGGTATCTAATAAGATACCTCTGCATAGCCTTCGGGGATTATAGGCGTGATGTTATATTATAAAATTAATTTATTTTATTTTATTACTTGCCAATATTTTACTTACTTATTTACTTATGTTTCTGTAACTGCCCGTGACATCACAGCGGGCCCTATCAGAATACCAGCGGTGGGACATTTATTTTTTTAAATGTCGCAGCATCTTGCTGAGATAAGAGCCTTTTGGCCTCGTATAAGGACTTCATGTTTCATTTTCATTTTTTTTTATATAACTAGGTTTTTATTTTAATGTGTTTAGTTTAGTTTGTGATATTCCTGTCGAGTCGCAATAAATACTTTTTCTTTCTTCTTTCTTTCTTTATGTTATGAGGTTATGTGTTAATTTCTAACAAATTCAAAAATAATTGTTTTTTTTTTTTTGGGTTAGTGTAGTGTAACCTTTTTATTTAGCTAATATTGATTACAATACGACAGTTCTCCCTTAGATAGAGTATTCTAAAGCTTTATCTTCGGTATCGCTTTATGAAAACTGGGGTAGCGTTATGCAAATAAAACATCCCTATACCTACCTACCTTTAAGGAGTGACTATATCATCGCAGAAAATTATTATTACGAAAATTAAAACTACGTTATTGTTTGTTAACAAACAACACATACATACATACTTACTAGTCTCGTGAAAGCAAAACAAAATATATATAATAATATAATATACTATAAATTTATTTCAATAATTGTTTACAATAATACACATTTCTTATAGGCTATAATTACCGGCTTCAAAAAAAGGAGGTTATCAATTCGACACGTATGTATGTCATATTATTAGAACTGCATTATATTTACAAATAATATGACAATCTATTAGGGTTTCCAAACAAATATACAAAATGTTATAGATGTATGTAGGTGTAGGTAACTAGGTATGTAGATATGTATGTATGTATGTATATTAACAGGATCTTGACCATTTTTTTTATTAGCTTACATTTACTTCAACTTAGGGAACAGTGCAAGTTTCATCAAAATCGATTCAGTAATTTTCAAGATATGGACTAATACGTGTAAGTGTGACGGCCTGGCTTATTGATACGAGCTACGCGGGTGTAGTGTCAAAGGAAAACATCTCAAAACCTTGGTCAAATTCTAGTGCAATATTTACAACAAAACTATTACCTACTTATTACAAACTAATATTCCAGTTTTTACTTAAAACTAAAAATTACGAAATAAAAAAGTAATTTAAATAAATTAAACCGCCTGCAAAAAGAAATTAACTCAAAATTATGAAATAACTAAAATATAGATCCCAAGACACCGACTTCCGAAATTAAAGTTATTTCATAATTTTGAGTTAATTTATTTTTGAAGGCGGTTTAATTTTTTAAATTACTTTTTTCTTGTTACAAATTATTGAGACATTTGTAGCCGAACTAGGGGAACGCCTGTATATCGGCTATCAGGGCCCAAACCCTCAAATAATAAACACTAAAAAATAGCCATCAAGTAGAGATGTAAACATTTTGTACATTTAAAAAATATAAAAAGTGATGATAAATAACATACTAATTCGATACAATAAAATAATCATCATCATCTGCCTAGCCTTTTCCCAACTATGTTGGGGTCGGCTTACAGTCTAACCGGATTCAGCTGAATACCAGTATTTTACATGGAGCAATACAATAAAATAATATAATCATTAAAGGCAATAAAATGAATCCAGCAAGGGCGAATTACTAACGTTACCGCAGTTGCATAAAATGCAAAATGCATTTATGTAAGCATCACCTAACGGTGCTCAAAGACGCCGTCGTTTGCAGAACTAAACGAAACGTAATGCAAGAGAATACTATTATCCGTTACATAATCATATGCGTCACGTCTTCTACCGATATCCTTTACCAGAGTACTTGCATTGCCCAAGACTTTCTAAGAAAATTGTCGCAGAGCAGCCTCGTTCTATTACAATATCGATACGATACATCAATAATCGCCTCGTCCGGGCTCTCTAGTATTAATAGAGTGGGCCCTTGCAACGATAATAATGGCTATTTGCCGTGCTATTGTCCACGTGGTTTGTGAATGGAAGGCGGAGGTAGGCACGTCATTATTCTGTCAGACGAATTTACTAGGGTTGTTAGGGATTGATGTGGATGTTGTATCGATATTTTGTCGATGTTTGCTGTAACGACTTAAACATGAGGGCAGGTCACGTGAAAATGTCAAATGTTTTGATATTGTCACAGTCTTTCAGGTTACAACATACCTAACTGCATTATTTTTATAAGAATTTAACGTATTTTGCCAAAAAAATAATCAACAAACTTCGGCAAGCACATTCTGAGAACTGAACTTAAAATAATATAATAAGTTCATTTATTTTCTCTTCACAAATGTACAGTAGTAGTGCTTAACAGTAGCTCAAAGATAAGTTTACATTTGTGAGAGACTGGTACAGACGCCAGCACATAAAGCTACCCGAAACTGTCACATTTTCCCAATCAACTTTGAACCTAATGCTTTAAAGATAATGTTGAAAATCTATTAAAGAAATTTGACAGATTGTAGTAGCTTGATGTACATGAAATAGGCATTGCACGCCTGCAGTACAAGTCATCCTGCGTGTACCTACAACATTTGAACCTAACCCTGTACGCGGCAATATACCTAGACGTAAGTTTATCGAGTGCTAATCACTGACAGTCTCTTCCATGGATATAATCATAAAATTAAACGAAGACGGTTCGGTTAACCAAAAAGTGGATGGATTTTGTTTCGGATCCCGGTATTTCAAAACTAGGCAATTACTTTCACAACTTATCGATAAAGGTAAATCGAGCCCCATCACTAAAACGCAACATAATAGTTCCCACATTTTTTGCGCAAGCCCACAAGGATTACCAAACAATGTGCGTAGACGCAGGCCACACATCATAGCAACGAGCAAACTTTTTGCGTCACATTTAATGGGATTCCAGAGTTTATTGTAAGATTCTTAAAGAAATATTATTGTAAGTTTAATTTTATACACCAGGTGAAAATTATATAAAAATAGATTTGAAAGGGCTTGGGTGTTTGCCCGATTAGAGGAGATTCGGCAAGTCACTTGGCCGTTACTTTAATAAGTTTTGTAAACACGCTTTTTTGCCAGCTGTCTGCTTGACATAGCATATCCCTATTTTGCTCACCACCTTTGCTAAATAGGTACTCACAATCCGTCATCATAAAAAAAATATTTTATCATTAAATCATTAATCTAGAAATGATTTTCGCCACAGAGACACTTACCTACTGCAGTCCAAGTACTTACCTTGTGAAAGAAGTAGGGCAAATATTAGTCTATAAAATATTAAGTCTACGTTAATTAGGCATTTTTCTAGGACTTTATTCAGTGCCTTTTTAATACTTTCCGGGAATATTCTTTCTTATACTCTTTCATAACACTTACCCCCCCCATCATTATCTACCTAGCCTTTTCTAAACTATCTTGGGGTCGGTTTCCAGTCTCACCGGATGCATCTGTATACCAGTAGGTATGTTACATGAAGCGCAAATCTGACCTCCACAACCCAGTTACTGGGTGAGACTGGTTGTCTGACTTTCGGGCTTCTGACGACCCAAAGATCCACGAATGACAGCTGGGACCAAGGCACGGTGTCTTGAATAGTCTTTATATGTAAATATGGTCACCCATCCACTGACGACTCATGGCAAGCGTAGCTTTACCCTGATCCAGCGACCCGTGCGGCTTAGTCACAAGTCTAGTCCTTAGCTAAGTAGGTACTATGATTAATAAACCGGAATGCGTGATTTGACTCAACCATAAAAAACGAACCTATTTCAAATCATTAAAAAATACATAGTAGTTAGAGCAGGTATTCCAGTTGGCAAACTACTAACAAAACACCACGTAGGTATAACATTCCTTAAAAATTATACTTATCGTACTGACTGTACCTGGTGCATGCGATACACCGCTATAGGTAAGTATATGTAGCGTTAGCAAATGGGAGCGTTACCAAACGGGACTAGAGTCCTCTACTTAAGTCAGTAACTTAACTAATGTCACACATTTTATTATAACTTTAAAGTTTGTGAGAAAGAAATAATTATGTAGGTGTAATTAATTTTATTATTTGCTATACTCGTGGATTACTAGGATAAATCTGTCTATTATATTTGCTATATAAACCGCAAAGCCCGATGGTGCTGCCATCTTTACATAGTTCCATCGTCGTAAATACACAAGCGTAGAACATAGTAGTACGTACTCACGGTATTCCTTGAAATATATGTACGTACTTTAAATCACCCGTGTATTAATAGAGTTATGAACTTAATTGGATTCAATTTTCTCAAGTTCAATTAGTTTTGTCTTCAACAAGCGCTTATGTTTTTTCTCTAAACCAAACCAACCAAACTATTGATTCCCGCTGTGGTTTCAGTTCGGCAACATTTTGCTACAATGTAGGCTTTCGCGGTTAAAGCTTCCATGCGACCAACATAGATGGCGCTGCATAACATTTTAATGTATCTTAAAAAAATACTTTATATACGTCGAATTCTACAAGGTGGCGCAAAGGTTGACACCTTCTTTGGTTGTATTTTTTTTTTGTATCTGTTTACTCCACAAATGTCAAAGTAGAATTTACATTTGCCGCCATTTGTAAAAATTATGGCATCTTCCGATACGGTGATGACTTTTGCGCCAACTTGTATGATTTTTTAATTTTTGTTTCAATTGCTCTTTTTTGTTGTTGTAGCATGATGATGCTTACCTACCTTACAATATTTTTATAAAGGTTTCATTTTCCCAGTTTTTTTTTTAATAATACAATGAAAATTATTTCCGTTGTCATCTTTTTGTTGAATGCTTTAATATCATTTGATCTCTCTTAATGTGTATGTTACAACTGTTTATCTTTATTTATGAATCGCCTAGATTTTGTTACAACAACTTTAGCCTAAGAAATCTTTTTGTTCATCTATTAGTATCACATTTCCATAATTTTAATGTGGTAGCAAAATAAAATAAATTATTTTCGACTTTTAAATGCCACATGAAACCGTATTAAACCGTTCATAGAAGATAATCATAAAGCTAACAGCGCAAATGGAGCGCATTAACATGGTAACAGAGAAAACTGTAGAGACGAACAAACAGAGTGTGAATTTTTTCAAGAATTAATAATCTTAGAAAAACATTTTCACTGTAAAAATTTAACGCGATCTTGAATAGCGTAAATAACAAAGAAGGTGAAAATATATATATATGTACCGGCTGGGCCCCGCGGTTTCACCCGCATAAGTGTCGATCCCGTGGAAATATCGGGATATAAAGTAGCCTATATATTAATCCAGAATGTCAGCTACGTCCATATAAAATTTTATCAAAATTGGTCCAGCCGATAGAGCGTGAAGAAGTTACAAACATATAAACACACACACACGAGCATACACTCACAAACTTTCACTTTTATAATATTAGTGTGATAAATAAGAAAGAAAAAATTTATCTTAGTCGCTATTGTTAAACATCGTCTTCATTTATATTGACTTGTAAACAGGCGCTAGAAAGCAACATACCTCCTTCCTATGGTATCGTTTCCATGGCCCCAGGCATTGCCAAATTTCGAGTCTCTGTTGCTGGAAGCATACTGCTAAAGTTACTGTCCATCAGATCCAATTTAACTGTCCCAAATAATACTTAGCACAAGTGATCTCCATTCCATCTTCTATTTCCAGGCATCTTTGCAGCCAAGTTACCGCGGATTCGTGCAGCGTAAAGGCGGGATTATTTGACGCCTCGTTGGCTACGATGGCTAAGCAATCCAGCCAGATTATGACTTAGTTTATAACGATGGTTATGTTAGAATAGTTCCTTCAGGTGAATTTCACGTTCATTGGACAGAAAACTATTAAGATATTGCTTGTAATCAGTGTTCCGAACCAAAATGGTAAAAACGGAACCCTTATGGTGAGACTAAGTCTGTCTGTCTGTCACAGCTGGATATCTCAAGAACTACTAATGCTATCAACTTGAAATTTGGAATAGTTGTAGATTTGTCCAACTATTTTGCAAATAAGAAAGAAATAAAAATTTGCAACAGGGACTGACACCCTTTTGGAATGGGCGACTAGAATCAATTCTATTTTTTCGTAATTTTTGACGTTCAAAAGTGCCTTTTAAGTGCCTACTTGAAATAAATGTTTTGACTTTGACTTTGACTTTGACACCCGCCTGAAAAATTCGAAGTGGGGCTTCTAGGGCATGTGGGGTATCATATCAAAGAGCGCAGTTTGCACAATCTCAATTTTTATTTTTATTTTTCTTTTAGGCCTCTTATTTTTCGACTTTTGATGAAAAATGTAAAAAAATACCGTTCTCCCCCTTATCTCCAAAGTTTGCAAAGAGAAAAATCTGATATTATTCTATGTGATAGAAGTTTATGTAAAAATTACAGAAAAAATAAAACGAAGTCTCTAAATAGCACACTTCTTCAGAAATCATCAACAAAAGTTACATTAGTTCCACTATCGGTCAAGAGATGGCGCTGACATAAAACTGCAATATTCTACACCGCAGTGCACAGTGTAAAAATTATCTGATGAATATAGGCCTCGCCGATGTAAATTTAAAAACATATGATGGTACGGAACCCTCGGTGCGCGAGTCCGACTCGCTCTTGCCCGGTTTTTTTTATTGTTACTTTGGTTTTTCTTTTCGAGAATCACAGAAATACAGGTAATCTGCTACTATAGGCTGCTCTGATGTTTTATTTGCTAGACTAAAATGACAGCTGCGATCGAACTTTTTTTTGTCTACATGACATTATTTAGTATATTATGTATATTAACCGCAATAACTGCAATTTTGGTCTAACAAATTAAAAATCAGCATTTAGTTGAATTCTGTTTTTTACATTTCTATGGGTGAATTACTAGAGAAGTGATTATTTGATAAAGTGGATCTTCATCCAACTAATAAATAATAGCATCCCGACCGGTTCCGGTGTTGGTGGCCAATCTCAACGGAGATTCGCTAGATGCGCAGGAGATATTATAGTGCACAAATGTGTGCGCAAACACAGATGCACTTCACTCACCTGTTTCTTTACTCTCATAGTCCGATGGAACGGCAGTCGGACACGACCGGGGAGAGATCAGACATAGGACCAACGGCTTTCTACGTCCTTTTTGAGGCACCGGTATTAAACCGCCAACTTCCAAACTCCGGACTGTTACTAAGAAATTCCTAATGGAAAACCCAATAACACTTTGTCAATGCCGGGAATCGAATCCAGGACCCCACCCTCAGTAGTCCCGCTTGCAACCACGAGACCAAACGGGGCAGTTGACATCCAAATAATAAAGAAGCTATGAATACTCATAAAAATATTATCCCAAAAGTCTTACATCAGAAACAAAAATGTGAATATAGAAATCTACACACATCAAAAGTGTCTAGGGATCAAGCATTTTTATGCGGATTTCTTGAGATTGAGATGTGGCTTTGTAATAAATTTATGATTTTATAAATTTATATGGATCCTTTTTGGTGCATTTCATAATTTGAATCAGGAACTGTGAATCAAATTCGAGTAAAAGATGAAAATCAGCTGTCAATATTTTCCCTATAAAAACATACAACGCATTGAAGACATTATTAGTGCTACTGTTTCCCTACTACTGATTAAAACCAACGTTATTATGGAGCGGCGACGTCATTTAAGCAGGGAAGAAATGCTCAGAGCCGTGGGAATGATAGAAGCTGGTTCCCGGCAACGTACTGTGGCTTTAGCTCTGAATACAAGTCAGAGTGTTATCAGTCGACTTTGGACACGTTACCGAAGCACTGGTACCATGGCTGAGCGCCATGGAGGACGGTATCGCTGCACCACACGGAGACAAGACCGATACATTCAAATCTTAACTCGAAGAGCTCCAACAATAACCGCCATGATGTTAGCCGTGAGGCTTCATCACTCTTCAGGGAACTTAATTAGCGACCAAACAGTCAGAAACCGCTTGCATGAAGTGAACCTTCATTCCCGAAGACCGCTACGGGTACCACCTATAGCAATGCACAATCGTAGGATTCGATATCAATGGGCTCTTGAACACAGAAATTGGGCAGAAGAACAATGGCGTTTCGTGTGCTTTTCTGATGAGTCTCGTTTTGGTATGAGACCGGATACAAGACGTATACGACACTGGAGAACCCCTGGACGCCAACAGCGATTAAAATCCTGCCAGGAAGTCCATCCTTATAGTGGTGGAACCATCATGGTATGGGCGGGTATTTGGATCGGCGGAAGAACTGAGTTGATTTGGATCAGAGGCAACCTCAACGCTCAAATTTATGCTGAGACGATTGTATCAGACGTCATCGTTCCTCTACAAGTGCAAATCGGTCCCTTATTTCAGTTAATGCATGATAATGCACGACCGCACACCGCAAGAGTTGTAAGACAGACTCTCGCCGCAGCTAACATCAATGTCCTGCCCTGGCCTGCTCAGTCGCCAGACTTGAACCCGATTGAGCATGCATGGGATATGCTACAGAAAAGAGCTCTGCCGAATATGGAGGGTATCCAGTCGCAAGAAGACCTTTTTTTGTTGTTGCAACGAACATGGGCGGCCATTCCACAGCGTGATTTGGATGAACTCATTTTGAGTATGCCAAACCGATGTTCTTGTGTTGTTAGTGTTCGCGGTAGAAACACGGATTATTAATTGTTTAAGTTACCCAATAAAATTTTAAAGAAAACTGTTATTTCAGTCTTTTTTTCGAACTTTTGTGTTAGTGGTTCAAATGTCAAAAATCCCTTTATTAGGAAAATGGCAAATTTCTTTATTAATGCAAAGGTGACTTGGTTTATCGTTACTGTGACAAACGAAAACACTTTATTTGATGAATCCTTAAAGAAAATTTTAATTAATATCAATCAGGAGAAAAGTTATTGCAAAAATATATGTTGATCCCTAGACACTTTTGATGTGTGTATAACGTAAAAATGAATCGCTGAATGTGTTGCTAAGCGCAAATCTCGAGAACAGGCTGAACCGGTTCCGGTAATTATTTTTTTTTAATATTCCTTGAAGTACGAGGATGGTTCTTACGCAGAGGAAAAATTAATATATCTATGGGAGTAGGGTAGAAGTAGGGTAGGAGTAGGGTAGAGGTAGGGTAGGAGTAGGGAAGGAATAGGGTAGGAGTAGTGTAGGAGTAGGGTAGGAGTAGTGGAGGAGTAGTGTAAGAGTAGGGTAGGATTAGGGCAGGGATAGGGTAGGGTAAGGGGTAGGACACCACGCAAACGAAGTAGATATAAAAATAATTTATAATTATGGCAAAACAACGTTTGCTGGGTCAGCTAGTAAACAATAAATAAATGCATTTCAGTACCTACTGAGTTATGGGAATTATTTGATTAGATGCTGAAGCTTCTCTCAGGGTATTCTTGAGCCAGCATAAGCTGCCTGGTTCATTTTAACGTAAACCCTAATGAAATCTTTAATCACGTAAAGCAACGTGTGAACGTCAAGGGTTAATCCCTCACCTTAATTTAATTAAAACCTTAACATAAAGAGAAAAGTTCGAGATCCTGTTTGAATCTGATAAAACTCAGGCTCGATTCGTTTCAAAACTTTCCTTTTATCTGGCCACAGGGAGGATGGAGCGTTACGCCCAAAATTTGTGTACGTTTATCGCTGAATGGAAACTTCGCTAAATTCTATTTTATATTCAATGTTTCAAGTCTGTGTTCATTGATGATAAGGAGGGACGTCCTTCTTCTGTTTTAATCTAACGAAATTAGGTTTGCTTTTGACTTTGGAAGTGGTACTTTTTGGGTAGTATCTAATTATATACAGTGTGCTGATGAAAATGCATTGGCTACTTGATATTTATTAGTTTCCTTAAGATTTGGGAATTGAAAATCTATTTTTCTTTGAGTCTATCTATGCTGTTGATATTTCTCTTCACCCCATTTTAAATCTTACCACCTAGTAATGTAGATTGGTCATTAAGTACGGCCTACATATGATAGGAGGGATATGCTTATTTCAAATTGCTTATTGAATTTAATTGAAATTTAGTATTGTTATTTATTATTCTCACATTAAAAGTATCTAGCGGTCAAGGTTTAAAAATATTAAATTATAACCGTATTGAAATGAAAATTTAGACTGATTCAATGAAATGTTTTCGTATATGTAGTTCGATAAAGTCCTCTCTGCTTTTGCATTAATAAAGACTTGGCGATTTTCGCTTGTGCTGGATTTTTCACATTAGTTAATCCTGCCATTAAAATGTGATAAAAAAATAAAAGTATTTATAAATTTTATTGCGTAAAATAAACAATTATTAGTCTGTATTTCCGCCGTCAATGCGTATAACACAATCGCAGTGATTGAATTAAATATTAATTGAATATTCAATATGAGTTCATACAAATCACGTTGTGGAATGGCCGCCCAAGTCCGTTGTAAGTGTTGTAACAGGCGAAAAAGATTTTCTGGTGTATATTTGGCAGAGCTCCTTTTTACAGTATATCCCATACGTGTTCAATGGGACTTAAGTCTGGCGATTCAGCAAGCCATGGTAGGACGTTGATACTAGCGACGCCTAGTGTGTCTGCAACGTCTCTGGCAGTGACGGTTCTTCCGCTGATCCAAATACCCATCCATATCATGATTATTCCACCACTATGCATTGACTTTCAGGTATGATTGTAAACATTCTTGGCATCCAGGGGTCCTCCAGTACCGTGTAGGTACATCTAGTACGGCCTCATACCAAAGCAAGATTCGTCAGAAAAACACACGAAACGCCACTCTTCTTCTGCTGAATTTCTGTGTTCACGATCCCATTGTAAACGGGCTTTGCGATTGCGAGTCTCAATAGGGAGGTTCACGTAGTGGCCGCGTAGTGGCCGGGACGAGATTGACTTCATGCAAGCAATCTCTTATGGTTTGATCGCTTATTGACATCCCTGAAGAGCTATTAAGCCACGTAACCCACATCTGGGCGGTCATAGTACGATTTTATCGAGTAGTAATTTGTATGTAACGATGTGGTCTCCATGTCGCTCTGCCACGCTGCCAAAGATGCGGTAACGTGTCCAAAGCGACTTATAACACTCTGCGTAGTAACAGAGCAATTGCTACGCCACGTTGTCGAGAACCAGCTTCCATCATTCCCACGGCTCTGATCATTTCTTCTCGGCCCAAGTGACGTCATAATAATTTTGTTTTGTATTGATTCCACTCAGAATGGTAGAAATATTACTGATTTGGCCTCAACACCGTTGCAGGATTTTAAAGAAGATTTTCATTTTTCGACCGAAACTCAAAAAAGATTTTCAAATGACGAAATTTACTAAATAAGTATCTTGAGAGTTACAAAAAATAGAATTAAAAAACCAGATTTTCAGTACACAAAATTAAATATTAAAATTGTTTTGTCAAAATAAAAAACCGGTCAAGTGCGAGCCCGACTCGCGCACAGAGGGTTCCGTACAAAATTACGGTTTTCGGATTTTTTCCTTTACTTGTGTTTTTTCCTCTACATAACATTGCTTCTTGCCAAATTTCATGATTCTGGGTCAACGGGAAGTAGGTATCCTATAAGTTTTGATTCCCTTGCGAGTGTCAAAATATGCGGCATAAACGGAACATCCCCGTACCTTTTGATTGCGTTGACTTAGAAGTTTGATTTTTTCGCTGCTTCAGGGGATTGCATCCTTGAGTATTTAATATTTAATTCAACTTAATAACTCCACGCGTTCCTGAGAAAAAGGGTCTTGACAGACGGACAGACATATGTCAACGAAGTGATCTTATAAGGGTTTTTCCTTTTGAGGTAGATACGGAACCCTAAAAAACGCATTTGTACTTATCATTTAGTTTTCGTGGGAATAGATTATTATCTAAATTAGACTTAACAATCTGAATCTGGATTTCTTAGATTCAAACCTAATTTCTGTCTAAAGAATTCATGATTTAATTACTTTTTTGGTTTTTTTTTTTGTGCTGATGATCATATTTTTGAAGTAACCTATGTGAATTTTTCTCACAGTCCGTAAGAAGAGAATATTTATAGAAACAAAAGCGCGTATTTATGTACTTGTATTAATTTTCGTCAACACGTAGGTTGTTGTTACAATTGTTAAAATATACAATGTTGTTTACTATATTAATTATATTAAGTTTATATTGTGCTTCGTTCACTGTACTGAGTGCAAGTAAGTAGGAGACTAAAATTCACTGTTACCACCCTAAAAATATCTTATTTGTAACTCCATAGCTTTCCATTGTTATTCCCTGTGTTCTCTTTTTCTTTAAATTTTTATGAAAATACATCATCCCCCCCTAACCCCCGCTGCATTGTGGAGGCACTCCGGTATCACCGGGTGCCGACCTACCTCCGTCGAATAGTCGAGGCGTATTTGACGGACAGAGCCGTCATCTACCCCGGTCGCGACGGGGAGTGGAACCGGCGAGAGATGTCGTGCGGTGTCCCACAAGGATCGTTTCTGGTGCCGTTCCTGTGGGACATCGGTTACGACTGAGTGCTGCGGGCCGACCTCCCTGATGACGTCAGCGTGGTTTGTTACTGTGACGACATTCTGGTCCTGCGCAGGGGAGGTCGCATCAGACGGCAGCCGACGCGATGACACGCGGGGTTGTGATAGTCGTGGAAAGGATCCGGCAGTTGGGTCTCGAGGTGGCACTGCACAAGTCCGAGGCCATGTCGTTTCACGGGCCCCGGAACTCACCACCATCGGGATCGGTAGGAGGGGTTCACATCGACATCGAGACAACGATGAAACACCTGGGTCTCATCCTCGACAGCCGGTGGAACTTCGTCGAGCACTTCCGACGTTTGGCCCCCAAACTGGAACCGGCCGGGGCCGCCTTCCAACGGTTTTTGCCCAACCTGAGGAGACCAAACGCCTCCTGCCGGAGGCTTTACGCGGGGGTCGTGCGGTCCATGGCCCTATACGGGGCTCTGGTGTGGGCGCGTTCACTGCGGTGGCGAGCCGTCCACTACTTGAACGCGCCCCAGAAGGTGGTAGCCGTAAGGCTTATCAGGGGCTACCACACGATCTCGGGTGAGGCGGCAAGCCTCCTTGTTGGACTGTCGCACTGGGCAGCGATAGTCCTCGCGCGCCACTCATGAGTGGCGCGCGGAGGCACTACGCCGGGGGGAAACTCCGCTTCCGCGGCAAATTGCGGCGGAGCCGACGGATCTCCGGCAAGATCTCATGGCGACATGGAAATAGCGACTGTCGCAACCCAGCGCAGGGCACGCCACGATAGCGTTGATAAGACCCCTCTTTGAGGAGTGGCTAGAGAGGCGCCATGGCACCCTCACCTACCGCCTGACGGTCGGTCGGTCAGGACGGCTCAGGGAAAGAGCCTTCCGTCCCAGCCGCCGCGGGAGACGCTCCGGGCTTCGGGAGCCGCGTGATGACTCCCGGCCACCGTAGGCGTGGGCCTGCGGGCCTGCGGGCCTGCGGGCGGAGAGTAATGGGTAGCTTCCACGCGTGCCTCAAAGAGATGTCAGCATAAATTGAGGGGCCCCTTACGGCCGAAGCCTGCAGGGTCAGCGGGATTGTCCGAAAGGGTTAACGCTAGCCCGGAACATAAAGGGCTAAAGAAGAAACACGGGTGGGTTTTAGTCAGTAAGAGTCTGACACTCGCTTCCGCTCTGCCCGGAGTGGGAGAAGTCATTTGATGATTTTCCACCCAAAAAAAAAACACCTCCACTTCGACCCGTTCTGTGCTTTTCGCATCCAATGGGTTCCTGCAGCGTTCACGAGGTCGTCGGACCACCTTGTGGGAGGCCTTCCAACGCTACGTCTTCCGGTATGTGGTCGCCACTCCAGAGCCTATCGGCCCCAAAAGAAAAAAGATAATAACGGCTAATCCCTCTAACACGTGAAATTAGAAAAAAGCGAGTTAAAAAACATCAAAACATGTTTTTCTAAATATTATCTATACTCCGCTGGTACCTCAGTACTTAACTAAAGGTAAACAAAAAAAAATCACGTGATTCATGGGTGCTAAACCTTTTGTTACAAATTTTAAAATCTTTTTTTACTGCACAGGGCTACAAGATTATATTAGACCGAAATTTCCTATTCACACGCACTTTTAACGAAGTTATTTTATAATATACCTTACCTATGAATTTGCCGTTTTACATAGAAAATATCAAATAATTTTTTTTTAAGAAATTTACATACGAATTAATTAATTAATTCGTATGTAAATTAATTAATTAATCATTTAATTTACATTTTAACCGAAGTATCGGCGAACCTGCCTTTTTGGGCTCTTTACAATAGACAGTTTACAAAATATTACATTATTATTATAAATCTAACAAAAAATTGTGCTTGAACAGTTACGAAGAACATTTACGAAGAATAGTTTAAGAATAAATGATAAAGTTTAACACGCTAATAAAAGAGGAAACTATAGTAAAAATCTAAAATGAAATTTTATTAGCGGGTAACGTATTTTTAAACAAGAAAGTGTCATCTATAAAGATAAGGAACCCTTTTTACGATTTGTTTACCTTTAGTTTATTACCTAAACCAATGGAGTATAAGTCTAAATCTAATCTCCTTTTTTGTCAATTATGTAAATCACAACCGATTTTCCTATAGCTTAGCATTACCGTGGCTTAGCAGGTTTCCGTAAAATGTATCAACTAACGAGACACATATCTTTACAGACGTTAAGAAAGTACCTTGTAGTTATGATGATGAACGATGTCTTTCCGAATCTACAAAAGCCATATACCCAATTATTGTGGCTGGCAGACCAGGGGAAGTCGAAGCCTCAGACCCTTTGTATCTGGATGAAATTGCCATAAAAGAACCCAATTTCAACTTTGTTTTCTCGAAGGCGAAGATGTCGGGATTACAAGGCTGTACGGTTAAAGATGTAATGTAAGTTGAACCTAATGTCGGGTACAGATTGGTGTAACGTATAATAAAATGTAACTCTCCTAATTTCCGCAATGCAACATTAAATGTAACACGTCAACTAGGCGAATTTGTTTCGAAATGTGTTATGATTTCATGTTACGTTGTGTGTATTTCGTTCATTCATAAATTAAACTTCTTACATAGATTATAAGATCTAAACTTTCTGTTTGACAAGTATTGGTGCTGCTTACAATATCGAACCTACTAAAAACAGAAGGATGATTAAAACGGAAAGTAACAAACGTCTAAAATAAACATTCTATGAAAGCAGGAGGATAATGATGATGAATATGATGCACAATTATTGAATTTTGTTGATTTCAGGGTAACCGCAGAAAAAGCATATTTCATTTACCAGATTTGGTGTCCAAGTATCACAGTTGGGGCCACCTATGAAGCAAGTGGAGAATTTGATGGAACTCTTATTGAGGGAAAGGGCACAAGTCAAGTTACATTCAGTAAGTACAATACCAGCTACAAATATGTATACCTAATGTAAATGTGGTGTTTGTATCACTGCCACTACTTCAAAAGCCTCTCTCATTTCAGGCATAAAAGTTATTTATGCAACTGTTGTATAATACGCGATATTAAAACACGAACGTGGGTTTATCACATGAGTGTTTTAATACCTAATTATGTACAGTTGCATACAAGACTTTATCTACACATATGATATGAATCCTTTATAAAAGGATCTGAAACCATAGGGTGTTGTACAGTGTTGTAAGAACTATGTAAATTCATCGAAAGTTTAATTGCTGAGTATCTAAAACAAACACACAAACAAACATGTAGGTATAGGTAATAACTTAATAAAATTATTTATTGCTGCTTTAGAAATATCTGGTGGTGTGTTATCAAAGCTTGTGTCACTCATTTTTGTAAACAACAAAGTAATAAAGAGGTATGCCAATATTAGGCCCAGAGACGCACAAGGGATTTGTTTTACTAAAAAAATATGTTAATATTTTTCCCATGTCTTCCACGTATTCATTATTCTATGCAAGTCGGTACCATTTATTTAAAAATATTAAATATTAAAACGACTAAACTAATGGAACTTGAATAAAAATTCATTTGAATATGTTTTCCTTACAAAAAAATGTTGACAGGTAATTAATCGGAATAATCGGTCATCATACATATATATATTATTGAACACCGTTCATTTTCTTCCAAGCAAACTATGCATAATATTATAAAACACAAAAAAAACCTATAATAATGATTATTATTTCTATTTTTGAGTCAACAGTGAGAATGCGCAATAATAGAACGCCAGTCAGGGTTCCGTTTGGTTTCGGAAAGGACCACGGACAAATTTAAGGTGAATGCAGTGGTAGATCGCGAAA
This sequence comes from Mesoligia furuncula, assembly GCA_916614155.1. Lineage (NCBI taxonomy): Eukaryota > Metazoa > Arthropoda > Insecta > Lepidoptera > Noctuidae > Mesoligia > Mesoligia furuncula. The sequence goes on from OU744807.1 coordinate 9,622,788, forward strand.
TTAAAATGCTCTTACCTAAGTTTTTTTGGAATTTTCAGGTCAGTGTCAGATTGTATCTTGATCAAAATATGACTCGCGAATATAATATATATGTATTTACAGAATTATAGTCTAGAACAGAATCTTTAAGTTAGATTTGTTCCCTAAGAACTTTTCCATAAGAGATTTGTTCTTATGGAACAAATCAATGGAAATACGTATTAATGATTCTAATGATTATAATTCTGTAAAGACGTACCTGTTATAGTCGCAAATCACATTTTGATCAAGATACAACCTGACACTGACCTGAAAATTGCAAAATCGTAAGAAATTTCCGAAATTAAATTGTCCGTGGTTCCTGCGCATTCACCTGAAGGTAAATAAATATTAGTTAATTTTGGGACCAAGGACAATACAGACTATTTAAAAAAAAAATATGGCCCGCGGATTTCTTTTGGCATGAAGTCTCTTTGATGAGATTAAAAAAGCGCGCATCTCCGACCAGTAAATAGTTATCTGTGGCGTTAATGCACTAGTGGAATAACATAAAGAAAAAGCACGCGTTTTTAATACACTGCATTACGGACCTAAAAGCGGTTCTAAAATTAATTTTAATTAGTAATTAAGTAAAATTAAGGTGTAATTTTATGTGTAAACGTAATTTAATTGCATAAATACTCAGGATTATTGTTTTCCTGTAAATCGATAAAGTAATAAACAGTGTTTGTTACACACCGGTAACCTAAAACCAACAGCTGACATTCGAACTGCGGATTAAAACGGGGAGTATTTGCTTACTTTTACTTTATAATAGCACTCAATTATTGTCACTGTAACTCTGTTACACATCCTCGTGAAGTTTTAGCATAAAATAGTTCGCTGATTAGCTTAGCACCCTGCATTGGCTTTAAATCGCATTGTTTACATCGTTGAAAACGAAACTTAGCGAAGATTCTGTTATTCTTATTCTGATCTTTAATATAATACAACAATAAAACGTTCATGATCATTGTTTTCGCATTGCCGTTATACCAACGGTAATACATATATTTAAAAAAGATTGCTTTAAAATCTAGGCAACCTACCCACATAAGTACATAAAAGTAAAATCGTAAGGCAATAAAAATATATCCTTAGCCTTGAAAATAGCCCCTCAAACCAATTCAGTAACCAACCTAATTTCTCTACTGATCTACGATAACTTCTCCCATTTTCCCTATCATTTCCAACTTTACTTTATTTGTCTGTCCACTTTTCTCACCGTTACTTAATTCTAATTTCAGTAACAATTCCTGAAACCATGCCTGTGATGACCCGTAAGGCTACTGCTCAGGAGATGGACCTTAAATTGAGAACGGCCCTCCAAAAACTTGAAGCAACAAAATTCCAATGTGACCAATTGCTACTGGAGAATGATGAAAGTGAGGAGGAAATCAAGAAAATTGTTGACAAAAACTCAAGCCTTAAACGGGAGCTAGTAGACCTACATCAACAGTATCAGAATGTTGTTGATGAACGCGATCAACTGAAGGTAGTCACGGATGGTTTCAACACCTGTAGTAATTTGTATGAGGAGGCCTTAAGTAGAGTTAGGGACCTAGAAGATGAATTAATTCATGCTAATAGTCGTATCACCCAGTTAGAAAAAGAAATAGAATGTAATCAGGTTAAAGAAACGAACCACTTATATAATGAATTATTGAATAGTAATTGTAACCCTCATTCATTAACAACTATTGACCTTACTGAAGATTCCTTGTTAAAACAGAATTATAGTAATAAATTTAGTCATAACAAAATGAAAAAATATGCAAGAATGAATAGAATAATTAAAAAATGTAATCAATTTAGAAAACAACAAAAACACTTTTCTAAAAATATTTCACTGAGGAAAGAACGTGTTGATCTAATTAGTAAATTAACCAATTATCAAATTAAATTAGAAGACAGCAAAAAAATCTATGAAATTGATACACAGCGCTTACAGTCTGACATACAGGAACTTGAGGGCAGACTTAGTTCTCTTTACATTAAATATGTGGGTTCCCAGAACCAAATTAAAGAACACATTCTTGCAGCAAATGAGTTAGTTATGTGTCAGTGCACATGTCAGACAGTTCCACACTCTGTCGTTGTCCAGCCTGAGGTAACGGAGGACCCGTCCCAGACTGAGAGTTTGCCTCAAGAGTGTATCCTGAACCAGAATGTATCTGAAATAGTACAAGATCTTTCTCAATTGGTACAGCTTGAGACTGGCCCATCTTTCAGTGGTCATGATTGTTATGATTCGGTTATGTTCTCGGATAGTATAGGAAGAGGTTTAGGTAAATTAATTAGTAACAACCTGAGTTACTCTACTCAAAATAATTGTATGCCAGGGTCAACCTACAAACAAATAATGGCATCAGTAACAGGAAATGTATTTAATCCTAAAACTAACATTACTGTATTTGTAGGTAACAGTTCTAAGGTAAAAAAATATGAAATAACTGACTGTGTAACTGAGTTGTTAAAGTTAAATTGTAATAAAATAATATTGTGTGCTTTTCCATATTTTAAAAAATTAACAAATAGACAAAACAATTATATTCATATGCTTAATAAGCATATGCACTTTTTAGTTAGTCATTACAGTGACAAGCTTGTATATTTTGACACCAACAGTTTTGTTGAAACTTTAAAGTCGACTAGGGATACTGTGTATCTGCCTGTTAGCTTTAGACACATAATAGCAAGGCTATTAGCTTTTTATATAAACTCAGACATAAGTATTATGTCGAAGTCTTGTATTATTAACACCACAACAGTTAGTAATAATACTAATAATAAGGTGGTTTGCCTGAATGAATGTAGCTCAAATGCTATAAATATTTGTACAAATTATACGAAGGAGGTTCCATTTCCCTCACGCACTATGAGCTCATTGCCTGGTGATGACATTGAAGTCTTGGGATTAACTCCGGATAATCATTTAAACTAGTTTGTAAGACAACAGAAGGTACCAGTAATAATATTCTTATACCTAACAACAACAAGGTATCTTCTTGCTCTAAAATAAATAAATATCAAAAAGGAGATCAGCAGAATGCCTTGACATTATTTCATCAAAATATTCAAGGCATTTCTTCCAAATTATTAGAAATTGAAATGTTTTTAGAAAAAACAAAGTTTGACATTGTTTGTTGTACTGAACATTGGTTAAAGGACTACCAAATGTTAATTAATTTTGAGAACTATAGTGTGGGCAGTTGTTTTAACCGTAAATCTATGCTACGTGGAGGTTCCCTAATCTTGATAAAAAATTGTTTAAAATCTAAGCAACGAAATGACATAGTAGGTTTATCAATTGAACATTGCATCGAACTGTCCTGTGTTGAGCTAGATAAGCATGTCGTAGTGTGCGTTTACAGACCCCCTAATTATCAGAACTTTTCTGTATTTGAGTCAATAATGGAAGATGTCTTAGAGAAACTTGCATCCATTAACAAAGCCGCAATTATTTGTGGTGATTTTAATATTAATATTTTGGAAAATAATTCTAATAGCAGTAGATTATTAAGCCTTTTTAAATCGTTCAATTTATCAAATGTTTTTACAGAACCGACTAGAATAACTCCAACTTCTGCTACTTGTATAGATAATGTCTTTTGCGATTGTGATTATTTAGATAAAGCCATCGTCAATTATCTGCCGTCTGATCATAGTGGACAAACGGTATCTTTTAAGTTTAAAACACCTTTGCAAAGAGTGCAAATACAATTTAGACCAATAACGACTGGTAAACTAAATAGATTCAATAGTACCCTAAATAATAAGTTAAATGATCTGGGCCATGATATGGATGATGCAAATAAATTATACGAGGATTTCTTTTCAGTAGTGTACACTCAATTCAATACAACTTTTGAAAAGAAAACAAAAAACATTTGCCCTAATTTTATATTTAGTGACTGGGCAACTAGAGGTATTAGGATAAGTAGGGAAAGACTGTTCGAGCTGTATGGCCTTAAGCCTTACATCAATACTGTAACTTTCAGCAAGTATGTTGCTACATATTCCAAAATTTTTAGAAATACATGCAAAATAGCCAAAGCCCTGTACATTAGCAATAAAATCAAATCAGCTGAAAATAAAATAAAAACAGTTTGGAAAATTATAAATAACGAAACTAGTAGAAATAAAAAACGAAACACTGATTACACATTGGAGACTTCACGTGGAGCCATAAGCTCTAACTTAGAAGTAGCTCAGGAGTTTGTAAATTTCTTTACTAATATACCATCAAAAACGACGGAAGCCTTAAATTCCTCATCCGACGTATCAATTGATTTATTAAGAGCAAACGTTCCAGCCTGCCCGGTTGAATTTCAATTTACACATATTAACCCCGTAACAGTAATAAAAGCTTTTAAGCAAATTAAGATCAAATTGACCGAAGATCTTTGGGGAATGTCCATTAAAGTCTGTGCCTCCATAATTGAGACTATTGCACCTTATTTAGCCTTAGTATTTAATTCGTGTGTTGATCAAGGAGTCTTCCCCGATTTAATGAAATTCAGTAAGGTAATACCACTTTTCAAATCTGGGGACAGTAAAGACACCAATAATTATAGACCCGTATCCGTGTTGCCGGTTTTCAGTAAAGTGTTTGAAAAGATAATGCTTAATCAAATGCTCAATCATTTTAACACGAATAAAATCCTTCACGATCAACAATATGGTTTCACCAAAGGACGTTGTACGACCGACGCCGGTGTAACCTTATTAAAACACATTTTTAACGCGTGGGAAGAGGCCCAAGACGCCATAGGAATCTTTTGTGACCTCTCTAAGGCATTTGATTGCGTCGATCACGAAACCTTGCTTTTGAAACTTGAGCATTACGGGCTTGGAAAACTTGCGCTCAGTTTAGTTAGTTCTTATTTAAATGACAGACAACAGCAAGTTCAAATAAATGGTGTCAATTCACATGGTTTAACAGTAAAAATGGGTGTGCCACAAGGCTCGATATTGGGTCCTTTCCTCTTTTTAGTGTATGTTAATGATCTACTCCATTTATTAAAAAATCAACCACAAATGGTGTTATTTGCTGATGACACTTCCTTAATTTTTAAGGTAAATAGACGTGCTACAAATTATGACGACGTAAATAACGCCCTAGTGCAGGTCCAAAGTTGGTTCACTGCTAATAATTTAGTATTAAATGGGAAAAAAACTAAGTGCATAAGATTTTCTTTACCAAATGTAAAGAGTAGTGATTGTGAGATAGTATTGAATCAAGAGAAACTAGAATTCGTCGATAAAACGGTTTTCCTGGGGATCACGCTCGACTCAAGGCTACAATGGGGTCCTCATTTAACATCTCTTGCAGGACGGCTAAGTTCAGCAGCTTACGCTGTCAGAAAAATCCGCCAATTTACTGATGTAGATACCGCGAGACTGGTCTATTTTAGTTACTTTCATAGTATCATGTCTTACGGTATTTTGCTTTGGGGACGGGCTGCAGACATCGATTCTATTTTTATTCTGCAGAAAAGAGCCATCAGAGCCATATATAACCTCTGCAGGCGTGATTCTCTAAGGGAACTGTTTAAGGAAATTAACATCATGACGGTGCCTTGTCAATATATCTACGAAAACATCATGTATGTAAGAAAAAACTTACATCTTTTTGGTAAAAGAGGTGAAAGACATAATTATAGTACTAGGAATAGGGACCTATTAGTTCAACCAGGTTTCAGACTGGCTAAAGTAGACTTATCTTTTATGGGGTACTGTTTAAAATGTTATAATAAAATACCTCCCCACATTCTTCAACTGAATGAGACAAAATTCAAGTCTTGTATAAAACGCACACTATGCAGTCAGGCATATTATAAGTTAGGGGATTACATCGCTGATAAAAATGCCTGGCTCAATGCTGGTCCTGCTCCACAACCACAACTAATTGATTAACACTGGAAAATTCTATTGGAGCTGCTGAAGATTGTAAGATTATCTTTGCATTGTATAAACTCAATTTCCTTTGCATTGTATAACTGCATAGCACAGATGTGAGTTCTATGTAAGTATACCTTCTTTACCATTTACCGGGTTATATGTCTTTCATTGACTTGAATGTGCCATGGCGGCTGATAGTATGTCATGCTCACACAAATGTCTCGCTGACGGTGGCGTGTGTATTGGATCATTTAGCTCCCTTCAAAATGGTTGAGCTGAATGGTGCTGATCTATGCGTCATGTTCGTGAACGGGCGCCGTCAGTTGGGGCTGGTCATCACTCAGCTGCCTCGGCTTATTTTTAATTATTTTATGATTGTTGTCTTCTTACTATTTGCTGTACTCTGGACGCTCTTAACGCGTACGTATTTTTTTACATCGTTCTCACATTTACTTGTAAATTCAACATTAATGATGTAACTAATATTTTTGTAAAAATACAATTTAAAAGAGTGTCCATGGAGTTTCTTGCCCGTTCTTCTCCATAGGTACCTACGCTTTGGAATGGGCAACTAGCTTCATATTTTATGACTGACCGACTTCTTGACAATTCAAAAGTGCCTGTAAATGGTTTAATTGAAATAAATGGTTTGAGTTTGAGTTTGAGTTTGAGTTCAATAAGAGCCACTTTACGAGCAAGTGTGTTAAAAAATTAAATTATGGCATAACACATTGTAATACTCGAAGAGTCAGGCAGGGGTGTATCTTTAGAACATCTACATTTCGCCAGGTATGTTCATGTTTAAGTCCCACGTAATAGAGGGCGAGCCAATTGCCTGACCTGGGAATCGAACCTCAGAACCTCATGCTCGGCAGTAGCGCTTGCGACCACTCGATCAATGAGGCGAGGCGAGGCATAATTCAATTATAACTTTTATAATTACTATTATTTATTATTTTTAGCCTTTGTTGTCCCACTGCAGGGCAAATGGTTCCTTTTCTTCTTTCCATTCCTCTCTGTCTTGAGCTAGTGTGAGCCAATCTTGTCTGTATGCGCCAAGGTCATCCCGTGATCTTCTCTTACTATAATATCTTCTTTTTTAATTTATTTAAGATAACTACGACATCTGGCTAAAGGGCTACTACGACAAACACATCGACGAGGCAGGTGATCTTTACACTCAAGTCACTAATTTCATTATTGATCTTCGCGTTGAAGAAGTTACACGAAATGTCACTGGTCTATATTTCGGAGGGCAGAAAAGTAAGAAACACTAAGTTATTTGATACTAACTGTTGTCTGTGGTTTCATTCGCATCATTGGGAACTACTTCATGAACCCAGTTTAAAACCATATCCTTCTCTACTTCATCAATTTATCTACCAAACGTCGGAGGCACCGTTTGTGATGTGGCACCACAGTCGCAATGTAGCTTGTCAGAGTACCTTCACCTGACTAAGTTAGTTGTATCTGCACTATGGAAGACCTTTGCGAGGCCAACGGTAATGCTGTCGAAGTGGCCGAATTCTGGTTGCAGCTTATATAACATTATTAAAAGGGAATCATTAATACGACGAAGAAGAAGAAAAATGACATTGGTTTTTTTTTCTTTTGTCACTGTATTGTCAATAATAATATGATTCATTTTTATTTCCTTATAGATCATCTTAGAAATATTTTTGATTATTAATTCTCCTTGTTCATAGCGTTACGTTGTCAACATAAATTGCGCCGGCCTACAATTAATTTATTATAACAATAAATAATTTTGCTTTAAACATATTTTCAGGTACAGATGGTGCGTTTGAAGAAAAACTAAAACAGTTGGAGATTCACGTTCGAAAACCCATCATGTACAAGTTTCTACAAAAATACCTCAAGAACCTTAATTCTTTCTTGAAAATAGTTCCTATTAAGGATATCCATTATCAATTAGTGGCAAAATAAAGAACAAATGCCTCTCATAATTATAATTATCTTCATTCATGTTTTTTTTAACCGGCCTTCTGATATTTGATTCAGAAACACGACGCAGACACTTCGTGTTCGTTAGTTTGTTAGTTTTTTTGTGTAATTATAATGTTGTATGTATTTACAGTATTTTTAAGTTATTAATATTGTATTGTATGTATTTTATATGGGCCTTGATGCCTGAAATAAATGGATAAATAAAAAAAAATCTTAAACGAGAACATTAAAATGCACAGTTATAAAATATAAATCTGATAATAATAAAAATAAGCTTAGTTTGTTTTACCTGTTGTCGTTTTTACGTGTTTATGCTATTTTAAATGAAGCCAGGTGCCGTATTACGACGGTTTAATGCCATCATGGTTTCAGTGTAAGAGAGAGACGGAGCTATACATGACCGATAGCACCATCCCTTTTTGCCAATGGAATCATGATGGCATTAATACTTCGTAATATGGCCCCTGTCCCCTGTTATGTGTATTTCAATAACATAAAAATAAATGCTTTAAAAAAGTTGAGGATATTATTATAATAATAATTTTATTATCAGGCAACTAAGGCCCATAGATAAAATACACAAAATAATCTTATACAATAATAAACTAATACATATTAAAAACCTTAAAACTATGACTATACACGTAATGTTGTCGGCGTCTTGTATGTTCGACAACGCTGCGGCTATGAATAGCTTAGCGCTATCTACAAAGCCACATGCGAACTACGAGTCATACTGACATCACACAAAATCCTACATCTCGCAAGTGGAGATTACCGCGCAACTAGCATATACACACGGGAACGACATGAATCCTCGCGCAATTGCCCGCCAGACACAACACCCAAATAGAGGATGAGTGAAATTTACACCTTGATCCTCATACCTATAATATTAGTAAACTTTAATTTCAAATAGACGTCAGAAAAAAAAAGTAATTTCAAATTAGGTAATCCTTGCTAGTCATCGTAGTTGGACTATAAGCATAAGCGGCCTATAATATTCCCACTGCTGGGACACTGGCCACCTGGCCTCCTCTCGGTGAGATGGAATGGGTCGTGTTCCACCAAGCGGACCCAGTGGGGGTTGGTGGATGTACAAGTCATCAACTTTTTTGGTTCTAAGATATGCCAGTTTCCGTTTTGAGAGCAGTGGTGATGAAACCCAAGAAAAGCGCCTGTCTGGGTTCGAACCAACGACATACAACTCGTAAGTCTCGTCCGTTACCATTTAGCCACCACTGCTCCGGACTATACTTGTTGACAAATCTGTTTATAAAATAAAAAATAATTACCAATAAAGGCCCAAGTATCGAACCTTGCGGTAGATAATAAATCCACTAGGTGAAGTTATTCTTTGTCATTTCAAATTGTCGACATTTTACTGTAAATTATGCTGGTTCAAACGCTGCTAGTTTTAGGTGTACATGCGGGTGTACAGTCACGAGCTCTAATATGTCATCACTTGGCAACTTTAAATTACGATTTTTTCACGAAATAACGAATGCAACGTTGAAAATAATATGTTCCTAATAATATAAAATTTCATTCAAAAATAAAGGAGAAAATCGCCTCTGAATAAAGCTAAGTGTAAACATACTTATGCTCGTGACGGCAACAGGTACACACAGGATTGGTCGTTGTGTCTCTTCCTTCCTTGACAGGAATCACTGCTGGTACAAGACACAGGAGTGTTTTGTGACATAGAAGTGTCTTGCGTTAAGCATTGGATGCCTTGTGGCCAATAAACATAAAAAACATAACTAGTTATGTGGCTTATAAAGGTTTGAAAAATAAACAGATTCATAACGTTCTTTTTTAATGATTAATAAATGCAAAAAGCTAAAAAAAACGCTTTGATTTTAATCACTTATTATGCAATAGTGGTTTTGACTCTAATTTAAATACAAATTCGGTTTTTTCCTATGGCTACTGGCTCTAATATTTATCAAGTAATAGGTACAATTAAGAGAATAAACAAGTTTGACTTTAATTTGATTCATATGAAATGATCACAAATAAAAAGAACTACAACAAGTTTTAAAAAATTCAAAGTCCTGACTGACTGATATATCAACGCACAGCCTAAACCACTGGTTCTAGAGACATAAAATTTGGAGGGTGTATTCTTTGTGAAGAGTAGGTATCCACCTAAGGGTTTTTCGAAATTCCACCCCTAAGAGGGTGAAATGGGGGGTTGAATTTTCTGTGGATAATTTCCGACCTCCACGCGGGCGAAGCCTCGGGCAAAAGCTAGTAATATTATACTATGATATTATATTTTTAAGGTGTAGGTACATAATAAAGAGTATTCTATTCTACGCTATAATATGATAATTAAAATGCATCCATTTGCTTATCATATATTAATGTTTTATCTTGTGGGTCTTGGTCTCATGTTATTGTTGTGGAATTCGGCGTAAAGATAAATATATGTACGAGTATATATTAGATAGCATATTTATATACAAAAAATATAACCCGGTATCCAAACAAAACAGGTACCCAAACCTTTTTTTAATAAAGAGTTAGGAAACTGCCTCTGCTAACCCAAAATATTGTCAATCAATCAAAAATATTTTCTCAGGATATTTGCTCAAAGTTTTACTGCTCCACGTAACTTTCCAGAAGTGCATTAGCAGAAAAAACTCAGTAATTAATTCGAAATTTATTCGTAAAAACCTTAACCGTAAGTAATTAATTCGTAAAAACCTTCATTAATTAGTTTTTTATCACACCAATGCCATCGACGTTTATTAATATATTTTGGAGCAGTATTAAATTATGTTTAAAATCGTTAGAACTTTTTTAGGAAGCTCCGAGGTATAAATTCGCTTCGAGCTTATACAAGCAAGCATTACATAATCAGTGCTCATCGAAAATGTTCGCGACACGATCGTTATTGATTGTTGGTATATTCTGCATTAGCAGTGTTATAAGTAAGTGTGTCCTAATTTTAATCAATTGCTCGTATTTCCTATCTTTTTTTTTATTATACTGCCTATTGCGTCATCATAGTTTAACAAAACCTGCAACTACCTTTTGAAATAAATGTGTTTCGCAGTCATTAACAATTTCGAATCTCTGTTTTCACCTTCGTGATAATTCGATGCCCAAAGCCTTGTAGATCAGTAGTAGGCTCTTCCAGATTCCTATTACTAGTATACAACCAACAAAATCTTATTCCAGGTGAAAAGGTAGTATGTGGCGTCGAAGACAGCAACTGTCTGACGAAGACAGGAGCACTGAAGTTTGAGGAGGTCATATCTGGCATCCCAGGCGTGGAATCTTCCGAGCCTTTACACGCGAAATTGATTGAAGCTAAACATCCTACGTTGTCGTACAAATATATTGACGCCAAACTCTCTGGAATGAAGAAGTGTAAAGTGGAACTAGTGAAGTAAGTTATTTGTCTGTTTTTAGGGTTCTGTAGCCAAATGGCAAAAAACGGAACCCTTATGGATTCGTCATGTCTGTCTGCCTCCTGCTGCTGCTGTCCGTATGCCACAGCCACTTTTTTCCGAAACTATGAGAACTATACTCTTGAAACTTGGCAAGTAGATGTATTCTGTGAACCGCATTAAGATTTTCACACAAAAATAGAAAAGAAACAATATATTTTGGGGGTTCCAATACTTAGAACTGAACCTCGAAATTTTTTTTCATCAAACCCATACGTGTGGGGTATCTCTATGAATAGGTCTTCAAAAATGATATTGAGGTTTCTAATACCATTTTTTTCTCAACTGAATAGTTTGCGCGAGAGGCACTTCCAAAGTGGTAAAATATGTGCCCCCCCCCCCCGTAACTTCTAAAATAAGAGAATGATAAAACTAAAAAAAATATATGATGTACATTACCATGTAAACTTCCACCGAAAATTGGTTTGAATGAGATCTAGTAAGTAGTTTTTCTTTAATACGTCATAAATCGTAAACCGCAATTTACCATTTATTCAATCAACTCAAATATAAAAATAAAAAAACATTTAATTTCATAAACATAAACCTTATGCATAAACCCGGATGTTACGGAACCCTCGGTGCGCTACTCCGACTCGTTCTTGTCCGGCTTTTTTTGTAACATTGTTTGGTAGTAGGAAACGCTGCCGAGTTGTGTTGTTGTGTCGAGTGTATTTGTTTTGTTCGATGAATTTCTTTCATACCAACAGGGTGGACATACTGGCTTCTATAATATTTGTTTGTACTTACATAATTTATCTTAGTACATAATTTTATATAACAAGGAATCATTATTTTACTATTCAATTCCAGAATCTATACAAAGGATATAAAATACGACTACCACGTTGGTTGCCCTCATCTCACTCTTGAAGCAGGATATGAAATAAATGGTGAAATAGAAAAACTGCATGTTGAAGGAAAGGGCGACGCCACAATTGATTTTTGTAAGTACAGTCAGAATAGTAAATCATAATGCAGACAACCACCACTGCTTAACATGGGTTCGATTCCTTGGTAGCACATTCTCAGAACGGTACGCAATTCATACATTAAAACCGAAGCGGGTATTTTTTTAATCACACTAATATTATAAAGTTTGTGAGTGTGTGTGGGGGTGTGTGTGTGTGTTTATATGTTTGTTACTTCTTCACGCTCAAACGGCTGGACCAATCTTGAAAAAATTTGGTATGGAGGTAGCTGACACCCTGGATTAACATATAGGCTACTTTTTATCCCGATATTCCCTCGGGATCGAAGCTTATGCGGGTGAAACCGCGGGGCGCAGCTAGTCCTCTTATAAAAAAAAACACGCGCGGTGTCGCTTACGGTATCAGTGGCGATGGTTTTTTTTTTATATCTCAAAATATGCCCAACGCGGCTAAATAAGTTTTCACTTTAATAATAACATGTGTGTGTATTTTAATATTTTATTTTTATTTATTTGATTTGAGTTGAATGTCTGAGTGTTATTTTATTGTGTGTGATTATTATATCAATTTTAATTTTTATGTTTTGCTAATGTAATGGACTTTGTCCGAAAAATAAATGAATTATTATTATTATTATTATGTCTCACAAGAAAGTGAAAGTTCATTAGGAGATCGGAATAATTATTGACTTCAGAAAAGTTGATCTGATCGTATTCTTCGATTCTCTCTTTCTACTTTACCATATCCCATTTTTATTTGGTGGTGGCTCTTTTCGTCATTCCTCGCCAGACGTGTCTGTTCTGGGTCGTCGCTACACCTCTAAAAGCTTCCTTCAGGTAGATATTAATGGTTTAGACTGGCCAATCATATTGGGATTTCGAGGTTTCGGATTAATTTATTTTATTTTTAAATCATACATTTACTTGTTTTAGATGACATCCACTTCCTTTTCCATGGTGATTACGCCAATAAAGCTGGCACGGGAGAACAGACTCACATCAATTTGAAAACTCACGAACTGGACGTACAAGTTAAAGGAAAGTTGCACTTTGACTTCAAGAACCTCTTCGATGGCGATAAGGAAAAATGTGAGAATTTGGAGATTTTTATCTTTTTGTTGCACCAAGCTAAAGGCATCCTATAGGTTCTAACGCGGTTTGCATTGGCGTGGCAGTTTCAATACAGAACTTGTATCCGACGAAGTTCGTAACATCTACACACACATATATGTGTAGATTTTATATACCTACTTAAGGCGTGCTATATTTTGTTCGGGTCGGCATGAAGGTACACGTATCAAACCGGAAAGGGATCAGCACCGTATCAACTCGAGTCGTTCAGTATTCTTTGTATGAAACTCCTTACTGCAATGCACACTAATCGGAATCGTAACGTAATTACCTCGCGCTTACGTCTCTCCGTACCCGAGCTTACGTCTCTTCGTCCACCCTTGCCCCTCTCACCCCTCCGGCCTGCCTGCTGCACCATCAACCAGCGGTCGGCGAGCCGTAAGCGCGGCGTCGCCTAGCCGTAGCCGAGTCGACGTCTCGGAGCTTCTGATCCGCTTTGGTTACGTGCTTACGTTAGGTTGACGCCTGTTTGACGGCGATGCGAAAGGCGATACGGTGCCGATCCCTTTCCGATTTAATACGTATGCTATGACCTTTATTCGGTAGAACCGGGTGGCAACAATCTTCATTACATTTTGGTCGACTAAGTGTGTAGCACCCCTAATATCCCCTTGCTGAGTTCTTTTAGGTTAAGGTATATCAATAGATAGGTATATGAATTTTTATTCGGTTAGGTGCAAAATAATCACCCCCCGACGTAACTGGCAAAATAAATTTGTGCAGCACAGTCAGACCATTAAAAAAAAAATCCTTAGAAACGCCAGAAGCTAGGTACACGGTTATCATATGTCGTTTCCTAAGAAGAAGACCCTGCAAGAAACACAGTGCACAGTTCATCATTCCAGCCGAAAGACGTCCACTGCTGGACATAGGCCTCCCTCAAGCTTCGACCGGTTCTAAGCTTCTCGCATACAACGGGTTCCTGCGGCCTTTACAAGATCGTCGGTCCACCTTGTGGGAGGCCTTCCAACGCTACGTCTTCCGGCACATTACTGTTCTTATTGCAGAGTTACTCTTTTAAAATTCGCTTTTTTAGATACCTACAAGTTATGTTGTGACAATTTGAATGCATTATTTATATTTTCAGCTGACGCTGCGCATAAAACTGTAAATGAAAACTGGGAACCTATTGCCAAGGCGTATTGCAAGGAGACTATGGCCCCGTTTATGAACACATTCTTAAGCAATGTCAACAATTACTTAGACATTAAAAGTTTTCAAGAAACTTTTTCTCATGAAAAGTGAGAAAGCAGAAGAATGAATAATAAAGCAAACAATCTTTTCGAATAAAAGAACATCTTGCAATATTTATGATTCGTTTTATTGACTTTATGATGAGTGATTTTTATCTTAAAGAATGTTTAGTAATCGCTATGTCTACAATTATCATGTAAATAACATCAAAAAGTTCACAGCATTTTCGTATCACACTGAACATGATGATAAGATGAGTGTTTTTATGACTGTTATGAATAGTGAGACAGTAAAGTCAAACAAAACAAAACAAAATTAAGTTAAGCAGTAACCACCTAAATAGTGTCGAATGAGCAGGGGGCGGCCTCATTAACCTGTAAACGAACTGACTGAGCGGTGAGCTCAGCAACACTAATAGTGGGTGTTCCCATAGATATCCCATCTATAAAAAACAACAGCTACACGGATGATGTTGCTGAGCCCATCGATCGATCATCATCATCATCATTTCAGCCAAAATACGTCCACTGCTGGACATAGGCCTGCCCCAAACACCTCCACTTCGACCGGTTCTGTGCTTCTGGCATCCAACGGGTTCCTGCGGCCTTCACAAGGTCGTCGGTCCGCCGACTAAACTTCTGCATATATACAATAACTCTGCCTAGCCTTTTCCCAACTACGTTGGAGTCGGCTAACCGGATGGAGCTGAATACCACTATTTTACTTGGAGCGACTGCCTATCTGACCTCCACAACCCAGTTACTGGGCAACACGATACCCCTTGTTTTCAGACTTTTGGGCTTCTGACTGCCTGTAACGACTGTCAAAGATCTATGAAAGGCCGCCGGGACTAACGATTTAACGTGCTTTTTGGGGCACAGAAGGATTGCGATACGTAATGGATGGTCACACACGAACGTAACTTATTCTTTGATCGACCCGTGCGGCCACGAACCCCTATATATGACAAATAACATGCGCAGGTCCGAGCTCAAGTGCAATGCTAAGAAGAGTACATTTATGATTTAACAGGTATGATAGGTATGAAGTACCAAATGTCACTCATCTGTACTTCTGTACTGTACTCCTCCTACTGCTCTGCGGCAGTCCTGGTGAAGGTGAAGCATTTCAAGTATTTAAGTCACTGGATACCCGACGTCCTGTGTGATATTCAGGACATTGAGAAATAGCGCAGGGCGCTGTCAGTCCGGTGTAATATGTTGACTCGCAGGTTCGCATGTTGACCTAGATCAGTACTGACTATAAGAAAGAATAAAGTCCCCTGACTTTAGGGTGGGTACATTTAGGGTGTATTGTCAGTCACATTACCGGTGGACCAACTTTATGCAGCAGGCGTACAGCGCACTGCGCTTTCAGTACAAAAATGCTTTATGGACGCTGTTAGGGTTACCGCGGTATTGTAATGCCTCGACTTGTGTTGTGTTGTGTTGACATTGTGTTTGCTAAGATGCGTACCGATTATAAGGCAGCGAAGCGATTTACTACTAAGCCTACAAACCAGCTCGAACAGCGTCCTGAAGGTATTGTTTGAACGGTGGGATCTGCCCCTGTTGCAGAGGTGGATGCGGCTTCATAATAGCGTCTCTTCTCGTATTAATTTGATTTGATTCGAATGACATCACACTAATATTATAAAGGCGAAAGTTTGTGAGTGTGAGAGTGTGTGTGTGAGGGTGTGTTTATATGTTTGTTACTTCTTCACGCTCAAACGGCTTTACCAATTTTGATAAAATTTTGTATGGTAGTAGTTTCTTAAAACATTATATTTGTGTGATTAAGTATTACATAATTATATTATATTAACTTTAATTTAATTTGTTTTGAATGTAGATCATTATTTTATTGTGTATAGCTATGTGTAAATTTTATGATTTAATGTAATGGTCTATGTGTCTGTGTGGTGCCGGACTTAAAGAATAGCACCACCCCATACTTCCCGAGGGTATCGTAAAAAGCGACTAAGGGTCGTACCGGAGAATGGGCAGCAGCGTTCTCTATGCATTCCACCACCATACTATACTGCGATCGCCAACCCGCCTGCCAAGCGTGGCGATTATGGCAAACCCCCCTCTTGGGGGAGGCCTATGTCCAGCAGTGGACGTCTTTCGGCTGAAATGATGATGATGGTGATGATGTAATGGTCTACGCGGCTACGTCTGAAAAAAATAATGATTATAGCATCCCAGGATCTGCAGTATTTCCTCATGAAGTCTATTTTAATTATCGCATGCCTAATGGAACATTGACCCATTAATAGATAGGTCAGATTTTTTTTTTGTTTAAATCTCATCAATAGTTCTGTTAATCATACGATCAAAACACAAGCATTCATGATTAATTAATAATCAAATCAAACCAGTTTTAATTTTATGCGTCAATAAGACAGGATAAGTCCTCATAGCAAGATCTTCTTTTGCGATTTCCCAAAAATCGTCTTTTTTGAGTTAAGTCAGTATTCCATTAAGCATGCGATATGTAACATTTCATACTTTTCAGTTTTGGTAAGGTTTACTTGAATATTTCGTAAAGTTCTGCAGCTGATATTATGACAGCAGAGTGAGGTTTAAAGTTGGAATATTATATTCACTTGAAAATTCCTGAGAATGAAAAACGCAATGGATTATTCCCGTTGGAAATGTAAATAAAACAATAATGAATAATTTAAAAATAAATAAGTTTCACAAGGTTCTTACTAAATAATTAAATGTGTATAATTTATTAAAACAATATTATAATTCGTAAATTCAATTCTGTAAATAAAATAGTATAACTTACTAACTACATAACTACTACTATTGTAGATACGCATAACACCCACTTTATCGATTTGGATATATTTGCGCTTACACACTTTAAGTTTAAAAAGCTGGCTATTGAATCCTATAAATAGCCATCTTGTACCTATTATTCCAAAAATATGACCGAGTAGGTACTTCTTACTCTTCGCTAAAATTATCGCACGCATTATACTATTTGTCTTTATGCTATTATTTCGCGGACATTGGTGTGGGTTACACGTTTATTTAGTTTTTAATCTATTTTTTCACACAGTAATTGTAACGTGTAACTGTTTTATGTCCCAATAAAGTAAAAATAAAAAAGTATAAATAAAATACTATAAAAAAATATCACATTATTCCTCGTCTCTCCTTATATCTATGCTGTGCCCGACAGAGTCCATAATTGTGACTAATATAATTATTTCCCTACCAACTATAAACATTTTGGTACGCAATAAAGAATGAGGAATTTGAAAAAAAATAATAAAAATAGCCTCGAAATTAAAATATGTGTTTATTCAGAACATCGTGCAATGGGAACATGCTGCAATACTCGGACCAGGTATGGTGGAATTCTCCCATCAACACTTCCACACTTCCCACACTTCACTGATTTGAGAAGTGAAAAGCAGTAGTAATGAGGGACGAACCCCGAGTTAGAATAGTGTCGAGTTTTGGGAGCAAAACTCACTAACCTAACAATCGTACAATAAGTTCTGACGTTCAGAGGACCTATCTACATATTTTTAATATCTGTCCAGTACTTAGTTGCACTGCTACTGCGTTGACTAGAAACTATTTTGAGAATAAAGTTAAAGTTCATAGTTGTCTCAGCGACTGCACTTGCACTTGCTGCATCAAAACTGCCCGTTTTAAGTGTGTGCTCGGTTTCGCTCGATGTATGGAATCGATCTTATGTAGAGCCTATCTACTCTGTGATGCAGGATTCCACCTAGTTCTGGGGCCAGGGTCAACTCACTGTACATTGCACACTGTCCCTTACCTACACAACCACACGCATTGCTAATGTATTTAGAGATAGTTTATTAATATTGTAGTAACTGACTGAACTAAGGCTTTGGTTATTCTAATGTCATACAATTAATAAACAATGAAACACTCATATTTTTTTTTAACATTGTCGTTTAGACGTCAACGCATTAATTGGCTCATTGTTCAATTGAGACGTCTATCTGTAATAACATCTTTGTTCTCAAAACTAATTTGACTAATTTTCCTATTTGTTTTTAGTGTATTATGATCGTTGTTTCAATAAAAACTTTTTTACTAAAAAAAACAACCGACTTCCAAAAACACTATAAGGAGAAAAATAACTTGAATTTCGGAAGTCGGTGTCTTTGGATTTGTATTTTAGTTTTTTGCCACCGACTTCCGAAATTAAAGTTATTTTTCTCTTTATAGTGTTTTTGGAAGTCGGTTGTTTTTTTTTTGTAAAAAAGTTTTTATTTTTCACTTTTTAGCGGGTCAGTTTGTAATTTATCTAAGTTATAATAGCCTAATGTCAACTGCTTATCACCTTTTACAAAATATTGCTTTTCCCGATGCATGGACGTTAATTGTTGAGGAGTTCTCCTAGTAAGAACCAGGAGAACTGGAGCTGATTGAGAAGTCACCATCAGCTCCACTTCACCATACGCATTTTAATGAGCATAAATTGCTTAGCAGCCATATTAAAGTAATCGAATCGCAACCCGTGAAATATTTGTCATTGAGTAGTGCCATTTGTGGTCTTCATCATCAGCTCCACTTTACCAAATCATAATTTCCGAGAGCAAATGCTCAAGTTACTTTAATCATAGACTTAGGCAAGAAAATTTTTGCTAAGGGCCAAGTTTATGTTACGCTTAGTCGTGTAAAGACGCTGGATGACATTGTATTATGCGACTTGAAACCTACCAAATTGCTAAATAGACCACATGACGAAAAAGCATTGCGTGAAATGCAACGATTGAGGCTTTTATAAATCATCATCAGCCAATTGCAGTTCACTGCTGGACGTAGACCTCCCCAAGTTTGCGCAAACGTTCACGGTCCTCCGCTTCTCTCATCCAGCCACTACCGGCAACCTTTGTTAGGATAGTTATACAGAAGAAAAACTCGCAAAAGTATTTCACTTTAAGAAGTATTTATTAGTTTTTAGACTAGATGCTGATAATCCTGGCTGCAGCATCAGGCCAGACTTATGTCAACATTGCATTGAACTTAAAATTTAGTCCTGTTTAAAATGAGCCCAAACACGACTACGGTGCTGTAATTTCAAGGTTTGTACTTTTTCTGATGCTCGACTGGCTTCAGCATCAGGTCTCTATGTACTTCGGTGTTCCTCATTAACAGTACGTTTATCCACACATCGAGCCCTTTTCAATGAGCCTAAACACGATATATCTGCTGTTAGTTGTCGAGGAGTTAGGTACTCTGCAGACTATCCTGACTGCAGCATCAGGTCATAACTTGATGATCATGAGACCAAATGTGACAAATGCCCTATCAAACATCAAAACAATTTACTAAAACAGTCCTTGCCTGTTCGAGTAATTTCTTACTGTTAAGGAGTTGTACCTTCCATCATCAGCCCAGCTACCTGAGATGGTGACAACTATACGCAAATACACAAGATACTTCATAAAATATGCGAAAAACAATAAGTGAGCCTATAAAATTTGAGGGTTGCCCTCGATTTCTCTAAGATCCCATCATCCGATCCTAACTTGGTGTCAGTGGGACCACCTCAGAACTATCTACTTTCGAACAAAAAAAGAATTTTGAAAATCCGTCCACAATTGGCGGAGCAATCGATGAACAAACATACAAAAAAAAAAAACATACAAAAATACATCCAAACATAGTTACCTCCTCCTTTTTGTTAAGTCGGTAAAAACAGTGAATCAACGTGTGATTGTAATGTTTGTAGCTACTTACGCTAAAACCTTTAACTTAAAAATTACATAAGCCACTCTCCCAAAACGCCCGCCCTTCAACGCTTCCTAGTGCTGTAACTGGTAAGAAGAAGTGGCACAACAAACACCCCAGCAGCAGGAAGGCTCAACTTGCACATCTACGCCCAAATGCAAGATTGTGGCGACTGATTTTAATGATAAAACGCCTTTTTGTAACAAAATATTTTGATGTAAATATAGTGTCCATCGAGTTTCTTTCACGTTCATCTCTGTAAGAACCTACTACACCTATCAACAACGCCGTGGATGTATCAAAGTTCTGGGCCAACAAGATCTAAAATACAGTCGTGCCAGCGAAGAAGAAGAACGGTGTACTCATAAAGAGTATTCTATCTAAAGTCTATTAAAATGTATGTTTGAAATTGATGTTGTTGCAGACGCGATTCTCTACGAGAACTGTTTAAAGAAATTAACATCATGACGGTTCCTTGTCAATATATATATGAAAACATTATGTACGTTCGAAAAAATCTACATCTTTTTAGTAAGATAAGTGACAGGCATAATTTTAACACTAGAAATAGGGACAAATTAGATCAACCGCGTTTCAGATTGTCTAAAGTAAAAACTTCTTTTATGGGTTACTGTGTAAAATGTTATAATAAAATACCATTCGATATTCTTCAATTAAATGAGAAGAAATTTAAAACATGCATTAAACGCACACTCTGTAGACAAGCATATTACAAGTTGGATGATTATATAGTAGATAAAAATGCTTGGCTTAATGCTGGTCCTGCTCCACAGGCACTTGGGCTCACTAGTTAAAATTTCAACATTTGGAAGAGGTGCTTCCCTTTTTCTTTTTCAATATTTCTGACATTACGAACATAACTTTTTTAATTTATTCAATCCAGTTTTAATTGTTGAATACTGCAATATTAGATACCTCTTCCTGTTTGGTAGTAAATTATATTAACATCTTAAATAAATTGCAAACTATAGTTTTGTATAATTTAGAAGCATTTTTTTTTTTTAATTTTGTAAATGTAAGAACCATGTTTCCGTTTATTTTGATTTTTTTTTTTCTGTTGTTGACTTGAAAGAGCATGGCAGTTGAGAACGTGTCATGCTCACTTAAATGTCTCACCGATGGTGGCGCGTGTGTTGGATTATTCGGTTCCCTACAAAATGGTTGAGCTGGATGGTGCTGATCCACGCGTCATGTTCGTGAACGGGTGCCGTCGGTTGAGACTGGTCATCTCTTAAAGCCAAGGCTTATTTTTAATCTTATATTTTGAATTGTTTCTTCATTTGTCTTTTTCTTTTTACATTGTTCTCACATATAGAAGCAACAAGAATAATGTACCCAGGATTTTGTAATAACTTGATTTAAAAGAGTGTCCATGGAGTTTCTTGCCCGTTCTTCTCCATAGAGATCTACGTTTTGGAATGGGCAACTAGCTTCAACTTTCTGACTAACTGACAGACTATTTAATTTTGACAATTCAAAAGTGCCTGTACAAGGTTTAATTGAAATAAATGCTTTGAGTTTGAGTTTGAGTTTGAGTTAAAAAAATATCAACTTTATTTTAATGGCAAGTAAGTTGATTTCAGAGTGACTAGAAGTATTGAAAAAGTTAGAAAAATGTTTGAAGTTGTAGCGTAAACTAAACTTTATTGTAGGAATTAAAGTAATTTCCATAAACTCGTATTTGTTTACATTTTTAGCAAATAAATCGCGAATGCAGGTTCTCTATCATTTCCAGCCAACCGATATGGTTATTATAGCATCTTCCATCCAGAGGACCTACACAAGTGGCAATCGTTTCCAAAGCGCTTTGTATGTCCACGACATCTTTTAACAGGATTGACATAAGCCTTTCGGTAGTTTACGTTAATCATTTCTGACTTTATCATCATCGTTATCGATTTTCATCGTGGGTGTCATTTTCATGGTTTTCGTGGGTGCTATAGCCGATAGTGAGATCAAAACGAAAATCCAAGATAACGGTTGCGACTACTTAAATTTGTTTGTCATGGGTATCGTTTTTATGGTTTTTGAGGGTGCTGGTCGAAGTGGAGGTGCTTGGGGGAGGCCTATGTCTAGCAGTGGACGTCTTTCAGCTAAAATGATGATGATGATGATGATGATGAGGGTGCTAAACAATGTCAAAATGAAAATCCAAGGTGGCGATCACTTTAAGATAGCTTCTAAAAACTTATACTAGATTGCTTTGTAAAAAAATGCGAATTAATTTACACTTTTTCTCTCTCGTTCTATTACATACACGAGTATGTGTGTGTGCGAGTATTGCGTAAGGAACTTCGGTCCTGACGGGATCCCCTGACCACACACCTTTTTTTTTTTTTAGATTTATTCAATAAGACAAGATCGTGGTAACCAGCCAGTAACACATAACAATGGATTATTGCGATTATTTTTATTGATAATATCCGTATGTAAATTAGCCTGGTTGGAAAATCTATGTACTTCACTAATTGTGTGATAAGTTTTGGGTTATATATTCAACTGAAGTTATAATATTAACAACACAATACGTGAATTAGGACAGAGAAAATGTTCCCAACACGGTTATTATTTTTTGCGTTATTCTGTATCAGTAGTGTTTTAAGTAAGTACTCAGTGTGTCCTTTTGATAATTCTTATGAAATCTTTTAGAAATAATCATTCAATTTTGCTCCTAACTTCTTTAGAATTTATTAACTTGATTGCTTGCTTTAAGAAAGTAGGTACCCATATGTGTGTGCCCATATTATCAATCATCGTCAGTAGTTCCTCAAAATAAAGGTGACACCTATAGAATAGGTCAAATTCGGTGACAGTCAATGCATGCGCCCGTGGATTGATTCAGTACTCACTGCAAGGTTTTGTTAATACAGCAATAACACAGCCATCTAAACCCACTGAATAAAGGGCACCAGTGATCTTGTAGATTTAATCACTAACGAACCCTTTTTTTTTTATTTAATTCCAGGTGAGAAGAAACTATGTGACTTGGACGACGATAAATGTCTAACAGAGGGAGCTAAACGAACGTTTAAACAGTTCATAGCCGGTATACAAGGAGCACAATCGTCTGATCCCTTATATGTGGATTTGATCGAAGGGAACCTGCCTACACTGAAGTATAAATTAATCAACGGGTCGCTAATTGGAATGCTGAACTGTCATGTGGATCTTGTTCAGTAAGTTGTGTTTAGATATTATGATCTTTTTGTATTGGAATTTAACCTGTACCAACAGTGCACTTACGTGTGTCACATCACTGACCTGTATTATACAGTACTTGTTTAATAGAAGACAGTGTACCAAAACCAGTATAATAAGCTGGCCTCTTATTTTATTAACCGACTTCCAGCTCAAGGTCTTACCCACAGATATAGATACACCTAGATAACGCAAGAGCAACTACTTCGCGTGCCAAAAATCGCACCAGCTTACGTTCAAAAATCGTAAGCCGTCACTTTCGCGCTCAGTCCTGTGTACTGCTGGCTGGGTAAACGTGAGCGAGAGCGCGAGCTTGTGACGTCATAGTAGGTAGTCAAAAAATGGCACGCTTGGTTTTCATACAGATCGTGATACTTGCGTTATCTAGGTCTATCTATAACTACCGGTCGATTCTGTAAAAATCTCACCGTGAAAACTTAAGTGAAGTGAGTTTGTTTTTGGTA
Organism: Mesoligia furuncula; assembly: GCA_916614155.1. Lineage (NCBI taxonomy): Eukaryota > Metazoa > Arthropoda > Insecta > Lepidoptera > Noctuidae > Mesoligia > Mesoligia furuncula. The sequence goes on from OU744807.1 coordinate 9,646,810, forward strand.
GGAATTGACACTATTGACAGCTCACTCCACGCTCACTTCACCTAACTTTTCACGGTTAGATTTTTATAGAATAGCACTGCTGTGGTCTTACCACTGTCGGGTGGCCTATAGTATGATATAGCATCGATGTCGTAGAGTTAGTTGGCTTAGGGCTGATTTTTCAATCGACAGATCATTTTTATTCGTGGAATAAAATTGACGTCTGACAGATTTTGTTAAAAATTCAAAATTATTCCTCGGATAAAGTTATGTGGCGTTGGAAAAATCAGCCCTTAAAGATTATAAAAATTGAGCTAAGAAAATCGGTTTGAAAGGACATGTCTTTGAAAGTCATGTAGGTTGTTTGGGAGGCAAAATAAGCAACTTTATCTGATCCTTCAGATACTAAGGGGACCCAATTTATGTTGGAATTGTAGTTGCTATCATTAATTATCTATACTTTTGTTGTATTCCAGAATTCTAGTGAAAGAAATGAAGTATAACTATCACATTGGATGTCCTCATCTCATTTTGGAATCAGACTATGAAGTAAAAGGCAAATTAGGACCTGAGTTCATTGAAGGAAAAGGCACATGTAAATTAGATATCTGTGAGTAACACGCTTTATTTTAATAACCTAATTCTTGAGACATAGCCACAATGCCACCGAGATATAAGTAAGATGAATCGGTATGAACAACTTTTAAAATAATTCTACGTATTCATTTAGCCCGTAATTTCCAAAGGCCCGTAATGGGCAAAGTCCTCTCTATCTTTTCTTTTTTTTTTCTTTTTTTTTCTACTGTTTTTTTTTTGTGGGCCAGTATTTTCGGTAGAAGTCAAGTTCCCTTCCACCTTCGTCTTGGTCTGCTGCGATGCCTCACACTTAATAGGACCCCATTCGATGTTTCTTTAGCCAACAGCTCATCTGCCATTAAAAAAAAACCACACCAAAAAACAAAACAGCTATCGATTAGTATAATATTTCAGACTAGCAACCAGCCCCTGCTTCGCACAGGAGAAATGGAGACATTTCAAATCATCATCGAGATTTCTGTGATAGATCTAAGTTAGATATCAATGTTTTATACGTATACACCTTCCGGAATAAATCAAAATCCATTTATTCAAATTAGGCTGAGAATCAGCACTTTTCGAATCAGGAATCAGGGAGAGAGCCTCCCGTCTCAGCCGCCGCGGGGGACGCCCCCGGCGTCGGGAGCCGCGTGAAGACTCCCGGCCACCGTAGGCGCGAGCCTGCGGGCGGAGAGTAATGGGCAGCTCACCGTCCGATCAAGACCAGGCCCGTGCCGGACGGCGCGTACATGTTCCACGCGCGCCTCAAAGAGATGTCAGCATCGAGGAGGGGCCTCTTAGGGCCGAAGCCTGCCGGGCCAGCGGGATTGTCCGAAAGGGTTACCGCTGCTCCCTAATTTTTTTTTCCAGCTAAAGCTGGGGAAAAACAATATGGCGCAAGAAACTCCCCAGCAGCGAAGCTGTCTGTTCAGTTATAAAAAACTTGATTCTATATAACAGTATAATAAATACTCAAAATGATGGTGCAAACGGCATCAAAATCCATTGTGAAGTTGAGAAAATCTAAGCGGACACAGACTACACGAAAAGCATTGTTTGTATACCACGAGAAACTAAATTATATTTTTCTGTTTCAGATGACTATCATTTTCTATTCAGCGGTGACTATGAAAAATATTTAGACACAAATGGAAAAGTGCACCTCCAAATAAAAAATCACTTACTAGAATATGAGGCCAAAGCAAAAGTTAACTATGACTGCAAGAATCTTTTCAATGGGGACAAAGAAAAATGTAAATATTTTGCTATTTTTTTTCTAGACACAACTCTTTCTTCTTATCGATACGCAAATAAAATAAATAAATAAATACACAAGCTCGAGACCTAGGTGAGAATATGAGGATCTCTAAAACTTTTATAAACATACTAGCTGCGCCCCGCGGTTTCACCCGCATAAGTTTCGATCCCGGGGAAATATCGGGATAAGAAGTAGCATATATGTTAATCCAGGATGTCAGCTACCTCCATACCAAATTTGATCAAAATTAGTCTAGCCGTTTAAGCGTGAAGAAGTAACAAACATATAAACACACACATACACACACACCCCTCCCACACACACACACCCTCCCACACACATACACACACTCACAAACTTACGCCTTTATAATATTAGTGTGAATAGGACTTAAGACTTAAATTTATAAAAGTTTTGATGAACTATTATAAATTAACACCTTGGATACCATGAAGAATAATACGGTCATCAGTAATAATCATCATCATCTGCCTAACCTTTCCCCAACTATGTTGGGGTCAGCTTCCAGACTAACCGGATGCAACTGAGTACCAGTATTTCTCATGGAGCGACTGCCATGATCATCAGTAATATCTACAAAAAATACACGGCTGATGTTGCATTAGTGCATCCAGTTCAAGCGATTATATGATTCCCGGACGAACGATAACTATGTTACAATGTAGGTAGCTGGTTATATATCCCTCAAACCACTTGTGTACGGGCTCGCGAGAGGGTTGTGGCTATTTAGTTGTACTGTTACAGGCTACTGCCCCATTGGTCTCGTGGTCGCAAGCGCGACTGCTGAGCAAGGGGGTTTTGGGTTCAACTCCCGGGTCGGACAAAGTGTTATTGAGTTTTTCCATGAGGAATTTCTTAGTCACAGCTCGGAATTTGGAAGTTGACAGTATAATACCCTCGTACCTTGAAAAGAACATAAGGTCGTTGGCTCTGCACTTAATCTCTCTCCTATCGTGCTGGATTACATTCTCATCAAACTATGAGGGAAGAGAGTGTGCACTTGTGTCTGCGCACACGCACGCTTGTGCACAATTATAATATCTCATACGCCGAAGGCTGGTCTTTCTTTTTTAAATCTCCGCTGAGATCGGTCGATCGGTCGCCATGGCCAGTTTACGTCATAGGTAGCAACAAAATGGGGAAAATATGTTGCAGATGCGGAATGCACCTATAATCAGCAGAGATCGTAGTGCAAACATTTTCGATATGCACTGTTTTTTTTTTTTTTTGCTTATGGGAAATCATCAAATGACTCCTACCGCTCTGCGCGGAAGGGAGTGTCAGACTTTTACTGACTAAAACCCACCCATGTTCCTTCCTTAACTCTTTATGTTCCAGGCCAGCGGTAACCCTTTCGGACAATCCCGCTGACCCGGCGGGAAAATATGGCTAAGTCCTCAGTACGAAAATGACTTAATAGATATTAACTGTATATTTATTTTCAGCGGACGTCTTGCACAAATATGCAAATGAAAACTGGCAGACTGTACACAAGCTTACTCGCAAACCAGCTATGGAAGCGTTTATGAATAAATTAATGGACAACTGCAACGCTTACTTGAAAATTCAGGCCCTTGAAGATATTTTTTACAGTGAATAGACTGAAAATGAACTTGTGAATTTAAAAATATATATAACCACGTATATACGATATCACATACCTATTTCTTTTTAATAACCCTTTAAATTTATTTCAAACATCTGACGATCAACTCAATGGTTTAATACAATTGATTGTCTGAGAAATTTTCGGATTGTCATATGGTCTCCTATCGGTTTTATTAGATTGGCCCTTGGAGGTCTTGTCAGAAAAATGCGGTATTTTGTTCTAAGGCAAGGCATACGCGTAGTGTAATGCATTTTACATATGTAATAGGTACACAAAGTGTTTGTGGGTTGTCCATGGCGGTTGGAAACTAGTTACAGGTTCACCCCCTATTGGAACATAAACAGAGACTGAATGGGCTTCTACGTATAACCCGTCAGTCTTCAAATGAAGAGCGAATACGTCTTCTTGGCTTGCTGACATGACCCTCATCCACTGCTTTTCAGATTTTCAAGAGCTGGCCCATTTGGAAATAAAAATTTCAATTTCATTTAACAACTAACAGTGTCCCACGGTTTCACCCGCATAAATCTTGATTCCTGGAATATCGGCGTGCCAAATTTTGTCTAAATCCGATGATCCGTTTTTGCGTGATTTAGTAATAATAATAATAATTTATTTCAGATTTCTCCATATAAATTTTAATAAACACGAAAGTAACACGAAAATACTTAAGAGCTAATGTTAGTAAACAAAACAAATATAATAAAACATAGATTTTAGGACAATCCGACACCAGAACGCATGTATGCTACTTCACTGCGTGCAGCCGCATCCAGCGCTCAAGCAACGGAGAATCCCACCGGTCCGTCAATTCGCTCAAGATGCTGTTGGAACAAGCTCGCATGCGAGTTAGGGTCGACCCTAACTCGCATGCGAGCTTGTTCCAACAGCTAACAATCATGCGTAAACACATTGTGACAATCATGCGTAAACGTTGCACCTCGAGGTGCAACGTTTACGCATGATTGTCGCAAAACTGTTGACGTTGGCCTCAGCAAACATGCTGGAAGCACTGCAATACCGCGGCAGCCCCATTGCAGCATCCTGAACGCATTGTTATACCTAGCAGGCCACTGTATGCCCTCTGCAATTAGCCAACCCACAGGCTGCAATAAACATCCAAATTCCTAAGAATACCTCACACATAAGATGAACTACACCGGCAAATGTCAGCTGTAGACCATGCCCTGTCTCTATAGCTCCGTGCTTGAATGAAACCCCCTCAAGCATGGCAAAATCAAAATGTAGGTTAGTACTTAACGAAACATAAAAAGGACAGTCCTAGTCACAAGGTACTCAAGGTACACAGGTTTACCATTTTATTTAGTTATGGCAACAAGGCTAATGGTCGTTTTCATTTACGGTAGGCGACACCTAAATGAATCGCTATTCGCACAGCGCACTTCTATTTAAGCATTCACTTAGATGTCACAAAACGGGTTATAAAGTTTTTTGGCAGAAATGGTGATGATAACGAACGAAATTAATATTTAGTCATTCATCACAAATCTTTTTGCAATAGTATCCTTCTCAATTGTAATAGCAAATTCCTACGATTATGAGTTTTTTTTGCTAGTCATGGATTTTATTACAAAATCCTTCTTGCCCAGTTTTTGTTTATATCTTTAATAGGGTAACCTATGCTCAGCAAACCTAGAAAGGTCTGTGGGTAACACATATTCATATTCATTTATAACATCACACTAATATTATAAAGGCGAAAGTTTGTGAGTGTGTGTGTGTGTGTGTGTTTATATGTTTGTTATTTCTTCACGTTCAAACGGCTGGACCAATTTTGATAAAATTTTGTATGGAGGTAACCGACACCCTGGATTAACATATAGGCTACTTTGTATCCCGATATTCCCACGGGATCGACATTTACGCGGGTGAAACCGCGGGGCGCAGCTAGTTCCCTATAATTGTAAAAAAGATGTTACAAAAGGCAGAAGTACAAAAATATGAACCCTGTACAGAAGAAGGATATAATTCAAATTACAAAAAACAAAATTTAAATTATCAGTCAAATAAAAAGAAAAATTAGGTATTTAAATTAATTTAACAATAAAATAAGGACATAAATAGTTTCTAACAGGGGGCCAAGTCTGTTACGTTCAATGAATGGACATTATGACAACCAATACTAAGGCAACCCCATTACCATTTGTAATCTCCTAAATTTATGATGGTTAAAGTGATCTTCGAAAAACTACTATGAAGAACCAGCCAGGAAGGACTAAACAATAACATGTCAGAGGTGAAAAGAAATTTCAAAATAATAGAAGATGACCGAACAATCATACCTGCGTCAGACCATTGACTTGTCATGTGCGAGATTACCAAATTAACAGTATTTCCAATGGAGTAGGTTGTGATTAGCAAAACTGTCGAAATCAACAATAACGGTGTCAACGATTGGCCATCTTGACACAAATGAGTTAGCAGAGTTGGCTCTGCATTTGCATGCAAGTATTTGCTGCAAATAAAATTTCTAATTCGCATTTCTAGTCTATGCGAGTTGAGACTCGCATATACTAGAAATGCATGGCACAGAAGGAGACCTTTACTTAGCAGTGAGTGGAACAAGACTGCCTGCTCATGTAATGATGATGGTCCTCAGCAAGGGTTGTGGATATACTCATAATTATGACGATATTATATCTTACAATGGATTTCAACATATTATACTTTTAGTGTTTAGAACAATCAAGTTTTAGCTCTAATTACCAGATATGAGAGCAGTTGTGGTGGTGTGGTGGCCGTGTGGTAACGGCCGTGACTTACAACATGAATTTTAAATTTTACGACAAACATGAATTTTTATGAAATAAAAATATCAAAAGTGTTAAAAAGCTTTCTAAACAAAATATATTTGATAAGCGTGTATTTTGTACACTACGCTTAAAATCCCGTCCCGTTATTACACATTTAACATTATGATATAATATTATATTTAGTCGGCTAGAAGAAGCATTGTTCTGAAGCGTTTCAAGGAAGTAATTCCACCAAAATGTTGTTGTTGCAAATATTCGCCATTGCTGTAATTGGCATTCAGGACGTTCTATATAAGTGTCACTTTGAGTTATTACTGGACAACTTTGAGAGGTTCTACTTGGGCCAAAGTTTTACCATATTTTATGCCTTTATTTATAAACTTTGCTTAAAGTTAAGTAATGGTTAGCGACTGTTTTTCCATATATTTTTGACGTTTAAACGTTTATAAATACGCCCCTGATTCTGTAGAAGAATTGGGAGACATTTAACATTGAGTAAAATGTCTACCTCCTAGGAGGCCTATGTCCAGCAGTGGACGTCTTTCGGCTGAAATTATGATGAAAATGTCCCCCAATTATGAATCTCGCGTGCTTTTCCGATTTCCACATAAACTACATAATATGCCAGCCATAATGGTTAGCTGGGTAATTTACTCAGATTTTGCAGACCACTCGTATTGCAATTAACCTCGTCTAAACAGAAAGGTGAAGTAGTCTAGAAGACGTTGTTGATGTTGCTTTCAGGAGAGGCCTAATTCCTACAGCTCACAGCGCCAATAATTTATATCAAAGCTGTTGAATATATCCTTATGGAATCCGAAACAAATATAGTTGGGAAAAAGCTAAGCTAACGATGATCTTGAATATAGCATTGCATAATCATCTTATAATTTCCCACTGTTGAGACCTTCTCTCTGTAAGAGGTAGTGAGCCGTAATCCACCACGCGGGCCAAGTGCGCGCTGGTAGATGTCACATGTCTTCGAATCTATGGGTCTAGGACATGTAGGTTGAATATAACCTTATCATTTTTCCAGGTCTAAGAAAAGTGTACTGTGAAGCCGACGATGAATTGTCCTTAACAAATGCAGCTAACGAAAGGGTCTTCACAAAGTTACTGCCAGGAAACGCAGGCATGGACCCCTCAGAGCCCTTGCACCTGGCAAGGCTCAACATAGATCTACCAAACTTGAAGTACTCACTCCTTAACGCCACTATGACTGGTGTTAAAGACTGTCTGATAAGTTTAATTTTGTAGTTCCGTTGATTTGTCTGCTCTAGGTGATTTTACGTACACAGAAAGAGATAGCTATCTGTAGTGTGTTGCTCGCTGCTATTAGCGGTCTAAATGAAACTACAACAATTGTCTGAATTTGTCTGCAACAATTTGCGCGGGCTAGTGCCATACCTACCTCTTTAATATAATATCATTGAATGAAAACCTTTCAATAGTTTTGTCAACGAAATAATTTACCTCTGAGCACTCTTCCCAGTAACTATGGTAATTCTTTTTCTTCCCGTTTCACCACGAGCACGACAAAAACTCATGCCTATAGATGAAATTTGGTATAGAGATAGTTTGAGTCCCGGGAAAGGACATAGGATAGTTTTTATCCCGATATTCCTACGGGATCGACACTTATGCGGGTGAAACCGCGGGGCACTGCAAGTTATGATATAATTCATTTGTAAAATTCTGTATAATATGTACTTCTTATATTATATTTCTTGTCTGTGTGGTGCCGGACTTAAAGAATACCACCACCCCTTACTTCCCGCGGGTGTCGTAAAAGGCGACTAAGGATCGTACCGGAGAATGGGCAGCAGCGTTCTCTATGTATTCCACCATCATACCATACTGCGATCGCCAACCCGCCTGCCAAGCGTGGCGATTATGGCAAACCCTCCCAAAATTGGGGGAGGCCTATGTCCAGCAGTGGACGTCTATCGGCTGAAACGACGACGACGACGACGATATTTTATAAATGATCCTAGATATATTATGATATAAATATCCCCTTTAGTCAAAAGATTCAACAAACTTCTTATTCTGTATTATTCCCCGCGAAATCTTACCAACCTTACTTAGTGCAAACAACGTCAATATCGTGTCTTGTTTACGGCAAGGAATTGAAATGTCAACCGTACGGACAACATTTTTGACAGTTCAAACCACGCCATTGTGTCATAGACAATACGTAAATAGAAGAGGGATAATTTTCGTAATTTTAAGAACATTCACAGTTTGATCTCAATCTCAATCTGATAAGAAAATTCTAATTTCATTTTTGACAAGTATTTGACATTGATTGTCGCTGAGATGAGACTGGGACTAGATTTTGAACGTTTTTATTACGGGAATTGACCTTCTGATGTCGTGATAAGATAAGGAATTGACGTGGTTTAGAAGTAAGGAATCATTAAGGAATCATAGTGAATTACTGCCCTGGACGGACTGTGCCAGACTTACCTATTTAGGTATAGTCTGTCATAGAGTCGGAAGAGACCATAAATTTAGAGACTTTATGACATTACAATTTTTGAAGTGAAAACTTCTTTAGCGGCGTTGTACACTTTTTTGTAATGAGTAAAAAATGTTAAACTCGCGTCAGGGCACGTGACCCTGATCGTTAGATTCGTAAGATGAAACGTGACCCTGATCGTAAGATGACACGTGACCCTGATCGAAAATTCGTAAGATTCCAAAATATCAAAAAAGTTAAATATAAAGGCCATAAAAAAATATTGTCAATGAAAAAGTTTTAATGCAGTTTTTCAAGCCGATATACTGGCCATCATTTTAGTGTCATCATTGTTCCAAATTTGAATTCATAACCATTTAAAAAGTTGAAATTACGCATGGAAGTTGATTTTTCTGAGAGATAAACTTTTTAATGTAACATAAATTGTCATGTTTGTGTACAATAGCGCAATAAATAAATATTGTATTCTACCACATAATGATAGTAGGTACTTTTATATTGATAATTAAAGCAATTCGTGCAAAATTATTCCCTAACCATTCCAAAATATCAAAAATGCACAACGTTAATATTCGAGTTTTTACTTCAGCCGGCACTCCCGGAGTGCAACCGTTCGTTTTTTTTTTTAATGTTTTCTGATTTCAGGAAATACCCGTCAGATACACAGTTTGAATCCCTTTAGGGTATACATGTTCTGTAGTTTGAATACAATACAACGCATGTTGACATTACAATTTTTTTATGTTTTCTGATTTCTGAAAATACCTGTCAGATACACAGTTTGAATACAACGCATGTTGTCCTAGACTGACAATAGAATCACAATATGAAGTTGAAGGCAAAGTAGATACAGTAGCCATTAAAAAAGGGGACATTTAAAATCACTTACGTTTATATGTAATTAGGTGTACAGTATAGTCCTAGTTTTAATAGGGTTATGCGTATCTTTATATTTAAAATATTTATTCCACAATTTTCATGATTGCACCTACCACTGCATCACCCAAAGGTTGACTGGTAGAAAATGCCTATGGCATTAAGTCCGCCTCTGTACATTTACGTGCTTGAAGTATTAAATAAATAAATAAATAAAGTGATCATTAAAGCCATCATGATTTATGAAAAAAAAATTAAAAAACCCCCGACACAAAATAACAATACAATTAAATGCAATTGAAAAAGGATAAGATAATTTAAAAACTCCCGACTTAAAGAATTTATGTAACGAGACTAAAACAGATAAATTCATAGGGCAGTCGTGGGACCTCTTAGAATAGAAAGTGTTTTGTGTCGGGGGTTTTTAAAATTTTAATTTAATTTTTTATTTCATGCTTTTTATAGGGACTCCTTAATTTTTGTATTTCATTTCTTTTAATTTCTTGCGTTTTAAAATTCCGGTAATTTGGTGTTTAATCAGGTTTTTATCCGTCAAAAAATAATTATTAATTTATAGTTGAAGTATAATTTTTAAAACTAAACAGATTTTTTTGTTTTATTACATCCATTTTCTAGTTCTTCCTTTAGTTATTCAACTTTCGTACAAGTATTTCATAGCTGTTAGATATCTTAGGTATTTCAGAACTAGTTTATAAAATGGGACTGCGACACTATCTGATGTAGAAATAGTAGGATAATTTCATTCGTAAAAATGGTCAAACTCAGTGGTACCAGTCATCACTCCACTTTCCTCGTCAGTCTAGTGCATTGATCAGACAAAAAAATATTTCTCAAGTTTTTAGTTTTAATTTCGTTAGTTAATATTCCTCATTCCCTTTCAATATAGTGTACGTTATTCTACTTTACAAGCCCTTGCATTTGATACCTATATTGAAGGAGTTGTGAAAAAAAAATGTAATTCGCCATTTTGTGGTGGCGGCCATCTTGGATTTGAAATTTATCACAGTGTATAGTATTCTACTATTCAAGCCCTTTCATTTGATACCCATATTGAGGGAGTTGTGAAAAAATATGTAATTCGCCATTTTGTGACGGCGGCCATCTTGGACTGATTTTCATCAAACATAGCTAAGAACACTTCCGACTAATTCACCTTTCAAACAAAAAAAACAAAATCAAAATCGGTTCAGCCGTTCGGGAGCTACGATGCCACAGACAGACACACACACACACACAAACGTCAAACTTATAACACCCCGTCGTTTGTACGTCGGGGGTTAAAAAAAGAGAGATGGCGTTATGCATTCTTTACCTATAGTTTTCTTTTTCTCGTACTGGAACAATAATGACTTTAACACTTCCCTACAAAGCCTCAGTCCAGAATATATCGTTGTTCTATAAATTAATCAATATTTTATTTCTTTTACAGAGAACTTTGTCATGAATATTACTGGGGATCAAAATACAGTATAATTTGGAGACTGTAAGCAACATATCGCACCTTGAAAACAAAATTGGCGTTATACATTTTTCAGTATTACCATTTAAAGTTTTTGACGCTGCATTTTGGTCAATATCTTAGCAAATAACTGGAATAAAAGAATGCAATTAACTTCATTTATCAGTTTGACTATCTTATTTAAGTTATGTACTGAAAACAAGCCAGTAAATTATGAAGTCATCGTTGTAACTCAATATTGCCATCTTCGGTATAGTGCCACTTTTGTTTTCAAGGTGCGATATCCGGATTTTGAACTACACAACCCATTTAGATTTGAAAGGAAAATCAACATACGACTACAGGAACTTGGTTTTTGGTGAATCAGGAAGGAAAAGAAATAAAAGAGATAAAAGAGGAAAAAAAAGGAAAACTTGTTCAAGTGGAGATTCATAAACGACTCCGCCTTGGAGTCTAAATGTGGTGCTGTTCCACAAACGATGGGACACTTAATATCGTGTCCTGCGTGTCCTGTCAGCTGCATGTTACAGGAACTGGTAGACGCTGGTGATGGCGCCAAACAAGTAGCTAAATTCTGGGCCGAGTCCATTTAGATTGCTATCGACACGCTAAGAAGAAAAGGTGTAAATATAAGGAACCAATATGCTCAAAATAATATTACGCAGAGGCGGAGGGGTACTTAGTACCCACATTTCGCCAGTTATGTTTTAGTCTCATGTAATAGAGGGCGATCCTACTGCCGTCAACTGGGCACAAATCCAGAGACCTTACTGCTACTGAGATATTCCAGATAGAAAAACTCAATAAAACTTTGGCCGACCTGGTATTCGAACCCTGGCCCTCATGCTTAGCAGTAGCGTGTAGCAAGCGCTGGACCAACAAGGCAGTCAATATACTCAGTATTTACATTCCTTATTAATTTTAAGGTTTTGGTTCTGGTAGGTGAATTTGTAATCGTAGTTTTGGTTCATTCTCTAATTGGCATACCTACAGGATGTGTATGCCAAATAAAATTAGTATAAATACAAATATGCTCAGAAAAGAATGAAGATGACCTCTACAGCGGTATTCAAAACTGTTCGTTCATTTACCTATACAAAATGGCATTTGTATACATTATTTACCAATTCACCTCTCAGCAACAATCACAATTCCGAGATTTATCTTATCCGTTTCTCGTTTCCAGGTACGCCTGCTTTGAGACACAGATATTACGACAGATTCGAGGAAATAACTCGGGGACCAATCCCATGATCGGTGTCCGAGTTATTCTCCATAGGCATTTGTAGATAAATTGATGGAAAACGTAAGAGATTTTCATATTGCAGTCCCGGTTGAAGAACTGTAGGTATTATAAGTACGTTTGATGTTTGTGATAAATATTGTAAATAAATAAAAATGTAAAACGTCATTCCGAGTGTATTTTTCGCAACATAACAATTGGTTGTGCAATTGTCTGTGTGGTGCCGGACTTAAAGAATACCACCACCCCTTACTTCCCGTGGGTGTCGTAAAAGGCGACTAAGGATCGTACCGGAGAATGGGCAGCAGCGTTCTCTATGTATTCCACCACCATACCATACTGCGATCGCCAACCCGCCTGCCAAGCGTGGCGATTATGGCAAACCCTCCCATAATTGGGGGAGGCCTATGTCCAGCAGTGGACGTCTAACGGCTGAAACGACGACGACGACGACGACGAACAATTGGTTTTATTGTTGAAAGAACGATTCATTGTTATTGTATTTAAAGCCAATTTTTCCATGAACTGTTTTGGCATGTAGGTGTTCCATGTATATTCAGAAATGAATTTTTACTTTACACTAAAAACCAACGCTAACGTATGAGTTAAAAGTTAGCTAAGCAGGTTAGGAGGAACAACCCTTAGGATTTTTTTTTAACTTGTACTAACCACTAAACATTGGAAAATCCCTCAAAATATATATATTATCATTCATTATCCTGCTCTTATCCCGATTTATTTGGGGTCGGCGCAACATGATTTTTCTTCCATACTTCTCTATAAATCGTCATTTCGGTATTCACCCCCTTTCCAACCATATCACCATTCACACAGTGCATCCATCGTTTCTGTAGTCTTCCCCTACTCTTATAACAAATCTTTATACTCAAAACTTTCCTCGTGACATTTTCCTCATTCCTCCATATCACAATACCTCCATATGACACACAACTTTTCAGTTACGGGTGCCACTTTCAGACTTCCTCTTATGTACTCATTTCATTTTCTATCCGTTCATGTAATACCACACATAGCACTTAATATCCTCATATTAGCTGGCAATTGCCTTGCATTCATACCTTTTGTGGTTCTCGTGGTCCAGCATTCTGATCCGTACAAGACAGCAGGTCTAAAATGTGGCAGTCGCAGACTTTTCCCGTGATCTGCCGACATTTCACTCATCTAGTGTTAATTCTGAGTTTTTAATCGGCCCTCTGAAAGATAAATACAAATAAAATAAATGACTATCTAAACAGACATTTCCATATTAGAGGTGTTTCCCATGATAAATCATAATGGACCGTAAATCAGTCTGTTTTATTTGACGTCAAGAGGTAATTTGATGATTCTGCGATATTAGGATTCATCAGAAAACTACAACTTTAAAGACGTTTCAGTTCGTATTTTTAGGTATGCCTACTTATTGCATATGTTAGTGTGTTCACAACTACGAGCTTGTGGCTAACTAATAACAGCCGCACGGATCGGTCGATCAGTTTAAGCTACGCTTACTGCGGTTGGTCCGTGAATGGGTGACCATCTGTACATAACAAGACCCCTCCTTGCCTCGGAAAGCACGTAAAGCCGTTGGTCCCGGCTGTTATTCGTGGATCTTTGACAGTCGTTACGGGTCGTCAGAAGCCCGAAAGTCTCACAACCAGTCTTACCAAAAGGTAGTCGCTCCAAGTAGGCAGTCGCTACATGTAAAAATACTGGTATTCAGCTGCGCCCGGAAGACTGGAAGCCGACCCCAACATAGTTGGGAAAAAGCTAGGCAGATGATGACGGTTCACCACATTAGTATAACTACCGGCGGCGAACGAACTCACAACTTCTTGCTTAGCAGTAGGTACCCAATAGGAATACTACTTAAAAAAATAGTGTATATATTATATGTATAATTTTCCACCCCTGTTTTAAAATAGGGGCCTATTTTAAAACAGGGGTAGTAATATCTACTAAAATGAACGACCTGCGCTCTCTGTAGCCACAGGGCTAAAAGGATCAGAAAGACAACAGGGACAGCCCTGTTGTCTTTCTGATCCTTTTATATTTTTTTAATGAGAGAAGAAAAGCAATCTTCCAATGTTTCATCGTTTACTTTGATTTAAGCTGTACCTTCACGTGTAAGTACTCCTCTAAGATGTATATTTTTTGGTAATTATACATGTAAACTGTTAAAAAAATCTTCTCAAGCGTGTCAAGTGATATTATCCACAGGGCATACAGGTTTAATTAACGCTGATTTGAATATGTGTATAATCAAAACATAAATAAAAACAACATGTCAAAACTTTTAATAACCAAGACTGCTTTTCTTTATAAATAACTTAATCCGTCAGCTTTTTTCATTTACCTACATTTGATCCTTCGACGATGTGGTCCGTCCGATTTGTGTTAGTTTTTCTGTGTTTAAAAAATGTGTTTGGTAAGTAAACACGTATACTTTTTCTATTGAGCCATTCGTTGAAGTGAAAGGAAAGAATAAAGGAAAGGAAATACAAGAAAGACCATAGGTTGTATGGTCTTTTTTGTCTTTCCTTTCCTTAAAAAAAACCATAAGAAAAACCACAACACCACCAAAAAAGACCATACAACCTATGGTCTTTCTTGTCTTTCCTATAGATCACTTCTTTACTTTGCACATTCTAATTATGTTACCAGCCATTAATAGTGTCCCCCTCGTATTTTCTCATTTACCAAATATTATGAACGTAAATTTATTTATTTATTTCACACCACCTGCTCGCTGACGTCTAATTATATTATGTCATGGAAACCTAACCTAAAGCAAGTAATTTAAGCCCTAGCCTCTAGCCGGGCATTAATATTGTACTGAATTTCATTATGACCCGCTGGTCATTAATGTGATTTGAATTTGGAACGTCAACTGAGAAAAACGTATACAAACATTAAAAAAAAAACAATTAATGTACAGGTCGACCAAAGAGTTCTTACTTCACAGGTTTTAGTCGCCGTCGACGAACAAAATGGTCGGTTGCTGTGGCGCGTATACCCCCGCGTTAGAATGTTGGATTTGAGCTGACGCTCCATTGACGATATTATTTATTGTGTTTTTGATGAAACTGCGTGAGAATAGATTGTAAAAATAAAAATAAAACCGACAGGCTGTAGGTATGCTATTTTAGTTCAATCTCAGATTTGACGCCACAAACTGCATCAGACTGGCCCTTTATTTTGATACCCCACATAGTAATGGTAATGTATGGTTTCAAGACCTTTCTTTGTCATCGTCTAAAATCCGCTATTTTGATTTTACTTAACTCCCTCGCTTAGCTCAGGAGTTAACTAAGAACTCACTCGCTGCGCTCCGGAGCCTTAGTATCCTTCGTTGCGTTCAGGGTTCAAAATAGGGCCTGCGACAATAAGACACTACTTTATCCCCTGAGTGAATAATCTACTATTATTATACTCTTATTTAGGCGAATTAATCATAATTTATTCTGGCATATTACACATTATCAGGCATATTATAACATTAGTTTACTGCAAAAGCTTTCGACACCAGAATGCTATTCACAACCATTCGACAGGTTGTCGAATCGAAAATGACACTTTTTCAGTGACTAATTATTTGCCTTGCCCCAGTCTTTAGTAAAGTCACAATGTGAGCAAATCAAGTCATGTTTGTTTCTTGGTTTTCAGCGGTTAAGAAAGAATTTTGCGAACCCACGGACAATGAATGCTTGACAAAGGCAGTAAGAGAGCATATTTACCAGAAGGTTATGAAAGGGTTGCCCGGGGTAGCATCCTCAGACCCATTGTATTTGGACAAAATTGTAGTTGATCTACCTACTTTAAAGTATACACTCGACCATCCTACGCTGCTGGGGTTAAAGAATTGCGATTTTCTCAAGTTAAGGCAAGTATTTTATTTACCACATTTTATTACATCGTACAATTATCACTGGATACAGAAGCTAGATACTGATCTAGCTTCTGCCCGCGACATAGTACGCGTGAAGTTTCTTGTTTAAATATAAAGTATCCTATGACGCGTCCATACTGTATGTAGCATTAGTGAAAAAACTTTCAGAGTCGAATCTGTATTTCCAAAGATTACCCCCTACATACATACTGCAGCATTAACAAATCCTGCATTATTTTTTTTTGGTCATCAAGCCTTCTTGGAGTTGATATTCAACCTCGTTTTTAATACAGGCCATGTATTACTTAGTTTTTTTTCATATTACGAATCGTTGATTCGTCAGATGGCATTTTTTATGGTGCAAAACTTCGCTTGAAAGAAATCTGTTGACGTGAAAGATTATATTTTTTTCTTCTCGATCTGAACGCCTAAATCTCGTGATTTTTATTTATCTGGAAGTGTTTTTGTATTATCTTGGTTCCTCGCTAGAAGACGTTTCTTAAAAGAGTCTCCACTGCTGATGGAAAATACGTTCTTTTCCTTATTCATTGATTAAGGCCCGAACTCAAGAGCAAGCCGATACACTCGGCTCCACCCCGGCACCCAGTCGCTTGCCAATAAGTTTTCCATCCTGAAATTCCCCGGAGCAACAGCCGATTCGTAGGTACCGAATACGCAAGAGCTGAGCCGTGCTGAGCCATTTTCGCCGGTCGTGTTCGCCAAAGGACAGGAGCCTGCTTTAAACAGATATTTTTATTTCTCCCCTATTCTTGTATTACGTTGTATGTTGTAGATAGTTTGATTTTTTTATTTTATTTTAACTGTAATACGGCGGGTGTGATACCTTAGCTATTTTTGCGGACCTTTTTAAGCACGCGTACGGATTAAAATTGATTGCAATCACGTTTTAAATTCGTCGCGTTATCAAATTTTATTTTTTTTTGGTACAATCCCTAGGTATTCCTTCCAATTTTCACGTCACAGATTCCCAAATTATTTTGTCATTATTTTTTACCTGTACCTATATTTTTATTTTTTTTTATAATCAATATTTGGATTTTTTAAAGTCAAATTAAACGTATTAGTTAGCGAAAAGTGTTTCTTTCCGTCTATTTTCGCTACAATACTCACTAATTTTACCTCTTTATACATAATATAGAAGGATAGGTGCATGTATTAATAATTATGCGATCTATTGTATAGTTATCTATATTTAGTCATGACTAATATTATAAATGCAAAAGTGAGTTGTGTGTATGTTTGTTACGCTCTTATGTAAAAACGACTTATGAAAGGCACACAGATAGACCATGCTGCTGTCTTAACGAAAAGTGCAATAACTAGGTTAAACCTAATTTCGAGAAAAACGCGGTTAAAGATTTTTTTTCTTTTGTTTGTATCTCCATTACTATATTATGCTTAGTATTAAAACCGTCTACGTCATGGATACGTAAAAAGTGGGTCTACCTTTTATAGCAGAACTTTTTACGTCATAATATTGTTTTGCATAACAACGGATAGCATAAAGTTCATTTCGCAGAAAATCATTTCGCATACACTCATGTTGTCATACATTCAAAACTCATAATTTTGTTAGTCAGAATCATCTTTAGGCATAATGTTTATATCCATAATAATTAAAAAGCAGAACCATCATATCGCAGAAAATTCACAGTCAGAATCGTCTTTTGGCATACATTTTATATCGATAGTCATTAAAAACCTACCCTAACCTAAATGCTAATTACAAAAATATTGTCGGCTTGGATGCATGTAGCATGCAAACAGGCATACAACATGCAAGCAGGCATGCAACATGCAACATGCATGCAGCATGCATGTAGCATGCAAGCAGACATGCAACATGCAGCATGCATGCAGCATGCAAGCAGGCATGCAACATGCAGCAGGCATGCAGCATGCAAGCAGGCATGCAACATGCAGCAAGCATTGTTTCTGTCACGGCTCCGGCGCTGCGGGGTTTGGGCGGCGCCACGCGAGCTTATCGTCACAGATGGTTTGAAGGCCCGCCACCGCGGCTGAGGCTGGCCGGCGAAGCCGGCCAGCAAGCCGAAGCTGCGGTGGTGAGCACCTGCTCCTCAGCTCGCGGGCCGCCCTACCCCTCCGCGCCTACGCGGGTTTAAATTACACTCTAGGGGTAGGGCAGACAAGACTGCGTAAAGTCGGTTTCGCAGCGATTCGTTCCTGTCACAAAATTTTGCAGCACAACGTATTGACTTTTTATGACACGTATATATTATAAGTTATTGATGTTTTGAACACTAATTTTTACAAGAAGATACATCTATTTTAATTTTTGATGTTCAAATATGCACCCATACCAAATAATCGTATCTCTAAATAAATGTTATGCTAAACAAAATTATGCATAATATTAATTATGGCAAAGGTAATTATGCGAAACAAAATTCTGCCAAGATAAAAGTATGCCATTGTAAATTCGGACACGTAAATATTCTGCCAAACAAAAGTTATGCTAAATAATTTTTATGCCTTAAAAAATTTCGATTAAATAAGATTATGCCATGTGAGTTATGCCAAATAAAAATCGGAGTATCAAGATTCTGCCAAATAGAAGGAACCCGTAAAAAGTGTCTACAAAGATTATTTAGATCTCATTCTGCAGATTCTAATTATGTACTTATCTCAATTTGGGGCAAAACTCGAGTTATTGCACTTTTCGTAAGGACGGCAGCATGGCCTGGGTAAGAACATTGGGTACTTTTCATCCTGGATCGCAGTCGAAGTCACGGGCAACAGCTAGTAAATAGCAGCGATATTAAGTCGTATTATCTAGATGTAATGTATTTTTTGTTTTTTATCTTTGAAAAATGTAATTGGTACCTAATGGCATTTATAAAACTCACAAATATAATGTTATGACTTTCAGACTTACTCCAGAAAGCGGTTCTGTAGCGTATGAACTTCTGTGTCCACATTTGATCATAAAATCTAAATATGAGGTTAAAGGAGAAATAGACAAAGTAACTGTAGAAGGAAAGGACAACTGTGAAATTACTTATATTAAGTTTTGCACAAAAGCTACCGCTATTGATAACCGAAGATGTGAGCAGCAGTGGTGGGGCCCGTGGCTAAATAATAACAGCCGCACAGGTCGATGGATCAGGTTAAGCTACGCTTGCCGCGGTTGGTCTGTGGATGGGTGACCATCTTTACATACCGAGACCCCTCCGTGCCTCGGAAAGCACGTTAAGCCGTTGGTCCCGGCTGTCATTCGTGGGTCTTTCACAGTCGTTACGGGTAGTCAGAAGCCCAAAGTCTGACAACCAGTCTTAAGGGGGGGGGGGGGTCAGTCTTAGGGGTATCGTATTACCCAGTATCTGGGTTGTGGAGGTCAGATAGGCAGTCGCTCCATGTAAAATACTGGTATTCAGCTGCATCCGGTTAGACTGGAAGCCGATCCCAATATAGTTGGGAAAAGGCTTGGCAGATGATGATGAGATATCAGCAGCAGTGAGCTTTTTCTGATATGCCAAAAACTGGGGTAATGCGAGTTTTTTTTTTTTAAGTAGTTAAGTATGTGCTTTGAGATAGTCTAGATTTATGTCCGGTTGATGACAACAGGCTCGCCCTCCATGACATGAAATTTAAACATAACTGACGAAATGTCACACTATTGGTACACCTCTGCCTAACCCTTTAGGGATTACAGGCGTGATGTTATGTCATGTTATTTTATCAAGTTACTGTAGATATTTATTTCGGTTTGATTGTAAATTAACTATATCTATACTTTTATCTTCCAGATAACTACTTCATAAATATAACCGGGAGCTATGAGAGAATAAAGAGAGAGGATGGTAAACTACACTTCCATCTTATTGACTTCTGTGTTAACCTGGATAACCAGGCACATATTACATCCCAGTTTCAAAATCTGTCTATTTGTGGCGAAGGAGATGGTAAATCAATTTTGTATATCCGTACCAATTAATATTAATTATAAATTAATAATAATTTTCTAAATCGGTCCAGCCGTCTTCGAGTAATCGGTGAACATAAATAAATATTAAAAAGGATTCCGACTAATAGAGAACCTCCTTCTTTTTTTGAAGTCGGTTTAAAACGAAAAAAATACTGAACTTCAGTACTGCTGAGGTGGCAAGTGACTTTGTCTAGCAGGGAAACACATTAATGAGGTATTATAAAATCAGAAATACCTGTTAAAACGTTTTTAAAATAAAAAAGTAGCATAAAAATATGTATTTTAGAATATTATATTCCTCAAAACTGCCGGGTCAGACAAATCTGACCCGGCAGTTTAGTGTATAGTAATATAAAAGTATTACTATACACTTTACACAAGTGTATAGTAGAGGTATCCTCACAGAAACACCACAATGGTTTCGCTATTGCTTCATAGACCACTTTTGATCAGTCTCCTTTGTCAAGGAGATAGATGGCATCCTGTGTATGGCCTTCCCGGACATACTTTTTAATCCTGGTAGCATGTTCCCGTGGAATAATTTCCGACATCTACACCGGCGTGGCCGCGGGCAGAAGAACCTAGTAATTTGTATTTACAGGGTTTTATTTATAAACGATTATTATAATGTAAGGTTAATCAGTCGCTAATCACTACTTAACTTTAAGCAACGTTTATGAATAAAGGAGTTAATATCTGACGTATGACCGCTAGGTTCGAATCTAGACAGGGTGGACTTTATGTAATTTGTTTCGTCATCACTGCTTTAAAAGTACTAAAAGAAAACAGTGCAGAAAAAGGCATGTTCTAGAACCATTAAACCCATAAGAAAAGAGTGTTACATCCAAATGTCTGCTTAAATAGTTGGGAAAACACTTTTTAGAACGAAGTTCTTTCACGATAGTTTTTATGATTTTTGGGGGTGCTAAGGCTGATAGTGAGGTCCAAATGAAAATCCAAGATGACGGCGGCGAAAACTTCCTTTTTTTATTATTTCTCGTTTTCATGGTTTTCGAGGATGCTAAAACCGACAGTGAGATTAAAAAGAAAATCTAAGATGACGGCTGCGAAAACTTTCAACTTTTTCGTCATGGGTGTCGTTTTCGTAGTTTTTGAGGGTGCTTAAGCCGATATTTTCCCTGAATGTGTTTAATTTTCTATTACCTAATTACATTTGAAATTGAAATAAAGTTTTTTTCAGCTGACCATTACGCGACAAAGTTGGAGGAGAAAGCACGTGATATTGTAATGAAAACCATTTTGGATAGGTTCATCAACAACCTTCAAGATTTCCAAAGAACAGTGCCACTTGAAGAATTGCACTTTAGACACGTTTGAATGTTAACATAGTTTTAAATCTACTTTAGAAATAAGTTCTTTACAATGAATTGGTCATAATATAATGGTGGGTACACAAATGTAAAATGTAAAATTAAGTGTAACATACATTGAAAAGAACATGTCGAGTTCAAAACAACTGTGCCTGGATTTAGGAAAACCGAATTGCTTGTCTGAATCAAACTGACATTACTCACGATTACCTATGAGTTTTCATTGTTCGGTGAAGATAATGGGACTAACTACCCTTTTACCCAAAAGGAATTATTTTGAAAAGTTCATACTTTTATATGTAGGATGGGGGTTGTAGAATCCTGTTGATTCCGTATTTATGTTGAATATATCACTTCACTGGTTCACTACGGACTGTACGTCAGCTTTTTTTAACGCCTAGCTTAGGCTCCAGTCTCCCACAGTATAATTTAAGCTATTATGTTGTATTGTTCTTGATCTTTTGATGTACTCAATATATTGTGGTATGAAATAAATCATTATCTTATCTTATTTCTCTTTAAGAAGCCTGTTCTTATCCGATACCCGTTTCCCTTTCATTAAAGTCCTCAATTCGTCTGTTTTAGGGTTCCGAGCACATGTAATGGCCCAAGGAAAGAAACTTTTGTAATTTTAGTGAAAATCTGACAATAGAACTATTCAGTAACAAACAGTAAATTGTATCCCACAAAAACATTTCATGTTAAATGTTGCCAAGACCGAGACCATGTAGCTCGCACTGTCAAAAAGTAATCAGATCTCATGTAGAGCAAAGCTTCTAACTCTACACGCCCTAACTCTACAAGGCCTGACTTCGCAAACTCTACACCTTAGTCAAAATATCTGGTTTGGCCGTTTCGTTACTACAAGAACCATTAACAGTATGAGAGTTTTTCACCTTACGCTCATGTGAATGTAGCGAAATGGCCAAGCCATATTATTTTGACTAAGGTGTAGAGTTTGCGAAGTCAGGCCTTGTAGAGTTAGGGCGTGTAGAGTTAGAAGCTTTGCTCTACATGAGATCTGATTACTTTTTGACAGTGCGAGCTACATGGTCTCGTCTTGGCAACATTTAACATGAAATGTTTTTGTGGGATTTCATTTCTTTTTGTAAGTTGCTTATGATATTTATACGAGTATTTTTGCTGTTATTCATTTTTTCTTTCTTTTTTTGGGGTTTATTTATAACAAGGGCCCCCTATATAAATTTTCAGACCTCTAGCATCAAAATTTACGGATTTTTTTTTGTTGGGGGGGTAAAAGTTTCAAGTTTTAATATTTTTTTTGTTGTTTGTGTACTATTACTAGCTTACATACCAAATTTCAGCTTTCTAGGACTTCAGGAAGTACCTTAAGAATTTTGATGATCATCAGTCAGTGAGTCAGTGACGAAATCGGGGTATTTTAGATATCAATAAAATCTAAAGTATAAGAGCTATGCAATTGAAACTTTATAGGTTTAATAAGTCAAGCACTGGCATCATATTCCGAAATTTTTGTTTATCTGGTATAATCCAAACCCAAGTTAAGAGGGTTCAAAAATACGACGAAGTGCTTCGAGAAAAGGTAGGTAGTGCCCTTGCGCTTCGCTTGGCTGGTCTTGGCGGGGGCACTCCCGTGCCCCCAGATAATGTACAGAGAAAGTTGCTAAGTATCAATATAAAGTAGTACTTACACGAATTTGTCATTTATCATGGACATACATAAGATTTAGTTAAAACTAAATGGATTTTGAAAAAGTAAACTGAAGTAGCCCTGAAGACCGTACCTATTTGAAAAACTATTTTAAAATTTACGACGACTTGAATTTATAAATACACTCTATAGCAAAGTTTAACTTGGCCAAATCAAAGTTATTATATTTTATAGACATATGGATGTTAGGTCAGATAATCAGCCACGATGGTGCTCTCATTTTTATTTATTCTCAAAAATCAAAGTGACACTTCGTTGCATTGACATTATGAACCCAGAAGACGCAGTGACTGCAGTCGAAAGGGCTGTGGTAGAGAACCCCAGGTAACGCTTCCCACCAGACAAGATCGGTAGATTCTTCCTTTTCAATGAAGGGGTGGTAACACATTATTGTTTTCCAACATCCACGCGAACGAAGTCGCGGCCACAGCTAGTATAAAATAAAACACTAATATCTGAGAATATAATAACCATTTACGTTGGAGAGCCTGAGCCAAAATGTTCTCAGTTTTATTAATAGCTGTATTGTTTTGTTATAAACACGCATCATGTAAGTAGTTATTTTATAAGAATTGTATGATTTAAAAGAGTGTCCGTGGAGTTACTTGCCCGTTCTTCTCCATATACAACGTGTAACATAATTAACGCAAGACCTCATACACCCCAATTAGAGTATTGAGTTAAAATCATAATACAATGACAAAGACTTATTTTTTTTAAAGCTAATTATTTTTATTAAAAAAATCGCGTTGACTCTAGCATTACTTTACGCATTTAAAATTGAGTCTTATTGGCTTGGAATAAGATTTCATTTTCTTTGGCTCGTTAGGCGATCAGTATAGCAAAATACACAATTATTGAAAAAAATACCTATATTAAAAGTTACTGAAATCGATTCAGTAGTCAACTATGAACAAACTATTTCCAGGACTTGCGTTTATTCTGTTACATGTTACATGTATATATATTAGTCTATTACCAGAGGGGTCCTTTTTGTTTATTAGTCTATTTCCAGAGGTACCTACCTATTACGCTTTGGAATGGGCAACTAGCTTCATCTTTCTGACTGACCGACCCCTTGAGATTCAAAACGACATTCTGACGATTTGACGTTCAAAAGTGCCCTTTATGTGCTGTTTATTTGAAATAAATGCTTGGATTTTGAGTTTTAATACAAAGTTAATTTTAGATTTAAGTTATATTGTTTGGTTACGTGCCGTGTATTTTCATTTAAGTTGAGTGTACAATAAAATAATAACATAAAAAATTCATCATGTTGAGTTTCCAACATTGAAACAATATTAATGTTTCATGAATTATTTATTCTGTGAATAATATTTACATAGTCTATGCTAATATTTAAAATAATAATAATAATATGTACGTTTATATGAAAAAATAAGTAAAATAACATAGGGCATCAAAAAATTCGTCCGCATCGCTGTCAACAGGAACGGTACCCAAAAGGCTGGCAGCATTGCCACGTTGAATGGCAATGCTAATTCTTTGGCCAAGAAATAGGCCAGCCAAATGAAGCCAAATCACTTACGGCCTTATTACAAAACAAGATTTATCTTTAGACCCAGGTTTAAACCATCCAGCTATTTTTATCCGACGTTAATGTTTTATTGATTTGTTCACTTACATAACTTTTACAATATTTAACACAACTATTACTAACTTACTTATTTACATTAGGCACCAAATTAAATGTTCAACTAATTAACTATAAAAATAATTGCAAAAAAAGGACACTTAGGTGTCGAAGTAGTCTTCCGCATCGCTGTCATCCGATAACCAGCCTAGAAGACTGGCAGCATTGCCATGTTGAATGGCAATGCTAATTCTCTGGCCAAAGAACAACCCAGCCCTCTGGTCATGTGAAAAGTCATTTTTGTGAACAAGAACAATTTTTGCTCTAAAAAACATTTCCTTTCTTCTTAAACATCATTATTCATTGTCTTTGCTCCAGTTTCATGACTTAATTATATTACATATATAGTATAAGGTGTAAAAAAATTAACCTTACAAACTTTAAGAGGTGCTTTAGACCATTGGACTGAACAACTTTCACTATGGGACCAACTCTGAAATCACGAAAAAAAAATCCGCTGTTTCATACATTTTGATCAAGTAGGTAAATCCGCTGTTTCATACATTTTGATCAACTTTTGTATTAAACAGTGGATATTTTTCGTGATTTCAGAGTTGGTCTCATAGTGAAAGTTGTTCAGTCCAATGGTCTAAAGCACTTCTTAAAGTTTGTAAGGTTAATTTTTTTACACCTTATATATAAGGTGTAAAAAAATTAACATGGTGGTTATATATGTATAAATAGATTACTATTTAATATGCTTTATACAATGTGTCCGGTCATGGACTAGCGATATTCTAGGTACTTATATAACAACTATTCTAGTACACAAATACACTATACACTAGGGTCCAATTCACTAAAATATTAATGTTAATTTAATGTTGTATTGCAACTTAGCTCAAAATCTGTCGATCTAGGAAAAAAATAATAAGGGTCATAGGGGTTGTTTTTGCAGTAATTTGTTGATTGGCATAATTTTTTGAAAATTTTTTTGGAGTATTTTTTTTTTTTTAAGTTACGAAAATGTGAACCCATTGGATCGTAATGGAAACGATAGACAGTATTGTTACCCTCCGAATAAGCCTACTTTTATCTCAGTAGGACCAAAACTTTGAGAGATATGTTTTCTTTGTACACACGTAGAGAATATCTCAAAAAACGACTGCCAAATAGCGGGGAAGCAGATTGGACCCTAGTGTGTAGTGAATTTGTGTACAAGAATAGTTGCTATATAAGTACCTAGAATATCGCTAGTCCATGACCGGACACATTGTATATAGTGTATTACTAGCTTCCGCCCGCGGCTTCGCCCGAGAGGTATGTCGATAAAAACTATGCTATGTCCTTCTCCGCGATGCCATCCATCTCTTTGCCAAATTTTAGCGAAATTTGTTCAGTGGTTTAGGCGTGAAAGGGTAACATACAGACAGACAGACAGACAGACAGAAAGACAGACATACAGAGTTACTTTCGAATTTATAATATTAAGTATGGATGCAAATGGTACACCACATATAATTAATTACCTACAGTATTGTCTTTCCTTCCCATTTTAATACATTCAAAGGTTGTCTTTAACCCTTAGTCTGCCGGAACGTAGATCTACGCGAGACACAATGGCTTTTTTTTAATTATGACAAGCGGTTAAAGGATCGTCCTTAGCGATAAGACCGCTGTTTTGTCACCCTTTGTAAAATATGTACATTTATATATGTAATTTACTTATATGGTGTACATAATAAAGAGTATTCTATTCCATTCTATCAATCACCCTGTGATTTTCATACTTCTCAGGTTTGCAAAGACAGCTCTGTGAGACAGATGACGAATGCCTGATAAATGCAGTGATCGAGCGTGTTTACCCAAGATTTGTAGCTGGTATGTCTGGTGTTGACGCCTCAGATCCTCTACACATTGACGCCATTGTTGCTGACCTGCCGAGCATCAGATACGAGCTTTCCAATGCCACGTTGACTGGTTTGAAAAACTGTGAGTTCGTGAAATTAGAGTAAGTAGATATTCTTAAAGTTTCCACTCATGATATGATATGGTCCTGGCCCGAGTAAATCCTCAATTTCTTTACAAATAATCATAACTCCTTCTTATAATCACAATCAGCATATTCCTAATTTTCTCATGAGACATATGCCTCCTCTCAATGGGAGGAATGGGATAAAATCCACTATGCGACGCGACACATTTTGGATAGATTACATCTTCTTAGAATTTGTTAAGTACAGACAGTGGTAAAACGGAAACTGATTCTAAGACATGCCCGTTTCCTCAAAATGCGATGAATCCGGTACAGATGCTACGGCACCGCGATAATGCGAACTTCATACTCTCTTTTGCACACCGCTCGACATCTCACTGTACAAAAGAGAGCGCGCAAAGGGTAGTTCGCGTTATCGTGATAATGTCGCCATAGCATAAGTAAAGTGCCAGGGCTGCTGCTGCTCCTGCTCTACTGTATCTATATTTCTCAAGTGTATTAGCTCCACTTGAGTTCCTACCCCACTGTGATGTATAGCTGTTTAATAAATAGAGGGTATGACACTTACCTCACACACCTACACACACCTCACTCCACCACCACCACCACACTCACTTACCTTACTTGAGCGGCCTGTGACTAAATAATAACAGCCGCACAGGTCGATCGATCAGGTCGCTTGCCGCGGTTGGTCTGTGGATGTGTGACCATCTTTACATACCGAGACCCTTCCGTGCCTCTCAAAGCACGTTAAGCCGTTGATCCCGGCTGTCATTCGTGGATCTTTGACAGTCGTTACGAGTAGTCAGAAGCCCGAAAGTCTGACAAGCAGTCTTACCAAGGGGTATCGTATTGCCCAGTAACTGGATTGTGGAGGTCAGATAGGCAGTTGCTCCATGTAAAATACTGGTATTCAGTTGCATCCGGTTAGACTGGAAGCCGACCCCAACATAGTTGGGAAAAGGCTAGGCAGGTGATGAGGGTATGACACTGACTGCCGAGATACCGCGCTGAGCCAGCAAGCGAAACGGGCGCGATCCATACGCATTATACAATGTGTATCAGATATGTGTGGTCATGTGTAGGTTTGATGCTATATAACCAACTTATACACGCTATATAAAAGAAAGTAGAAATAGTGTTTTATTGAAGTAGCCACACTTGTGAGATCTAACACCCATTAATAAGTAAATCGATATTTCAGCAACAAACGTGCCAATGGGTATACGTTATTTGACTACGCAATATCCTGCCCAATTCTCACGTTGCAAGCTCAGTATAATCTGAATGGGATTATAGATGCTGTACCAGTAGAGGGAAAAGGAGAATGTCGAATTATATATGGTTAGTATTGATCTTCTAATGAAGGACTCGTGGCTAGATCATAACAGCCGCACGGGACAATCGAAGCTATGTTTGCCGCGGTCGCTTCGTGGGTGACCATCCATTTCCTACATATCAAGACCCTCCGTGCTTCGGAAAGTACGTTAAGCCGAACTGAAAAAATAAATTCTTAAAGCGATTATTCCACATTAAAGCGATTTCATTCAGACTTTCTGACTTTATACAGCAAGAAGAAATGTTTGTAAAACAGTAAAATACAAAACAGTAACTTTTAATGATTGAACATACAATAAAAAAATAACTGAAAAAATAACAATAAAAAGGAAAACAAGCATTACTGCAATGTAAGTACATTTCAATGGTTTGGACGATATCACCAAATGAATAAAACAGTTAATTTTGTGACCTTTTAGCTACTTAAAACCTTAAAGTTTACTGTCATAACGGTAACATTTTGCCTCAAACTTTAACTGTTTTCGGATCAGTAAAAAATACTGTTTAGAACGTTAGGCTCATATGGAACTTTTTCAATTTTATTTACTGCTTATTTCTTTCAGTGCGTCGGTCCCTGCTGAAATTCATAGATCTTTTCCATTCGTTACAGTCAGAAGCCCAAAATTCTGACAAACAGTCTTACCAAGGGATATCGTGTAGTAACACGATAAGTATCCCTTGGCAAGACTGTGTGTCAGTAACTGGGTTTTGAAGGTCAGATAGGCAGTCGGTCCAAGTAAAACACTCATATTCAGCTACACTGGATGCCTACGCCAAAATAGTTAGGAAAAGGCGATTGAGTCGAGTCGGCGGTTGATCTTCTAATGAATTAGCGGTTTTTCAGCCAGTTATAGATAAAAATATATATATATATACTATAGATTTGTAACACGTTTTCCCTCATGTAAAATGGAGACTAGAATAATTGCAAAATAGTGCAACATTTTTCCTATTCCAGATTCCCAACACTTAGTTTAGCGTTATTTACCCATTCGTATCGTGAACGTGGGTCCACGCAAGACACAAAGGCTTTCTTATTGTTAATGTAATTACGACATTCTACCGGTTATTACATTGATTCTACCTTCTGTTATCTATTACTTCATGAAATCTATGTAAATATCACAAAAGGAACTGGTACAATGACAAAAAAATTGTTTTAGTGTCGCAAAAACACAAAAGACGAGTTATCTCGAATATAACTCAAATTCAAAGTATTTATTTCAATTAAACCATGTACAGACACTTTTGAATTGTCAAAATTAAATAATGTCAGAAAGTTGAAGCTAGTTGCCCATTCCAAAACGTAGATTCTATGGAGAAGAACGGTAAGAAACTCCATGTACACTCTTTTAAATCAAGATACTACAAAATCCTGGGTACATTATTCTTGTTGCTTCTATATGTGAGAACAATGTAAAAAAAACATAAATGAAGAAACAATTCAAAATATAAGATTAGCCTTGGCAGAGAATAAATCGTAAATCAGTGGTTTTTGTGCTACTTCCGTAGATTTTTACAATGTGATTATTGTGTGACGTAAACCTGTGTGAAATCTGCGTTATCATAATAGTTTGATAATAGAGTTATATTATATTTTTATTTGAATTATGTTAAGAGCGTTTACGCCGTACGGCATTTCATACAAAATTTCAAGCCCTTATTTTTCGAAATGAATGAACCGATTTTAATGAAACTTAATACACATAAGCAGGATATAAAGGTCTAAAAAGTTAGTAGAAAACATTTTCGAAATGTCTTATTTAAAAAAGATAACTGGAAATCTCTGTTTCTATGGAAATTTTAAAATCAGTCTAATTTGGCTGTAACACTATTTTTCGAAAATGTTTTCTACTAAGTTTTTAGACCTTTGTATCCTGCTTATGCGTATGAAGTTTAATTAAAATCGGTTCATTCATTTCGAATAATAAGGGCTTGAAAGTTTGTATGAAATGCCGTTCAGCGTAAACGCTCTTAACTTAACCGAAAATATTCGTGAAACAAGACATAAAATGGCTTGTGTTCCACGAACCACGAACGTTTAGGTAGGGGTGTACCTATCCTACTATCACATTTCGCCAGTCATGTTAAGTCCCATGTAAAAGGGGGTGAGCCTGTTCAAATCCAAACTCCAGGCTGCTGCACTTCTGAAAAATTCCTGATACCCAATACCTACAATCAATTCCAAAAAAATCTGACAACAAAACAAGTCAGCTAGATTGATATACAACATTATTTTTAGTTTAAGCGAAACCCGAAACACGTGTCTAATATTTTTATGTAAAGAATCTATGTACAAAATTTCAAAACTGTATCATGAAAAATCACAAAGTTATAAGCTTGTTAAGTTACCTGTTTGTCCGTACAAAAACATGCTCACCCGCGCCGCGGCGTCTTGCCCTCATTGATAATAGTACCTAGGTACCTAACCGTTCGGCGCGGAGATTGGATAAAATACTTAGTATCGCTCGGTGTCCAACTTTTAACCTTTTTTAAATATTTTTGGGACAAAATATAACATGAGGTAAAAATTACTGGAATCGATTCAGTTACTTATTCTGAACAAACTATATTCAGGTCTCGCAAACTATACTAAAAACTAAACGTATACTAAAAATAACGTTGTATACAATAGACTTTGAACTAACTAATTACAATAATTTAATATTTTACAGAGGACTACCACATGTCAATTAATGGGAAGCATGAGAAAGTGAAGGATGAAAAAGGAAGGAATCACGTTAATATACTGGACTACACAGTAATCCCGGATTTGAAGGAGGGACAAGTTAAAGATCCTGTGTATACTAACTTGGTTTTCAGCAGCCATGAATCCTGTGAGTGAACATTACTTTTTAGTTTTTACACCTCATGACATTTCAGTGGTGTTGAATAAAATTTGGAGGAGTTCGAAACAAAAAACAATGAAATGCCTTGTATTGTCCCGCGCCGGACGGCGCGTACGTATTCTACCCGCGCCTCAAAGAGATGTCAGCACCGAGGAAGGGGCCCCTTAGGGCCGAAGCCTGCCGGGTCAGCGGGATTGTCCGAAAAGGTTACCGCTGGCCCGGAACATAAAGAGCTAAGGAAGGAACATGGGTGGGTTTTAGTCAGTAAGAGTCTGACACTCCCTTCCGCTCCACCCAGAGCGGGAGGGGTCATTTGATGTCCCAAACGAAAAAAAAAATGCCTCGTATTGTCTGAATATGTTAAAAATTTTAAGATTATAATATGAATAAAAATGCAAGATATTTAAATTATTCATGGCTCATTGTGTCAGCCTGTACGTAGTAGTTATACACACATCAAAAGTGTCTAGGGATCAAGCATTTTTATGCGGATTTCTTGAGATTGAGATGTGGCTTTGTAATAAATTTATGATTTTATAAATTTATATGGATCCTTTTTGGTGCATTTCATAATTTGAATCAGGAACTGTGAATCAAATTCGAGTAAAAGATGAAAATCAGCTGTCAATATTTTCCCTATAAAAACATACAACGCATTGAAGACATTATTAGTGCTACTGTTTCCCTACTACTGATTAAAACCAACGTTATTATGGAGCGGCGACGTCATTTAAGCAGGGAAGAAATGCTCAGAGCCGTGGGAATGATAGAAGCTGGTTCCCGGCAACGTACTGTGGCTTTAGCTCTGAATACAAGTCAGAGTGTTATCAGTCGACTTTGGACACGTTACCGAAGCACTGGTACCGTGGCTGAGCGCCATGGAGGACGGTATCGCTGCACCACACGGAGACAAGACCGATACATTCAAATCTTAAGTCGAAGAGCTCCAACAATAACCGCCATGATGTTAGCCGTGAGGCTTCATCACTCTTCAGGGAACTTAATTAGCGACCAAACAGTCAGAAACCGCTTGCATGAAGTGAACCTTCATTCCCGAAGACCGCTACGGGTACCACCTATAGCAATGCACAATCGTAGGATTCGATATCAATGGGCTCTTGAACACAGAAATTGGGCAGAAGAACAATGGCGTTTCGTGTGCTTTTCTGATGAGTCTCGTTTTGGTATGAGACCGGATACAAGACGTATACGACACTGGAGAACCCCTGGACGCCAACAGCGATTAAAATCCTGCCAGGAAGTCCATCCTTATAGTGGTGGAACCATCATGGTATGGGCGGGTATTTGGATCGGCGGAAGAACTGAGTTGATTTGGATCAGAGGCAACCTCAACGCTCAAATTTATGCTGAGACGATTGTATCAGACGTCATCGTTCCTCTACAAGTGCAAATCGGTCCCTTATTTCAGTTAATGCATGATAATGCACGACCGCACACCGCAAGAGTTGTAAGACAGACTCTCGCCGCAGCTAACATCAATGTCCTGCCCTGGCCTGCTCAGTCGCCAGACTTGAACCCGATTGAGCATGCATGGGATATGCTACAGAGAAGAGCTCTGCCGAATATGGAGGGTATCCAGTCGCAAGAAGACCTTTTTTTGTTGTTGCAACGAACATGGGCGGCCATTCCACAGCGTGATTTGGATGAACTCATTTTGAGTATGCCAAACCGATGTTCTTGTGTTGTTAGTGTTCGCGGTAGAAACACGGATTATTAATTGTTTAAGTTACCCAATAAAATTTTAAAGAAAACTGTTATTTCAGTCTTTTTTTCGAACTTTTGTGTTAGTGGTTCAAATGTCAAAAATCCCTTTATTAGGAAAATGGCAAATTTCTTTATTAATGCAAAGGTGACTTGGTTTATCGTTACTGTGACAAACGAAAACACTTTATTTGATGAATCCTTAAAGAAAATTTTAATTAATATCAATCAGGAGAAAAGTTATTGCAAAAATATATGTTGATCCCTAGACACTTTTGATGTGTGTAGTTGAAATAGTAAAGTAATTTTATTTTTCTCAATATTAAACGTACCTAAGAAATAATTTGGTGTAGTTTGAAACAGCGACATCTGTTACTTGTATTGGGAACTAACATGTCGGAGTAGACGAACGAAAACATTGTATACCTACCGTGCGAAAAATTCTGTTGGGTTGGCATAATACATCTCTGCCAACAATGTAAGTACAAATAGTGTGTACGTGAGTACCTATCCATTTTTAATGAAAAAAATAGAAGGCCTTTGCGGAGTAGGTACACGAGACTGGGTATTGTTTTGTACCTACCTACTATTAATAATGTGTTAATTATTTCCTTGTAGGTGATAATCGTGTGAGAATTATAGAAGAAATGACTCGAGATATTGTGATGGATGTCTTCATGAATAAATACATTAAAAACCTGAAGAATTTTCACAATCAAGTTCCTGTTGAAGATTTGCTTTTTAAATATGTGCATTGAATGATTTTAAAACTTTTGGGTTTTATAACAGTTTGTAAAGGATTTACGCATGAAAATATTAATTGTTTTATTTATTCCAAAATCTGCTTTGTAGGTGAATAGAACTGGGGGCCTAAAAAGGCCACTTTGGCTGAATCATAAAAGGATAACATTAAGAATCATAATGGACAGTTAACTGTTAAGTTAATTGTATCAAATCCCAACCAATCTAATAATATGTCTGTGCTAAAATACCAACCAATCTAATCCAAATTCAATCCCAATCTCTTTGATTATACCTACGTAATGCAGCGCAAAAAAGAAAATCACGGACTTACCCATAACCATATTTATGATTCATAATGTTATCCTTTTATGATCCTGCCAAAGTGGCCTTTTTAGGCCTCCTGGTATAAAAAACAACCAAATTGTAACACAGGTCATAATTATTACAAAATCATTTAAGGGGGATGCGCTAAGGTAGCCCGCGAAATTCAAATCTTCTTACTTTTTTTTTTAAATTTGCAGGTCAGTGTCAGGAGCTATGTTAATTAAAATATGATTCGCGTAACAAATATGACTTTACAGAATTATAATCAACAATTCAAGTCCTAGTTACAATTGGCCTCAATAATCATGATTTCATGAAATAGACATTCAATAGGGTAATATGAACTTGAAGATGTACCTATTGATGATTTATATAGTTTATATAATTCTATTAGTAATGTGGGTTCCGTGGCTAAATAATAACAGCCGCACAGGTCGATCGATCAGGTTAAGCTACGCTTGCCGCGGTTGGTCTGTGGATGGGTGACCATCTTTACATACCGTGACCCCTCCGTGCTTCGGAAAGCACGTTAAGCCGTTGGTCCCGGCTGTCATTCGTGGATCCTTGACATTTTGACAGTTATTACGCTTACGGGTAGTCAGAAGCCCGAAAGTCTGACAACCAGTCTTACCAAGGGGTATCGTATTACCTAGTAACTGGGTTGTGGAGGTCAGATAGGCAGTCGCTCCATGTAAAGTACTGGTATTCAGCTGCATCCGGTTAGACTGGAAGCCGACCCCAACAAAGTTGGGAAAAGGCTAGGCAGATGATGAATTATATTAATTTATATTTTTCATATAAGCATTTAGACCAACTTACACAGGTTGTAAGTTGATCTAAATGCTTGTATGAAAAATACAGACCTGCAAATTGAAAAACCGTAAGAACAAATGAATTTCACGGGCTACCCTGACGCTTTCTCCTCAATACTTTTCTGGGAAAAAGCATGAAACCAATATTTATTTATTAAAACGTTATGCACAAGACAGTAAAAAACTGGCCAAGTGCGAGTCGGACTCGCACACGAAGGGTTCTGTACCACAAGGCAAAAACGCCGAAAAAAACATGTTTGTTGTATGGGAGCCCCCCTTAAATATTTATTTTATTTTAATTTTATTATTTATTATTAAAGTTAAAACACAACTGAGTATTTTGTGAATATTTCAAGTGCCTACCTGTTGCCATTTTTGATATCGAGCAAAAAAAGGGCAAAAAAATCGCGTTTGTTGTATGGGAGCCCCCCTTAATTATTTATTTTATTTTGTTTTTAGTATTTGTTGTTATAGCGGCAACAGAAATACATCATCTGTGAAAATTTCAAATGTCTAGCTATCGCGGTTCTTGAGATACAGCCTGGTGACAGACAGACAGACAGACGGACAGACGGACAGACGGACAGCCGTACGGACAGACGGACAGACAGCGAAGTCTTAGTAATAGGGTTCCGTTTTGTACCCTTTGGGTACGGAACCCTAAAAACGATACAAAGGCGGACATAGGAGCGTTTACGCCGTACGGCATTTCATACAAATTATCAAGCCCTTATTTTTCGAAATAATTGAACCGATTTTAATGAAACTTCATACGCATAAGCAGGATACAAAGGTCTAAAAAATTAGTAGAGAATATTTTCTAAATGTCATAATTAAAAATATAATTAGTAATTTCTGTTTCTATGGAAAATTTAAAATCGGTAAAATTTGGATGTAACACTATTTTTCGAAAAGTTTCTGTACTAACTTTTTAGACCTTTGTTGCCTGCTTATGTGTATGAAAGTTTCATTAACATCGGTTCATTCATATCGAAAAATAAGGGCTTCAAAGTTTGTATGAAATACAGTAAACACTCTTATTCCTTGGGCATTTTCTACCAGTCTACCCTAGGGTGATGCAGAGACAATTCATGATGCGGCCCTATCTATTCAATTCACGATACCCAAAACAAACAAAACCAAACGCTTAGTTTTAAACTTACGAGTAAGTACACGTACTTTAAATAAGTGCGTCATGTAGGCTGCCTATATAAAACAAAGAGATAATGAAAATGCTAATGAACTCACAGCGGTTTCCTAGCAGTTCATGTACCTGTATCGTCCTGTACCTATACCTGTATCGTCAGGTGCTTTTAAGAAAAGAAATACAAAAACGAATGTAGGGCTCACACAAACGGGGTTCCGTAAAAACTCTGAAACTTTGTGCAAATATGTAGCAAGTATGATATTTTAAGTTTTAACATTTTTGAGAAAGTTCTCATTCAAATCTTAGCCTCAATCTCCTCTTCAAAACACCTCTAAATTCCCTACACTCTTGACATCGATTGCCGCTGAGACTACAACTCGATTTTTAACGTTTTAACACTGCGGGATACTAAACGCCCCCAGACATCACACTAATATTATAAAAGCGAAAGTTTGTGAGTGTGTGTGTGGGGGGGGGGGGGGGTGTGTTTATATGTTTGTTACTTCTTCACGCTCAAACCGCTGGAACAATTTTGATAAAACTTTGTATGGAGATAGCTGACACCCTAGATTAACATATAGGCTACTTTTTATCCCGATATTCCCTTGGTATCGACATTAACGCGGGTAGAACCGCGGGGCGCAGCTAGAAATAACAATAAAACTATTAATGAGTCTCGTTCAGTGTCCTTCAACCGATTAGCATAATCAGCCATGTTCCCACTGCTGGGACACAGGCCTCGTCTTGGTGAGAGGGAGTGGGCCGTCATCCACCACGCGGGCCCCGTGCGGGTTGGTAGAGGTCACATGTCTTGTCCCTGGAGTTGTGGTGATGTCCCAGTGCATCCGGACATCGCCGAAGGAAGATAGAGTCATGACGCGGGCCAAGAAGAGGGAGCCCAGAAGTGGGCCACGCTGGATGGGTCGCGAATGTCATACGTAGCAGTTCTCGCGGCCCACCCATCAAGGCGAAAGTAGGTGCACAGGCGAAGTTTTTAGTGGGTGCAAGTTCCACATAACCACGTCATCTTCCCGGACGACGCGGTATGCGGTAAGGATTTTCTCCACCGAAAAAAAAAAAGGTCACGTCTTCGAAGTCTTGGTTCTAGGACATGCCGGTATCCTCACGATGTTTTTCTTTACCGTTTTGAGAGCAGCGGGGCGCTTAAATAATTTACACAAAGTAAAGCGCCTGTCTGCGTTCGAACCTGCGACGTACAACTCGTAAGTTTGTTCGTTCGTTTTTGGCATGAAGAAGCCTCTTCGTAGCGCAGTTTGTTCCACCAGTTATTCAACTGAACCGAGCGTTCGGCGCATCCTGGACAGTCACACCCAACACCTTATTTGACTGGCCAATTCCTCCCTTGCGGTGGTAGGGCTAACGCCCACCTGGTTTACGACAACCCTTCCACCGGAGTCCGGCGTCAAGCAGCCTGCTGTGTTTTGTCGATGCGTGGGAGTTCCAGTGCCTTAGGCATCTTCTGGGCACGCTCATTCCATCACATACCTCATCCATCGCTTCCTATGAGGCGTGATTTAGGTCAAGAGCGCGCATTTAGCAATAAAAAGAATAAAAAAGAAAAAAAAAGGTCGCAGCCGTTACCACTGGGCCACCACTGCTCTCAACCGATTCATCATCTGCCTGCCTTTTCCCAACTATGTTGGGGTCTGCTTCCAGTCCAACCGGATGCAGCTGAATATCAGTATTTTTACATGGAGCGACTGCCTGTCTGATCTCCACAACTCAGTTACTGGGTAATACGATACCCGGAGTACCTGCTGCGTAAGGAGACATAAACTTGTTTGTCCATTTTCATAAAAGTTTACACGATTGTCAGTTTTTGACGTCGAAGTTTTTGTTCTGGACGTTTTTATTCCCAAGGACTAAGGTACAGTCGATTCACAGTTATTTTAACACTGACAGCAGCAACCCAACAGCAACCTTATTAAAACTACTGTAAGGATCACTGTGGTTTTGACAGTGATGCAATATCTGAGGTAAAATAACTGTGTACACTTCTTTGCTCCATTTTATGAAGGCACATAAGAATCCTGAACTTTTACGAATAATATGATACGGAACACATACCGGACAGTATATTGATTTTGTTTTGTTTTTAAACCTTTTGAAACTCGTTTAGTACCTAGATATAGTTTCGTTTTTAGGTTAAACCTACCTATATAAAGCATATAAAATGACGGTGTAGGAAATAAAACCTATTTCTTCTGGAGCGTCTTAAGAAGGAGTCGTGAATATGTCAGGAAGAATATTTTTATTGTTTGGTGTTATAATTGGAGTACAATCCAGTCCAGGTTGGTGTTAATTTTTTTTAACACTTTTTATATATTTTATCTTTTGTATGTTTCTTAGCCCTTTGGACTGATTATATATAAAGTTATAAAAAAATATTTCGAAAAGGTCTTGTAAAGGTCTTGTAAGGAGTGCTCTGCCAAGAGAGTGTGTAAATCAATGTAGATCTGCGGCAGCTACTTCTCCAAAAATCTACTGACGACATCCATGAGAATTTCTACAAGCAATGTTTTCTACAAGCAATGTTGTTTTTGCTGCCGTAATGTTTAATGTCTTATTATTTCAGCACCAAAACTAACGCTTTGTAAAGAAACAGACTCCGCTTGTCTGACAAAAACTGCAAACGTTATATATAAGCTAGCCATACCAGGAATCCCGGAATTGAATATTGAGAACTTGGATCCCATGTATTATGATGTAATACAAGGAGACCTTACTGGCATAAATTATAAGCTTTCCAACAGTACTATTGAAGGATCCAAAAACTGCGATGCGGTTAATATGAAGTAAGATTCGAATAATTTAATTTTAGTAACGCTTTTTAGCTCGTTTGCGCACTGCTTCCGATAAAAAACTGAGTCGTCACGATAAAAATCACTGATAAAAATAGTAGTACGGTTACGCGAAGTAACCGTACTACTATTTTTATCAGGGGGTGTGCACTAGATCCGAATTCCATCCAGCCGAATTTAAAACAGAACAGAACTGGGGGCCTAAAAAGGCCACTCTCAATCATAAAAGGATAACATAATGGACAGTTAACCGTTAAGTTAATCGTATCAAATCCATTGATGAAGCATTTTTCAGTAATTTTTTTTTGTCTGTGCTAAAATACCAATAAATCCGATCCAAATTCAATCCCAATCTCTTTGATTATACCTACGTGCAGCGAAAAAAGAAAAACACGGACTGTCTTCGCCATGCTATCCTTTATGAGTCTGCCAAAGTGGTCTTTTTAGGCCACCTTTTCGTTGCAAGTCAATGTTCTATCATGCTGCACCCACTGCATCACCCTAAGGCAGACTGGTAAAAAATCCTAAGCCATTAAATCCGCCTCTGTACGGTTATTATTACCTATATACTATAATCTACTATAAACTCGGATCCCTAGTTCGTATTCAGATCGGTTTCAAACTGTTTTTCGTCGTCCACAACAAAGAAAAAAGGGAAGCATAGAAAGCCAAATGCCAATAGTACAAAACTAATGCAATTCCTTGTATTTCAGACTTGACTTACAAAAGTCAAAGCTTGTTTTAGACATGAATTGTCCATTTCTCGCTATGCATGGAGCCTACGAGGTTTCTGGACAGATCCTATCAATACCCATTGCAGGAAACGGAGACTACAGAATTAAATGCAGTAAGTTTTATCACTTTTTTATTCGTTTTTCACAGTATACATTTAGGTAAAATTTGTCTATAATATTCCCACTGCTGGGATACAGGCCTCCTCACTTTGAGAGCGCCACATATCTTCGAACATTTGGAAATGCTGGTTTTGAGAGCAGTGGTAACGAAATAAATTTATAATTGAATATATTTAAAAGATTTGCTAGTTAGGGTTCCGCACCCAAATGGTAAAATCGGGACCCTATTACTAAGACTCCACTCCGTCCGTCTGTCTGTCACCAGGCTGCATCTCATGAATTCTCATCTCATTTTTTCGGCGTATATGTCTTGTGGAACCCTTCGTGTGCGAGTCCCACTCGCACTTGGACAGTTTTTTTTAAGTGCCCGAGACTTGCATAGACCAGGAAAGCATGGCTCTAAGGGAGTAGGTCTATACTTAGCAACGGGATTATAGACCGTCCGCTTAACTGAGACGTTGCCTGAGGTAGCAGCGCGGTGCGGGAGGGGTGTGGTGACGTGATGCGAGAGCTCAGTGATTCGTCAGCTTGTGACAACTATCACCCCTCTCGCACCGCGCAGTTTCCTCAGGCAACGTCTCAGTTAAATGGTTAGCATATAAAGCCTTGTACGGAACGCCTTGTAAGCGTTCCAGTGTACGCGTGGTCGGTTACGCGACTAAAACTAGAACACAGGAACGATAGTCCATACCTGCGGGTACGGACTATCGTTCTCGTTTTGGTCGCGTAACCGACGCGTACATTGAAATGCTTAGTCCGTACAAGGCTTAACAAAGCATTTTGATGTTTGATACAGTTGACTTAATGCTATTTCCCTTTACCTCAATGGGATCTTATATCTTGTGAATACTCCAGTAACGGATAGCATAATCACCTTATAATATTCCCACTGCTGGGACACTGGCCACCTCTGTTCTAGAGAGAATGGGATGTACACGAGCCCTGTGCGGGTTGGCAGATGTCGCATGTCTTCGAATTTTTGATTCATGGACATGCCGGTTTCTTCACGATGTTTTCCTTCACCGTTTTGAGAGCAGTGGTGATGAAATGATTTACACAAAGTAAAGCATCTGCCTGGGTTCGAACCCACGATCTATAACTCGTTACCACTGCGCCACTGCTCGTAACTAAATGTATTGAAGAAAATACTCAAATATACAGCGTGAAATTTTAATGGTTGTTTTCCGAAGCGAAATGATTTTCTCTTGATAGTACAATCGATTTAAATAAAAATAAAGTATTAAAAAATGGCAGATTTACAATGGTGAAAAACAAAACTCGAACGCGATCTCGAACCAATAGTAGGTATAGCTACAGCGCAAACGGACGACTGCGCGTGGTCGTCCTGCAAAGATGGT
The DNA here is from genome assembly GCA_916614155.1 of Mesoligia furuncula. NCBI lineage: Eukaryota > Metazoa > Arthropoda > Insecta > Lepidoptera > Noctuidae > Mesoligia > Mesoligia furuncula. The sequence continues at coordinate 9,687,548 of OU744807.1, forward strand.
AGGTAGCGGGCGGGCGCACGTGAGTTACTATTGATTCTCACGCTTTCGAGTTGAGATCATATTTTTATAATTATTTATAACAAAAAAAAAATATTATTATTTAACTCCATGAATCAGTAGCACTACTGAGTGCAAATCGTTCTGCCGCGGGAAAACAACCATTATACTTTCACTCTGTATATTTTATTAATATTATTTAATATATTTTCATATTATTTTATAACAATTTTTATATTCTTTACAGAAGAATACTCTATTCAAATCGATACTACCATAAAGATCAGTCAAAGGAAGGATGGTAAAAAATATATTTCGCTAAAGCGGTATCAAATAAATAGTGAATTGAAAGGAGGGATGGTTATTGACCTTACCAACTTGTTCAATGGAAAACAAAAGGAATTGGGTAAGAATTAAGATTTAATTTTTTTCTTCAGCAAATATCACAGAAAAAAAAATAGGTTCGTGTGTACCTACTAGTTGCATCAGGAATTTTCCTTTTAAGTGATTCTATGTTATTAGTAAGGATTATTATCAATGATTTAATTGATTTTAAATACTGGACATCTGCAAAATATTATCCTGCTTCGGAAGCTGAATGGTATTGCAGCAATTGGGTTTCTTTTCTGTACTCTTTAGCTATATTATAAACAAGCAGCGCCCCGCGGTTTCACCTGCATAAGTCTCGATCCCGTAGGAATATCGGTACAAAACATAGGACAAATGTCCTAATCCATGTCATGGTTTACCCATGTGCTAAACATCGAAATCCGTTCAGCCGGTTTAGTGTGATTTAAAGCGTAACAAACAAACATCATCATCATCATTTCAGCCGAAAGTCGTCCACTGCTGGACATAGGCCTCCCCCGAGTTGGGGGGAGGGGGGGTTTGCCATAATCGCCACGCTTGACAGGCTGGTTGGCGATCGCAGTATAGTATGGTGGTGGAATGCATAGAGAACGCTGCTGCCCATTCTCTGATACGACCCTTAGTCGCCTTTTACGACACCCACGGGAAGTATGGGGTGATGCTATTCTTTAAGTCCGGCACCACACAGACAAGAAACATACAAAAAATCAAATATTTTCTTTTTATAATAATAGTTTAGATAAACGTGATGCTATTCCAACTTAAAAAAAAAAAATATTGGTGCCAATTCTGTTGTTCACAAACTAAACTAAATTTAAGTTCAGTGCATCTTTTTCTTTCTATTTAATTAAGAAAAGGACAGAAGATAAATTTTATTTTAGTTCTGTCAAATTAATCAGCGCCTGACACTTCTTTAGACAAGTTTTAGTCGTGATTAAAAACTTGCCTACTAAAATAACGTCAACGTCAGGCGCAGATTAATTTGACAAGACTAAACTAAAATTTATCTTCTGTCCTTTTCTTAATGAAATAGAAAAAAAAGGTGCACTGAACTTAAATTTAGTTTAGTTTGTGAACAACAGAATCGGCACCATTATCTTGATTCTCTTTTTTCGACTCACTCAGCTTTTCAGTTTTTTTTTCGAGTTTGTACTTTTCTGCATTTAGTTGGGCAAAGGCAGTAAAAAATACAAAAATATAAGCTCTGATACTTTCTAAAACAATATGATTGTAATGAGTATAATCTGGAATATTGTGTTTAGGCATTAAAATCTTAAGACGTTATAATGACTGCCTTTATTTCAAGCGACCGTGTTTACAAGAACGCGCATATACTAACACATTGGTTTTCGAAACAAAAACCTAATACAAATTATTTGAAAACTCATTCTAAATTTGCTTATTTGTTCGAATGCCTTTAGAGTTATTTTTCTGCCAGCATGCTATAAGGTCGACTTTTGTAGACAACCTTTATACTTTTAGCGCGTTCAAGTATTACTAATTCTCACCACAAAACTGTTTGCAAATCTCTTGTTCCCATTTATTTTGTTTAGCTTTCTCCTAAAATAAATATCCCAACTGATATAGCTCCCTAATCATCTATCATTTGGTGATTAGCAAAGCATTTTGTTGCCCTCAGTTAATTGCCACTCACCTCACTTAAACTGAGCCTCGATATTATTCGGGTCAACGATTTTCGGCTTCGGTAACTGGGCCAAGGGAAGGATCCTGTGGCTTTTCTAATGATATACCTCCTATGGGTGGGAGGAGCTTGTGGCTACGTAATAATAGCCCCACTGGTCGATTGATCAGGATAAGCTACGCTTGCCGCGGTTCGTCCCTGGATGGGTTACCATCATTACACACGAAGACCCCTCCGTGCCTCGAAAGCACGTTAAGCCGTTGGTCCCGGCTGTCATTCGTGGATCTTTGACAGTCGTTACGGGTCGTCAGAAGCCCGAAAATCTGACAGCCAGTCTTACCAAGGGGTATCGTATAACCAGTAACTGGGTTGTTGAGGTCAGATATGCATTCACTCCATGTAAAATACTGGTATTCAGCTGCATCCGGTTAGACTGGAAGCCGACCACAACGTAGTTGGGAAAGGGTTAGGCAGATGATGATACCTACTGTGGGTAGGCTAGTGGTAATTTATTAGATTAAGGGGGAAGCGCTAAGGTAGCCCGCGAATTTCAGATTTAGTCAGTGTCAAGTTGTAGGTATGTTGATTAAAATATGATTCGCGACCGTAACGAATATAGCATTCTAATATTATAATCATAAGAATCAGCAATACGTCTCCCTTAAGTTAGAATAGGCCTCAAATGTCATGATTTTATGAAATAGTCATTCAATGGGGTAATATGAATTTAGAGATGTGCCAGATAATGATGAATTTGTGATTATAATCCTATAAATAAATATTTGTATAATATTTTAACACATATTTATCAGTATCAGTCGGTCAGTACCTATACTGGACCTGCGAATTGCAAGAAACGTAAGAAAATTTGAACTTCGCGGCATTCCCTGACGCTTTCGCCTTAAGTGAAAGTCAAAGAAAACCTTTCTTTGACTTTTATGGCAATGAGTTCTTATTTGATTTGTGTATGAGTGAGAAACGATGAATGGACAGTCCATTCATCGTCACTCATACAAGAAGTGAAAGATAATATGGCTAAAAAGAGGATGACGACTAATAGAGAAGTATGAAATACATGTTACGCCAACCCCAAACAAATTGGGATAAGGGAGAGAATGAGGATGAGTAAGAAGTACTACACGCATGTTCGGGTCGGTTTATTAGATTCGGCAGTATTAGTTAAACAAAAAAGCCGACCCGACGCAACTACACGTAATACCGTTACTACACGTATTCGGCTTTCATTCGGCCCGAGCCGATCGGGAAACACCGTTGGGCATCTACCCTTTTGAATCATTTTCGGGTTGGCTCGGCATAGTTCGAGCTAAGCCGAGCTGCTTTTCCCGAACATCATCTATCTCTACATAAAACATTATATTTTGCCGTCCAGCTAAGAATCATGTTGAGCCGAAGAAGAGTGTAGCATCTCCTAGAATTGTTTCCAAGATACATTTTTGCTAGGAGTAAAAGCAATGTGATATGATAAGAATATTAAAAATAGCACAAGGTATTTTTAAAACCTTGCATTCAAAGCATATCAGAGTATCATTTAGCCCATTTTTTTGACGCCAGTTTTAACGATGGGAAAAGGACAAATCCATAACTTTTTCAAGTAGAACAATTTTAGTGCCTTTATTAAACTTTGCAAACTTTCATACTGCCTTTACTTTTTCAATTTCCTTACTTTTGCCCATAAATCAAAGGCACGGACTCACTGTCTCAGCATACATAAATAATTCTTTTGCTTAATGGACCTCAAGAATGTTTATGACTGAAGTTTTCCTGGCCGTATCCGACCGTGAAGTAAAGGCAGTTGTTGTTATTGTGTTCCTGCCTTTACGGTTTGGTAAAACTGCAATAATGTTGGCAAACTAATAGAAATAAAGATATGCTATCGTGGACTGCTAGTAAACTTTCTATTAAGGGGCTTACAGGACCAAAACGCAAGTTTTAGAAACAATAAAAAAGTATATGATCGACTACAGAAAACAAAATCAGAAAAATATATAATTTTCTTCAAGGTATATGCTAGGTAGATAGTGTGTTAAAAAGATAATACAACTTATTTGATACGGTAGAAAAAAATCATGAAATTACCTCTAATTCTTTTTACAATAAAAACCATACTAATATGCATTTATACAATCATTCTGATTCTTTGTCAGATTATTCTACGAGCAACATACTAAAACTCTGGTGTTTTAATTTTTTAGTCCAAACAATAGATTTTTTGTAATTAAATAATAGCTTCATATTTTGCAATAAATTACCAGCGTTGTGTCATCGCGCTTCTCTTTTGTGTTCTATGCAGTCCGACAGTGACCGCGCTTTAGGCCATTAAAAGTAGAAAATAAAATTAATATGAAATAAATTCGGCACACCAGAACTTTTTACCCTGACTGTATTTTAAGGTGTGTGTTAGGTAGCGTTACCAAACGGGAGTAACCCGACTGTAAGCCCCTAAAAAGATAAAATCACTAATAGGCGCAGTTGACCGCACGTCATTGGAGCAGCGCGGTGCGGGATGTGATGACGTGATGCGAGAGGTCAGTGATTCGTCAACTTGTGACAACTATCACCCGCACCGCGCAGCTACCTCAGGCAACGTCTGAGCTAAGCGGTTTGCCTATAAACCTTAGTGCCTCTGTATGATATAAGCTGGCCTCTCATTCTATTGAAACTCCATACTACACAAAGCCAACTCAAGGTCAAAGCGTTAAGACAGACGAGTGGCCTAATATACACGAATGAACTATGAAAAAACTATTGAAGCTGAAAGTCTTACTGCAGCCCAATGATTCCTTCAGTGTCCGTCCAGACTGGGGCGCGGGGCGGGCGCGGGTGCGGGTACGCGCGCGAGCTGCCTGTCCGCACTGGAGCGCGGCTGCGTGTTGTCGTGTCCAGTGTTTGTCAAAATATAATAGGGATGAAAAAGACTGATTTTTACTAGAAAAAAGCTCGAACTAGTTTAAGAACCCCAGCCACCGCGCAGGCCGCCCGCGCTTGTCCCGCGCCCGCACCGCGCACCAACTGCGAGCACTTTTATGAACGAGCTATGGCGTGCGCTCACCACGCCCGCATGCCTACTATGGACACTCAAAGGAAGTTCATTTGAGTTAGTCGCCCCGCGCCCGCCCCGCGGCCGCCCCGCGGCCGCCCCGCGCCCGCCTCGCGCCCGCCTCGCGCCCGCCTCGCGTCCGCCTCGCGCCCGCCTCGCGCCCGCCTCGCGCCCGCCTCGCGCCCGCCTCGCGCCCGCCTCGCGCCCGCCTCGCGCCCGCCTCACGCCCGCCTCGCGCCCGCCTCGTGCCCGCTCCCCCGTCTGGCCAAACACATCACACGAGCGCCACGCGTCGACAGCAGAGGCAACTGCAGGCAACTGCCGTCCACAACGTGCCATTCGTGTATTTGGGCACCTTACTCAAATACACTACTTTTCTTATTCTTGTGTTATCATCTTGCCACCGTCTAAATACTAACCATGATGTTGCTCTTCTTTTAAATTCTACCATTGAAACTATCTTACAACAGATTTCTTTTCTCTGAAGGATGGATAGCGAGCTTACTAATACTACTACTATACTTTACTTAATCGTTGAGCTGAGCTCCTCAATTTCTGAGTTGAGCTGCACGATTTTTGACAAATGCATGCACTGATTGGACAGGTCTGCTCAATCTGTGTAGTTCTTTCCTCAAAAGACCATTTCAGACATCAATCTACATGGTCTTCACACGATCTGACCAAGATTTTGTCTGGACTTTAAAAGAGACTGACCTCTGAGTTTGTTTCGGCCTTTCTTCTCAGAGTAGTCAGATAGGAAACGCCGACCACATCTAGTTTTAAAAATATGATGACGTGTAAAAGTGTTTGTAAAAACCTACTTACAGAAAATAAATCATTTATCATTTACCTGGTGATATAAACGAACCTCCCATTTCTTGCCTACCAAAGGTTTCTAATATTTTTTTTTCGGTTTACAGCTGAAAGCGTTCTTAATTTTATGAACAAGAACTGGAAGCCTGTTGTAACGGAGCTTCAAGCACCAGTTTTCAACGCTAACGTTAAGAGGCTCGTCAAGAACTTCAACAAATATCTGAAGAGTATCCCACTGGAGAATATTCTTCTGGATTTTTAGTTTATTAAGGTTTAAATAAAGTACAGGATGTACCTATCTATATATTGTTTATTTATTTCTTCCCGCGTGTCATGTTCTTGCGGACAGTTTTTCACATTAAGGTTTTAGAAACCATAAAAGTATATGATCGACTACAGTAAACAAAACCAGAAAAATATATGATATTGTTATATAATTATGCTAGGTAGATAGTGTGTTGAAAAAATAATACAACTAATTTGATACGATAGAAAAAAATCTCTAAAAACTTTCTTTTTAGAATAAAAACCATACTAATATACATACAATCATTCTGATTTTTTTGTCAGATTATTTTACAAGCAACATACTAAAACACTAGTGTTTTAATTTTTTAGTCCAAAGAAAGATTTATTGTAATTAAATAATTGCTTCATAATTTTATTATTATTATTATTAGCCTGTGATGTCCCACTGCAGGGCAAAGACCTCCCTACTCTCTTTCCACTTCTCTCTGTTCAAAGCTGCTAAGGACCAGTTCTTGTTGAAGGAGTCCAGCTCATCCCGCCATCTCCGTCTGGGCCTGCCACGATGTCGTTTGCCATTAAGAGGGACCCATTAGGTTGTAAGTTTGGCCCATTGTTCGTCTGACATGCGGCAGATGTGTCCAGCCCAGTTCCATTTTAGCGTGGCAGCTTTCCAAATGACATCAGTTATCTTTGTGATGGAACGGATGGTCGTATTCCTAACTCGGTCTGTTAGTTTGATACCCAGAATACTCCGTTCCATAGCCCTCTGGCAAACCTCGAGCGTGGACCTCTGCTGATTTGTCAAAGACCATGTTTGACCACCATATGTGAGGATGGGAAGTATGCACACGTCAATGAGTCTTCTCTTAAGGGACATGGGAAGATCACCCTTCATTAGCTCTTTCATGGCCCAATAGCTCCTCCAGGCATTTTCGGTGCGTCTTGCAACTTCTTTGTTTTGTCTTGCCTGGAAAGAGACTATTTGGCCAAGATAGAGATACTCATCAACGTATTCAACCTCCTCACCCGCCACAGTGATCCTGCGATGCGCGCTGTTCGTCATCAACTTGGTCTTTGACATATTCATCTGAAGCCCGACCTCTAGGCTTGCCGTGCCAAGATCGTCTAGCATCTGTGTCAACTCGGAGGCTGAAGACGAAAAGAGCACAATGTCGTCGGCGAAACGGAGATTAGATAATCTCTTATGGCCGACCATAATGCCCCTTTCCGTCCAACCCGCTGCCAGCTTTCGGAAGATTTCCTCCAGCACAGCTGTGAATAGTTTCGGAGACAGCGGGTCGCCTTGCTTAACTCCTTTCTCTATCTGGAAGGACGGTCCTGTCATGGAACTGATCTTGATCGCTGCAGTGCTGTTCATAATTTTATTTGCAACAAATTACCAGCGTTATGTCATCGCGCTTCTCTTTCTTTTCTATGCAATCCGAGAGTGACCGCGCTTTAGGTCATGTAAGCCCCTTAAATATAACTTAATTCGTATCCATGTGACAAACCTATTTTGGAATGGAGCCCAATTGGTGCTTAGCATAGCATATTCAGACTATAGTGTTCCTATTGCTGGATGCTGGTGCTTACCTATGTAATATTAGTATGAGGCAGAAATTCTAAAATTATTATGACGCTATGATACTTATGGGAAGCATCATAGCGAACTAAAAATTTAAAATAGACAATAAACTATACTAACAGACTAGTTGGCGAATGACTGCACAAGTTGGAAGGCACTGATTCTACAATAAAACCCATGACACAGGTTCTAAGTGTTAAAACTAAAAGTGGCAAAATTAAACCCATACCCATTATAAAAAGTTATTATCTTGTCTGTCCACTTACGTTAACTCGTAACTTTAATAACACACAATTTGAATTAAATGCTACTAATACCACTAATGACACCTTTTAATACTAAATGTGTCATCAGCCTAAGCAACTAAGGGCTAGTACAAACAACACACCAGATATATTTTGTGTTTAGAAAAAACAGTCTCTAAGTTACACCAGGAATAACTTAGTCAATTTAGCGTTAAACGAATTTAAAACATAATTCAGTTTGTATAAACACAGCTATTAATAACGGTGTCAATAAACGCTCTCTATGTAAACACACCAACTTACTTTCATACTCGTAATTAACGATTCAGTGACGTCAATCGCCCGGTAAATTGCGGACGCTATGTGGCGGCCCCCGCTCTTCTAGGAAAACGTAGTTTTAGACACATTGTTGATATAAAATTGTAAGAGAGAGAGAGAGTGAGAAAAATTGTAAGAGAGAGAGCTACAAGGATATTCTGACATTGACAGGGAGGCGTTGTTGGTAAACATTTGTGAAATTGTTTTGATAGAACAAGATGGCGGCATCAAAAGAACGTAGCGTTGTAATACATAGTGCCAAACACGCTTCATAAGACCGGACTCCACCAAAGCGGAGAGGAAATGTGTTAGACAGAACTAGCAGAAATTCATAATTTAGATGAATGAATCCATGCATGAATTGAGCAGAGAGGAGAGGAGTTATCTCATATTTGCTTAGTGAGAAAAACAGAGATGTGAGCTATGCCCCGCAAGCTGGCGACTGCGCATAGCAGTGACGAGAGCCCTTCCGCCGCGTCCGAGCCTCAGGCCCGGTATCCACCAAAGCGGAGATTAGAGTAGACGAGAGGAGATGTGTTTTGAATAACCAATCAGATTTCGTTATTTCCACATCTCCTCTCCGCTTAGCTTCGGTGGAAATGGATCAAGCGGAGAGGAGAGATGTCTCATTTTTCTACAGAATAATGTGCCGCGAGCGAGCAAGCGGCGCAGCAGAGCGGAGATGTGTGTAGTCGGGCGGCCGGGCGAGCGGCGGCGCCCGCGCTCGCGCGCCCCTTCCGCGCTGCCTTCTCCCCGCGCCTCGCACACCAGGAGCATTCCCATCACACATCTCCGATACGCACAGCTCACGTCTCCTCTCCGCTATGCATGTCCCCTCCGCTTTGGTGGAAATAACCTGTCAGCTTCGCAGCAAATCTCCTCTCATCTCCTCACCTCTCCGATTTATTGGATACCGGGCCTAATCCAACGCTCGCCCCACGCAGCTCAGCTCCGCTCTTGCCAGTGCACAACATCTCTGCTCAGAACTAGCCAATAGGCTTCTTCGCACAGCTTCGGTGGATAAGCAACTCCTCTCCTCTCCTCTCCGCTTCGCACATCTCCGCCCATCTTCGCTTTGGTGAAGTCCGGGCTTAAACAGCTCATCGTAAGTACACATGTATACGAGCAACAGCAACTGGTCATTATAAAAGGTGACTTTTAAAGTAAGAGGCTAATAGTTTATTATTATAAATGGTAGGACATATAATTATAGTATTTATCTAGTTCATAGGTGTCTCATTAAAATTTTACGCTACCACGTGAATCAAGTACACTCAATGCTATACGCATACATGCATAAACTCACGCCTTCTTCCCATGGGGGTAGGCAGAAACTCAGAACATACCTGCTACGATCCTTACATTCACTCCTTTTGCTTCGTGGATATACACGCACACTGCCCCGCCGCACTATGAAAAATCGAGGTCTGTTTCAGATTAAAAATCGATAACTTCTTTATTTTTCAAGAAAGACGCTTGAATTTTTGCACATGCGTCGTGTATTAAATAAGGCTTAAGATAAAGTTCAGATGCTATCATTTTATTAAAGTACTAGCTGACCCGGCAAACGCTGTTTTGCCATAGAAATTATTTCTAGCTGCCCGGCGCTACTTCGTTCACGTGGTATCCTACCCCTTATCCTACCCTACCCAACCACTACTCTACTCCTACCCTACTCCTACACTACTCCTACCCTACTCCTACCCTACTCCTACCCTACTCCTACACTACTCCTCCCCTACTCCTACCCTACTCCTACACTCCCTCGTTTGTTGTGTTGTTCTCGGATAATACAACAAACGTGAAACGAGTGTAAAGAGTCTGTGTATGAGGCGACAGTGGCACCATCTGGTGGATACACAATGTTTGTGTAAGATTATGATGAATCTGAGGTTCAGACAACTTTTTCGTATTAAGTATATAGAAAGACTCAAAATCGCTTGCAGAATACGAATCTTTGGTCAAGTCAAACCGAGGACCCTCGAAAAGGTCCTCACTTTGAAAAGGTCCTCGGTCGTGCCTTGTGTATTTATACGCACGTCCTCGGATGGTACTTAAAACGAACACACAATCACACACATTCACACACACACACACACACACTTAGATACTCACACACACATCATTCACATCTTGTAAATTGGGGATCGCTGTATAGTTCACCTATAGGAATACAAGCAAAAATGATGCTTTTTAATAATTACACTTTCAATTTACTAGGTAACACTATACCCCTTGGTAAATGTGAGTTTAATATTTTTGCCAATATGGTTGCCAACCTAGTCACTTTATTACTCAATACTTATGGTGACGGGGGAAGCATGCCCTTTGTGTCGGATGCTGTGTCAGCTTGGTTGACCCTCAACACGGGTGCAACAATCCCCGAAGCGACACATGTTCAGCGGGCGTGGGATGACATAGGGGTGGGGCTACTCCAAGAGCAGTTGTTAGAAGGTGCGTCAGTCGTTAAGGCTAGACTACTGGCAGTTTCGCAACCTGAGTCCGGAGCGTGGTTACAGGCGATTCCTTCACCTCACCTTAAATTACCTTGGCACTCTACTGGACGATGACTCTTTGCGTGTGGCGGTGGCTCTCCGCCTGGGCTGTAAGGCATGCGATCCCCACATATGCACCTGCGGTACCATGGTGGAGGCCGATGGCCATCACGCACTGAGTTGTCGGCGGTGCACAGGGAGGTTCCCGCGTCACCATGCCCTGAATGACATAGTCCGTAGATCCCTTATATCGGCAAACGTCCCCTGCGTGCTTGAGCCTACAGGTCTTAGCAGGTGTGATGGTAAGAGGCCGGATGGGCTGACTCTAGTGCCATGGAAGAACGGGAAGTGCCTGGTCTGGGACGCAACTTGCGTCAGCACTGTCGCTGCCAGTCACCTGAGTCGCACCACGCACACTGCCTCTGCCGCAGCTGAGGACGCCTGGTCTGTAAAAAGGCTCAAGTACGCTTCCTTGGAGCACCCTTACTATTTTGTGCCGGTAGCTGTGGAGACCCTGGGTAGTTGGAGTAGGGCAGCTAAGGTTTTTGTGGCGGAATTGGGCTGTAAGCTCAGGGAGGCAACCGGTGACAACCGCTCTGGGTCGTTCTTGGTGCAAAGGTTGGCCATCGCTAATCAGCGAGGCAATGCGGCGAGTGATATGGGCACCTTTGCGCCGGGAACGAGCAGGGGCGGGCTGTTTTGTGACCTTTGACTGTGTATTTATTTAATTTACACTATCGTTTTGTTTAAGAATTTATATGTATTAAATTGATAAAGAAAAAAAAAAAAAAAGAAAAAAAAAGTTTAATATTTAATATTATATTTATTTATATTTAATATTGAATATTATATAAATGTGAGTTTCATATTTCTATAATATCTTTGTTTATATTATTTGCGCAGACATAATGTGTTACTGTTTGTTTGTCCCAAATAAATAAATAAAACTTTCGTCGATTTAGTTACATACTCGTACCTACATGTTACTTTTGAAATTGCTACGGCTTTCAACGTTTCCTGAATTTGCATCACTGTCAAAGTCACAGTGATCCTTATTTCTGTCGAAATTAAGATTACTGTTGGGTTGCAGCCACTGAGAAGTCGGTCAAAATCACAGTGATCCTTATTTACGATCCTCGTTCCTTTCACAGTTACCTTATTGTATTCTACCTATACAATAAGGGGATGGGATAGGTTTTTTGTTGTTTGGTTGTTTTTTTTATGGTTTCCTCACAATGTATTCCTTCACCGTTTTGAGAGCAATGGTGATGAAATTCTCCCTCTCACAAAGAGGAGGCCTGTCTCCCAGCAGTGAGAACGTTATAGTCTGATTATGTTTGTTTGTATTCTTATCAAGATAAAGTAGCTGATAAATAGCATTAAATATTTTTCCGAATGAATAATGAAAGCCTACCTTGAAAGGTTCAAATGTCTATTTTTTTAGGAATTTTGAACGCTTAATTTCAATGATAAGTATTTTATAAATATAGATATGTCCAACCGCTCAAGGTAGAAAATAACAGGTTTTGCGTTTATATCCGATACAGGACACATTAAGCATGCATTAGCATTACAAACTAAAAAATAAAATACCACGTGTGTTTTTTTGCGTATGAATAATAAAAACACATTCATTGTTATTAAAGTGTGTTTTGTCCATCCTTGAGAATTTCATGAAAAAACTGTTTTTTAGTTTAAAAAAAATACAAAACAAATTTGACGCAGGTTCACAATCACTGCGATCAAAATTTTTGGTTCTTAATATAAGCAGGTCCATATCTTGAGATCCGGCATTCAGCCACGGGTGACGGATGTCGTCGGAAGTGAAATCTATGTTCGCCATGTTTTCCTTGCTGCTGTTGTTCTGCGCAATTGTCAATGTGTTGTCAAATCCAGGTGAGTAAATTTTGTGTTCCTATGAGGAATGGGAGCATAAAAAATATGTAAGTTTAGTTATTATTTTTTTTAAGCCTACTTCTATAAGTAGCTTTTGGGCCTCTCCCAATATACAGGCTTATTGGTAAAACATTAACAACCTCTGAAGAGGTAATTGTACTCAACAACTTTTACTAGGGGACCAAACCTGAAATAGCGAAAAAAAAATATTGTTTTGTTATCTTTCGAAAATGTGTTGATAGTTTAATATACGTGGGAATATCCTTTATTACTTTGGGCTTTGTCATTTTCTCGGACTTAAATCGTAGCAAACAATGTATTAAAAAAATGCTGAAACTATTTCTCAATTCAATTCTCAATTCTTTATTGCGTACCATAATGTATACATAGGTGGTATGGAAAATAAATATTAGTCACAATTATGGACCCTGTCGGGCACAGCATAGATAAATGTAGGTAGTAGAGAGGATGAAGGCACTGCTTGTTTTACTTATTACTTATTTTAGAGCAACTAAATAATATATAATCTATTATGATAGCAACTGTTACTGTTGTTTTACAGAAGTTAATTTATGAATTTTAATTATTGTTTTATTTATTATATATATACATTATATTTATAAACATATTCTTATATTATATTTATATTTATATACATTATTTTTATATTGTTGTATTTATTATATTTACATTATATTTATAAAGTTATTTGTAATTATTATTATTTATAAATATATACTGTATGTTTTTATTTGACTATAATAGTTATAAAGCTATTTATAACTTATCATTTAGGTATTCATTTATGCTATAGTAACATTTGTGTAGAAGAAAAAGTTTCAATTTATTGATGAAGATGTTATTTTTGTCTAAATTCTTTATAATTTCGGGTAACTTATTGTAGATTTTTATGGACATGACAAGGGTAGTATTAGAATGCATTTTTAGTCTAGATGGTGGTAAGTTTAGTCTATTTTTATGTCTAAGGATAATTTTTGTTTGTATATCTTCTCTTTTTGTAAAGAAATCTGGATACTTACGCACGAACATACAAACTTCAAATATATAGAGACAGGGTAGGGGTAAGATCTTTAGTTCTTAAAAGTGGGGTTTACAGCTGTCGGTGTCTTCAATATTTACCAAGATTCTAATTAATTTTTTTTGTAGGGTAAACAGCGTAGGTATGTCAGTACTATTGCCCCATAAAATAACTCCGTATTTCAGCCATGCATAGGCATAAGCGTAGGTAGTACATTACTAGTGCAGTTTTAATGTCCGTCGTTTTTTTGATCTCTCGAAGAGCGTAAGAAAATTTTGATATTTTTGCTTTTATTTTCTGAACGTGTATTTTCCAATTTATGTGCGTATCAATGTTTAAGCCTAATAGGGTGAAATTATCAACTACTTCTAATTTATTATTTTTAAAGCTAAAGTTTATATTTATTGGTGTTTTTTGGCGAGGGTGGAATGGTATTATTTTAGTTTTATTGAAGTTAATTTCTAAGTTGTGCTTAGTCTCTTGAGTTTAATTTTACATTTAAATTTGAGTTATTTTCGCATGCAGTAAGTATAGATATTTCATCTGCAAATAGGACACATGGCTCATTTATATAAGCAGACAGGTCGTTTATGTAGACGAGAAATAAGAAACACCCTATTACGCTTCCTTGCGGGATTGAAGCGGTAATCTGTCTGCTGTCGGATCTGATTAATTCTATTTCATTTTTATTGTTATTATAATGCTCGATTTCAACTATTTGCTCCCTATTTTTTAAATAAGATACGAACCAGTCATAACATTTTCCGCGCAGTCCTATACTATATAGTTTTTTTAATAATATTTCAAATTGTACTTTATATACGCTTTAGTCATATCTAATAGGAGTCCTACCGCATATTTTTTTGTTATTAATTATTTCAAGGGCTTTTTGTATATATTTGTAAACGGCTAGAACAGTGGAGCGGTTTTTCCGGAAACCGTTTTGGCAGTCATTAAATATTTTGTATTTTTCGCAAAAAGTATATACTATAACTAGGAGCCCGTATGAAAAAAAAACCTGAATTTTTGACATAATTTAATTTGTTTCTTTCAGCTGTAACTTTATACCAATGCAAGTCCAACGATGACGCATGCGTCACCCGCGCGGTGAACCGCGCCTATCCACAGATTCTGGAAGCTAATCCAGAAATTGGCGCTGAAGTAATGGATCCTATGTTCCAATCAGAAATTGAAGGGAATCTATCAATCCTGAAGTTTAAGCTATTCAATACAACTATTACCGGATTCAAATCTTGTGTTGTTGAGGGAGCTAAGTGAGTAATTTTCTAATTAGATACTTTTTATTATATATTAATTTATTGTAAGCCTGTGATGTTACACTGCAGGGCAAAAGCCTTCCGTTCTATTGTGATTGTGGGCCAATCCTTTAAGAAGGAGTCCAGCTCATCCCGCCATCTCTTTCTGGGCCTGCCTATTTGGGTTCCACTGAGTGGTGGTTTTTGCGCATTGTTGCTCCGACATAAGACAGATGGGGCCAGCCCAGTTTCATTTTAGTCCAGCAGTTGTGCGGCCAGTGTCCGCTATTTTTGTTTTGGAACGAATTATTACTAAGACTCCAATGTCCGTCTGTCCGTCTGTCACCAGGCTGTATCTCATGAACCATGATAGCTAGACAATTCAAATTTTCACAGTTGATGTATTTCTGTTGCCGCTATAACAACAAAATACTAAAAACAGAATAAAATAAATACTTAAGGGGGCTCCCATACAACAAACGTGTTTTTTTCGGCGTTTTTGCCTTGTGATACGGAACCCTTCGTGTGCGAGTCCGACTTCCACTTGGCCAGTTTTATAAATATTTTTTTTACACGTTGAAATAGTTTGCCTATCTTCGATCAAGTTCATCGGAGCCTCCTATTTATTCCCTATGTATTTGCCCCTACGTCTTGGGACCTTCCATGACTGGTGAAACGAGGGTGTAGATACCATAATTATGTACAGACGCCAGCACATCAAGTTACTACAATCTGTCAAATTTCTTTAATAGATTGTCAACTTTATCACTAAAGCATAAGGTTCAAAGTTGGTTGGGAAAATTTGACAGTTTCGGGTAGCTTGATGTGCTGGCGTATGTACACGTCTGCCTGCTCATTCTGGGATACCGGGTGCGACGTCATGTGTAAGATATTAGTATGCACGAAATTGATATAATTATGTGACTGAAGAGAAAATATTGCTATTATTTATTTATTTATTATTAGAAAGCTTTAGAAAAAAAAGTAATTATCTAGAATAAGTAGGTGCATATATCACAGGTGGCCTAGTTAGGCCCTTAGTGAAAGCGTTAAGTTTTTAACACTGAATACAACTTTCGTTTATTTATATTTTATCAATGAATATTTAAGTCGCATCCGGCAAATGACGGTTACAACAAAACAAGGCACACCACCTAGCGGCAATTATAAAGACTAGAGTTGGCACGCTTTGACAGAGTCGGGGAGTTTCCGCTCGGTTACCAGGTTGAAGAGAACGCGCCAAGTCGGGCATTCCTTATCCTGGTGATCGAGCAGTGAAGACGCCTCGGAACTGTCCCACGTTTTGTTGAAATCATCATCATCATACCTGTCTGTTATTGTCTATTAGTAGTTGAGTTGTGTACCTACAGTGTGTGATTCGCTAGTGTGATTAATTTGATCGTAAAATTAAAATCTGATTTGAACTGAAAATGAATTCTGTTGCGCAATTACCAACACTACCCATAATACGCCCACAGTAATTAAAATATGACTGATCATAACCAGAGACACATACCTTCTCCGTCATATACATCATTCATGCTCTATTTCCGAAATTTCAGGTTCAACGAAGATCAACAAACTCTAAAACTCGATACTCTTTGCGGTGGCTTTACTTTAACGGGGTTATATGACATCAACGGCCGGCTTATCGTGCTCCCAGTCGAAGGAAATGGAGACTACAGCCTTGTTACAAGTAAGTTAGAGTTAATTTTTGCTCGGCAGTATTAAAGTTAAAAAAACCGGGCAAGAGCGAGTCGGACTCGCGCACCGAGGGTTCCGTAAAATCCGGGTTTATGCATAAGGTTTATGTTTATGATTTTTTTTTTTTTTTTTAATATTTGAGTTGATTGAATGAAAGGTAAATTGCGGTTTACGATTTATGACGTATTAAAAAAAACTACTAACTAGATCTCGTTCAAACTGTTTACAAATGTTCGGTGGAAGTTTACATGGTAAATGCACATTCTCTTATTTTAGAAGTTACAGGGGGGGGACCCATTTTACCACTTTGGAAGTGTCTCTCGCGCAAACTATTCAGTTTAGAAAAAAGTTATATTAGAAACCTCAATATCATTTTTGAAGACCTATCCATAAATACCCCACACGTATGGGTTTGATGAAAAAAAATTTTTGAGTTTCAGTTCTAAGTATGGGGCCCCCAAAATGTATTGTTTTTTTTTTATTTTTGTGTGAAAATCTTAATGCAGTTCACAGAATACATCTACTTACCAAGTTTCAACAGTTATAATTCTTATAGTTTCGGAAAAAAGTGGCTGTGACATACGGACGGACAGACAGACAGACATGACGAATCTATAAGGGTTCCGTTTTTTGCCACTTGGACACGCAACCCTAAAAATAGCAACGTTTCAAAAAGTTATTTGACCCTGCCGGTATAATCCATGCAATGTACATCTTGTTCAATTTAAAGATATTTTTGTTTAGGTGGTTTTACGTAAAATCGCTTTTTATTGCTAAAGGGTTTGATCTCCTGAATGGGTACAGTAAACCAAAAACACGCTAGCTAGCAGATCGGCAGAACTCTTTAGGAACTATAGAATACATCATTGTGCGCCTAAATCAGTATTAAAATTTTAATTTTGGATAAAATGATCTTGGCAGTTACCAGATAATTAAACATATTTTCATTCAACCTTTTTTCAGGCAAAAACGCCAGAGCTATTTTTTTTTAAGCAAAAGGAACTCTAGAACTCGGCCGCTTGCGAATAGTCCTCACATCTTTTTATGCTCTGCTGGGAAATAATCTGCCAAGTACAGACGCCAGCACATCAAACTACTACAATCTGTCAAATTTCTTTAATAGATTTTCAACTTTATCGCTAAAGTATAAGGTTCAAAGTTGATTGGGAAAATTTGACAGTTTCGGGTAGCTTGATGTGCGCCCATCTGTGTGGTGGTTACTCATAAGCTGTCCATTTTACTGCAGCTAATTAAAAGGTTAGTCCTGTCAAATTAATCAGCGCCTGACGTAAATTGACGTAATTATAGTAGACAAGTTTTTAATCACGTCTAAACTTGTATGGAGTAGTGTCAGGGGCTGATTAATTTGACAGGACTAAACTAAAATTTATCTTCTGTCCTTTTCTTAATGAAATAGAAAGAAAAAGATGCACTGAACTTAAATTTAGTTTAGTTTGTGAACAAGGGAATCGGTACCACTATATTTTTAGGGTTCCATACCAAAGGGTAAAAACGGGATCCTATTACTAAGGCTCCACTGTCCGTCTGTCCATCTGTCACCAGGCTGTATCTCATGAACCGTGATAGCTAGACAGAGAAATTTTCACAGATGATGTATTTCTGTTGCCGCTATAATAACAAATACTAAAAACAGAATAAAATAAATATTTAAGGGGGCCTCCCATACAACAAACGTGCTTTTTTCGGGGTTTTTGCCTTGTGGTACGGAACCCTTTGTGTGCGAATCCGATTCGCACTGGGCCAGTTTTTTTTGACGCGGTGCGATGCATTCTGTTGGATTCTCAGTCGAGCACTGATCAACATCCAGAGTTGAAAATTCAGACCACGATAAAAAATCGTCGTGTTAAAAAAATCGCCCGTGGGCACCAGCAGCCGGTCGATTCTGTAAAAATCTCACCGTGAAAACATAGGTGAAGTGAGTTTCTTTTTGCTAGGAATTGACACTATTGACAGCTCACTCCACGCTCACTTCACCTAAGTTTTCACGGTGAGATTTTTGCAGAATAGCACCACTGGGCTTATTGAAAGAAAGCATTTATAAAAATAAAAATATTCTAATTGCAGAAAAAATTTTGAATTCTGATCAGATAATTTGTATTTTTCAGAAAAATTCCGCCTCATACTGGATATGGAATTAAAAACATACACCGGTAAAGATGGCAAATCTTACAGAAGTATCAAGAACTTCAAATTGGATGCAGAACCTTTGGAGCCTGTGGTTTTCGACTTCAGAAACTTGTTCAATGGACAGCAAGCCCTCGGTAATCTACGTTTTTACATTTAGGTCAATTAGGTAAAGTCAGGGAAATCAATTGTTTATCAATTTCCACCAACCGGGGGAGCAGTGGTGTCCCAGTGATTAACGGACGTGAGTAATGAGTTGTAGGTCATAAGTTCGGACCGGCCCTGGTGCAAAACATGGTCCGGAGCCAGAGGGAGTGGGAGGCATTCGCCTCCTTCTGCGAAGCAGTCCTGCTAGCGAAGGAGGTGGCGGGATGGATGAGGGAGAAAGCCTCCCGTCCCAGCCGCCGCGGGAGACGCTCCGGGCGTCTGGAGCCGCGAGACGACTCCCGGCCACCGTAAGCGTGGGTCTGCGGACGAAGAGTAATTGGTAGCTCACCGTCCGATCAGAACCAGGCCCGTGCCGGACGGCGCGTACGTGTTTCACGCACGCCTCAAAGAGATGTCAACATCAAGGAAGGGGCCGCTTAGAGCCGAAGCCTGCCGGGTCATCGGGATTGTCCGAAAGGGTTACCGCTGGCCCGGAACATAAAGGGCTAAGGAAGGAACACGGGTGGGTTTTAGTCAGTAAGAGTCTGACACTGCCTTCCGCTCCACCCATAGCGGGAGGAGTCATTTGTGATTTCCCATCCACAAAAAAAAAAGTTCGAACCCAGTCAGGCTCTTTCAATTGTGTAAATTATTTCATCAACTCTGCTCTCAAAACGGTGAAGGAAAACATAGTGAGGAAACCGGCATGTCCTAGAACCAAAAATTCGAAGACATGTGACATCTACCAACCCGCACTGGGCCCGCGTGGTGCACTACGGCACTCCTTCTCACAGAGAGGATCCCTGTGTCCCAGCAGTAGGAACATTATAGATATAATATATTATGCCTATGCAGAATACCAGCGTCAGGTATTGTACCTGGCATATGCTGAGCTGGACTCGCATTTGGTGCAACCATGAGACATACCGCCCAGTAGCGATCAACCGTTGTAGATATACATGAGCTAGGTGTCTATGGGTCAATTTGTCTTTTTAATCGTTGTTTTTTTTTCTTTCACCTGTTTTTATTGTTTTTTAATGCCTGTGTTGTGTCTTTTGTTGCACTGAATAAACGTTTTATCTATCTATCTATCTATGCTTACCACTAACAGTGCTGACAGTTGTATAGAATGGATATAACACGGCAAATTGATGTGGTGTATCAATTTGATTTTCCTGACTGCGCTTTCTTGCTGTTGCTTTTTACTTTTGGTCTATAAAGGTCATGGCGGGGCAACGTACTAGCAAATGGTATGGTGGTCATAGGTGTCAAATTTAGTAGTGTCGTGATTTCATTGATTTAATTTTAAAAAAACAAGCATTATTTTAATACCGCATTATAATATCCACTGTGGCAACACTATCAAAGTACAAATTATTAATATTGTAACAAACTTTTAAAATGTATTTCCGCTATGGCAACTAAATGTATTATTTTACTTTGGCAACACTTGGAAATAACGGTGATGATATTACTGAGCGTTATTTCTGGGTGGGGCAAATGTCGTTTTAAAATGGTAAAATGTAGTGCAAAGCCAGTCGTTGTTGGATTGTGAAAGAGTACAGTTGTGCGATTAAAAAAAGTATTAGCAAGAAAAGGGTCTATTTCATTTTAATTCAGAAGTGCTATGGACCACGAGCCATGTCTCGGCAAAATCGTAAGTAGTCTTTTGAATTCTTTACCTTCTCAATTCTTCATTGTTTTAGTCCCAGATAAGTTCAGTGAGCGGTAAGTGTGGTTGTTACGTAGTTTTTGATTCGGTAGCAATCATTGTGGCGTATTTCCCTGACGGTTAATATTTAAATCATAGTTAATAGTAATTGGGCCGATGCACGTGCTACCTTTGGTCGAGGCAACTCCTCGATAGGGTTATCGTTGCGTTGGACTAATTATAATAATATAATAAGTAAATAGTTAGGCCGACGCACGTGCTGCCTTTGGTCGAGGCAACTCCTCGATAGGGTTGTAGCTGTGTTGGCATAATTATATAAGTAAATGGTTGGGCCGATGCACATGGTACCTTTGGTCGAGGCAACTCCTCGATAGGGTTATCATGGCCTTGGACTAATTATAAACAATAAGTCAATAGTTGAGCCAGTGCACGTGTTACTCTTGGTCGGGGCAACTCCTCGATAGAGTTATCATTGCATTGGACAACTTGAAGTAAATGTTGGGAATTTCGCTACAAGATTCACTCTGAACAATGATATTTTAGAGGTCTGTACCGTTCATTGGATTTTCTGAGCTAAGCTAAAAGTTTGATCATGTTGGTTGCGGTAATGTCTAATGACTGTATGAGCATGCATATGTATAGTAAAATGTATAGTTTAGACCTCCGACTTTGGCCTTTGACTTTAACCTCTATCTATGCGGCGTGCACTCGGGTCCAGCCACGAGGTGAGCTGTTCAGAGATGTACGAGTATAGTTTAGACCTCTATGCGGCGTGCACTCGGGTCCAGCCACGAGGTGAGCTGTTCAGAGATGTACGAGTATAGTGACTTTGACCTTTGACCTCTATCTATGCGGCGTGCACTCGGGTCCAGCCACGAGGTGAGCTGTTCAGAGATGTACGAGTATAGTTAAGACCTCTATGCGGCGTGCACTCGGGTCCAGCCACGAGGTGAGCTGTTCAGAGATGTACGAGTATAGTGACTTTGACCTTATTTGACCTCTATCTATGCGGCGTGCACTCGGGTCCAGCCACGAGGTGAGCTGTTCAGAGATGTACGAGTATAGTTTAGACCTCTATGCGGCGTGCACTCGGGTCCAGCCACGAGGTGAGCTGTTCAGAGATGTACGAGTATAGTGACTTTGACCTTTATCTATGCGGCGTGCACTCGGGTCCAGCCACGAGGTGAGCTGTTCAGAGATGTACGAGTATAGTTTAGACCTCTATGCGGCGTGCACTCGGGTCCAGCCACGAGGTGAGCTGTTCAGAGATGTACGAGTATAGTTTAGACCTCTATGCGGCGTGCACTCGGGTCCAGCCACGAGGGTGAGCTGTTCAGAGATGTACGAGTATAGTGACTTTGACCTTTATCTATGCGGCGTGCACTCGGGTCCAGCCACGAGGTGAGCTGTTCAGAGATGTACGAGTATAGTTTAGACCTCTATGCGGCGTGCACTCGGGTCCAGCCACGAGGTGAGCTGTTCAGAGATGTACGAGTATAGTGCCTTTGACCTTTATCTATGCGGCGTGCACTCGGGTTCAGCCACGAGGTGAGCTGTTCAGAGATGTACGAGTATAGTTTAGATTTCTATGCGGCTTACACTCTAGTTTAGCCATGTTATTGAGCTTTATGGGGATGTATGCGTATAGTTTATTGCAGCCATGTAGGCCAGCTGTAGTTCAGATTTAAAGACGAAGATGTACGAGTATAGTTTAGAGTTCTATGCGGCTTACACTCTATTTCAGCCATGTGAGTGAGCTTTATGGAGATGTATGCGTATAGTTTATTGCAGCCATGTAGGCCAGCTATAGTTCAGATTTAAAAATGAAGATGTACGAGTATAGAGTTCTATGCGGCTTACACTCCAGTTCAGCCATGCAAGTGAGCTTTATGGAGATGTATGCGTATAGTTTATAGCAGCCACATAAGCGAGCTGTAGTTCAGATTTTAAAAATAAAGATAATGATATAGGAGAATAGTTTAGAGTTCTATGCGGCTTACACTCTAGTTCAATCATGGGTGATGTATGCGTATAGTTTGTTGCAACCATGTGAGTGAGCCGGTAGTTCGGAGTTCAACGTCGGTACTTATGTGATCTTATGCAGCCATGTAGGTGAGCTGCAGTTCAAAGTTTAACGTAGGTACTTATGTGATCTTATGCAGCCATGTAGGTGAGCTGCAGTTCAAAGTTTAACGTAGGTACTTATGTGATCTTATGCAGCCATGTAGGTGAGCTGCAGTTCAAAGTTTAACGTAGGTACTTATGTGATCTTATGCAGCCATGTAGGTGAGCTGCAGTTCAAAGTTTAACGTAGGTACTTATGTGATCTTATGCAGCCATGTATGAGCTGCAGTTCAAAGTTTAACGTAGGTACTTATGTGATCTTATGCAGCCATGTATGAGCTGCAGTTCAAAGTTTAACGTAAGTACTTATGTGATCTTATGCAGCCATGTAGGTGAGCTGCAGTTCAAAGTTTAACGTAGGTACTTATGTGATCTTATGCAGCCATGTATGAGCTGCAGTTCAAAGTTTAACGTAGGTACTTATGTGATCTTATGCAGCCATGTAGGTGAGCTGCAGTTCAAAGTTTAACGTAGGTACTTATGTGATCTTATGCAGCCATGTAGGTGAGCTGCAGTTCAAAGTTTAACGTAGGTACTTATGTGATCTTATGCAGCCATGTAGGTGAGCTGCAGTTCAAAGTTTAACGTAGGTAGTTATGTGATCTTATGCAGCCATGTAGGTGAGCTGCAGTTCAAAGTTTAACGTAGGTACTTATGTGATCTTATGCAGCCATGTAGGTGAGCTGCAGTTCAAACTTTAACGTAGGTACTTATGTGATCTTATGCAGCCATGTAGGTAAGCTGCAGTTCAAAGTTTAACGTAGGTACTTATGTGATCTTATGCAACCATGTAGGTGAGCTGCAGTTCAAAGTTTAACGTAGGTACTTATGTGATCTTATGCAACCATGTAGGTCAGCTGCACTTCAAAGTTTAACGTAGGTACCTATGTGATCTTATGCAGCCATGTAGGTGAGCTGCCCTTCAAAAGTTTAACGTAGGTACTTATGTGATCTTGCGCAGCCATGTAGGTGAGCTGCAGTTCAAAGCTTAACGTAGGTACTTCTGTGATCTTGCGCAGCCATGTAAGTGAGCTGTAGTTCAAAACTGTAGTTCTGAGTTTAACGTAGGCGCTAATGTGATCTTATGCAACCATGTAGGTGTGCTGTTAGTACGCCATTTGTGTGCTGTTAATAATCCATGTAGATATGCTGCAATGAGTCCCAGATTTTGACCCTGATAGTAGATTCCAAGATATTGAGCGATAGCTAAGATAGTTAATACGCCAATGTTTGATTGGAATGAAAACAAATAAAACACTATGCCCTTTAAAAAGTTTGTGGATTGGCCAAAAAGCGGTATGAAACTTTGCTAACGCTCAATTACTCGTGGAAATAAATGGTATTGATGAAAATTTCAGAAAACTTTTAGAGATGCTTAAATGAAAGTCCTGTATGGATGAAACTTTTGGACTATTTTTATGATAAGTTAGCATTGCACAGTAGGTGTGAAATTGATGGCCGAATGGCAGTAGGTTGTGTTACTTAATGGGATCAATGATAATTCTAATAGAAACGGTGCGCAGGCACATACAGATGGTTAGTTAAATTATTTAGCTTCCCAGTAAACCAGCATATCAAAATATATTTCCAATATTGTTGCTATTTGATATATTGCCTCAGTGGTCGTGATTAGCGCGTGCTTCGGAGTTAGCACGCCGTCGGATGGCCGAGTTGTCGTGATTTCATTGATTTAATTTTAAAAAAACAAGCATTATTTTAATACCGCATTATAATATCCACTGTGGCAACACTATCAAAGTACAAATTATTAATATTGTAACAAACTTTTAAAATGTATTTCCGCTATGGCAACTAAATGTATTATTTTACTTTGGCAACACTTGGAAATAACGGTGATGATATTACTGAGCGTTATTTCTGGGTGGGGCAAATGTCGTTTTAAAATGGTAAAATGTAGTGCAAAGCCAGTCGTTGTTGGATTGTGAAAGAGTACAGTTGTGCGATTAAAAAAAGTATTAGCAAGAAAAGGGTCTATTTCATTTTAGTAGTCAAATTTATCTATTTATCAATAGATAAATTTGACTGCGCCGTTGGTCTCGTGGTTGCAGGCGCGACTGCTGCGCGTGGGCCTGGGTTCGATTCTCAGGGTTTTCCATTAGGAATTTTTAGTAACAGCCCGGAGTTTGAAAGTTGGCGGTTTTTTTTTAAACTTTGCACCCCACTAGGAATTTCTCCTGTATTTGTACCCGCGTTTACAAACATTTAAACTCACATACACAAACAGCCAGACCCGGAACAACTACTTGTAGGTCATACAAATATTTGTTCCATGCAGGAATCGAACCCGCGGCACGCAGCGCAGCAGTCAATCGCATAACCACTGTCCCAACCGTGCCGTCAACCACGGGTTTTATAACCCCGTGTCTCGGAAAGCACGTAAAGCCGTTGGTCCTACGCCTGATCTCTCCCAGGTCGTGTCGGATTGCCGTCCCATCGGACTATGAGAGTAAAGGAACAGAGAGCACCTGTGTTTACGCAAAAGCTTGTGCACTATAATATCTCCGGCGTACCTTGATTATTTCCGTTGAGATTGGCCACCTTGACCGAAATCGGTCGGGAGGCTATTACATAGATAAACATACTTTTAACTTAGACATGAGCTGTTATTGTACATATTATATACAAAGTTATTTTCACTATATGCGAAACCTGAATATAATTTGTTCAGAACAAGTAACCGAATCGATTCCAATAATTTTTACCCTATGTTATAATTTGTCTTAAAAATATTAAAAAAAACTGGCCAAGTACGAGTCGGACTCGCACACGAAGGGTTCCGTACCACAAGGCAAAAACGCCGTTTATGAAATAAAAACATGTTTGTTGTATGGGAGCCCCCCTTAAATATTTATTTTATTTTAATTTTATTATTTATTATTAAAGTTAAAATACAACTGAGTATTTTGTGAATATTTCAAGTGCCTACCTGTTGCCATTTTTGATATCGAGCAAAAAAGGGCAAAAAAATCGCGTTTGTTGTATGGGAGCCCCCCTTAAATATTTATTTATTTTGTTTTTAGTATTTGTTGTTATAACGGCAACAGAAATACATCATCTGTGAAAATTTCAACTGTCTAGCTATCGCGGTTCTTGAGATACAGCCTGGTGACAGACAGACGGACAGACGGACAGACGGACAGACAGCGAAGTCTTAGTAATAGGGTCCCGTTTTTACCCTTTGGGTACGGAACCCTGAAAAGGTTAAAAGTTGGACACCGAGCGACACTAATTTAGGTTATCCAATCTCCGCGCCGAACGGTTAGGTACCTAGGTACTATTATCAATGAGCGCAAGACATTGATAGTGTGACGCAATTAAGGTGCTGGATACATTGTAACCATTGCGGTTGCGTGTCGATGTCATACTACCCTGTATAGCTCGTGTTGATAAGGGAACAGTAGAGTAGGTATTCAAGTTTCGTGAAAAAGTAATCAGCGGTCCCAGACATTTGCGTCGAGTAGATATTAAAGTTTGACGGCCGGTGGGGCCGAAAGGTTCTGGAGTGGCGACCGCGTACCAGAAGACTAGTGTTGGAAGGCCACCCACAAGGTGGACCGAAGACCTAGTGGAGGCCGTAAGAACCCGCTGGATGCGGGAAGCACAGAACCGGTCGAAATGGAGGTGCTTGGGGGAGGCCTATGTCCAGCAGTGGACGTCTTTCGGTTGAGATGATGATGGTGATAAAGATATTGAAGTTTTGTATGGGACAGTTGCTAATTTTTCGCGATTACGATGTTACTCACATGGAGAAAGTTGTTCAGTTTGATGATCTGCACCACACACTTACATTTAACCACACCTTTCTGGTACATACTGTAATATTTTGTTGAACATATTATTATAATTATATCATTCAATTCATCAAAGAATTGCAAAATATTTCTCAAATCCAGTACCTACATTAATGTAGGTACGTAGGTATTCAGGTAGTTAAATTTTATTATAAGGTAAATGAGTCTGGTTGGTTTATCTCGATGGAAATACCGATAATATTATTCTAATTTTCCTTATTTTGTGTCTTACATATTATATCGTGAAATAATAATGTAGGTAGGTAAACGACGGAAACTGCCTTCAATCTGATTCCTCAAAATGATTTGTGCTACTTTTTATGATTGAAATAATTCCTAAAAATGATACTTTTTAACAATTTTTTTTATAGAAGTGAATATAGTTGTCAGTAATGACTATAGTTTTAGCATAGCATTGGCGGTCATTGCCCTTTCCCTAATATCTCTTCGTAGGAACCCAAAGAATATACGGCTATATATGTACGGCTTTTTGGTATTGGAACGTGTTGAAGATCACGATACATATTGATTTACACCGTTAACGGACTTATGTCCGTTTTGGAAATAAAAAGTACTAGAAAATGTAAGTAGGGTCAATGACCGCTATTGCCATGCTAAAACGGGACAACTATAGTAGGTAGAAAGAATTACCTATCACTTGTGTGCCCATAGAGCTTCTATTGCCAACAGTCTAATTAACTTTTTTATTGATTTCAGCTGACGTGGTCCTGAAATTCGCCAATGAAAACTGGAGAGAGGTTGCACATGCAGTCCAAATGCCAGTGTTTATGGCAAATATCAAGAAAGTTGTGCAAAATGCCAATAAGTATCTGAAGACCATACCAATGGACGAATATATTGTTCAATAAAATGAAATAAAAAATAATGAATTATAAAGGAAAATACCAAAGGAAGCCACGTAGTTTCGGCAGATGTTTAGAATTATTATGTTAGTAACAGTTATATTAAATTTAAATTATTTTTTACTGGCTTCATAAATCAAGGAGGTTATTCATTTAATAATTTTTTTTCTAACGGGCGTTGAAAAAACGGCTTTGCCAATTAAAGCCTTCTTTTTTGTCTACATAATTTTACATTGTTGAAAGCAAACCAATTTGCAGGAACAGACATTATGAATGGATAAAATTGTGTTGAGAGCTAAACTAGAATATAAGAGTTTTATCATATTATTCGTCACCTCGTCACCCAGTCTTCCCAAACCCTTCCACTTTTTAGGTAGGTACAGGCGATAAAGTTAATTTATCAAATTCTGCTTCTTTATACAGGTTTAACCTAGTACAGGCATCTTACATTATAATACCTTTGTAAATTATATCTAAGACTTTATGTTAATAATTTACCAATTTTAATATTGAATAAAATATTTATTTATTTAAAATAATCTTTAAATATAAAAATGAAATGACGTTTGTTAGTCTCACGAAAACTCGAGAACGGCTAGACCGTTCTGGCTAATTTTGGTTTTGAAATATTTGTAGAAGTCCATGGAAGGTTTAAAAGGTGAGAAAATATGAAGAAGTTGTAAGGAAAATAGTAAAAGCAACAATTTTATTGTCCCATACAAACTGTTCGTACAGTCAGCTTCACAGTTAAGGGGGTACCCTTGGTATTGACATCAAATCTAAATACTCAAAACAAAATAGGGCCCACCTCGAATCAGTCACTATTTTGGTCAAAATAAAGTTATCTAAGTAGTTGTTGACAAAGTTATGCATTGAACCGTCAAGCTGACATGTTTAGGAACCCTTATCAATGTTTATTTCGACAACATTCATATTGGTTTCAAGAGGGTAGCTAAAAAAAGTGAAGTACTCGAAAAAATCGTCTAACGCACAAATTCTCAGTCACTTAAGTTTTCAGTCTACACTAAACAGTGTTGTGGAATACTCACGTTTTTAACAATTTTGTTTGGTTTCTGTGTTAGTTGTGATCACTATGCCTGGTCCTCGCCGTCATATGGACATGGAAACCGCTGCAAGAGCAGTATCCTTGCTTCAAGAGGGACAGTCTCAGAGGTCTGTGGCTATCCACCTCGGTGTTTCGCGACGAGCAATCCGAAATGTTTGGGAACGGTATCAGGAGACCGGAAGTGTAGCTAGGAGACCTGGCACAGGAAGAGTTAGGGCTACGACTACCCAGGAAGACCGATATCTAAGGTTAACCGCACGACGGGAGCGTACTGTTACCGCTCGGACCTTACAAACTCGACTACGGCAATCCACAGGGACGAGAGTCAGCGACCAAACCATTCGGAATCGGCTTCACGAAGATGGACAACGCTCTAGAGTACGCGCTATTCGACTGAAACTAACGAGGGCTCATCGTGCAGCACGATTAAGGTACGCCCGGGAACATTTGGAATGGACCATGGATAACTGGAGGAATGTGCTTTTTACGGACGAGTCTAAAGTGAAGTTTTACAGTGATGACAGACGGATACGCGTGTGGAGAAGAGAAGTGGAACGTTTTTCTGAACCATGCGTCCATGGAACAGACCGATGGGGGGGTCCCAGTGTTATGGTATGGGATGGAATCAGCTTACACGGCAAAACAGAGCTGGTAATTCTCAATGAAGGTACCGTAACCGCCGCCAGTTACATCGAGCGAGTAATCCGGCCACATGTCATCCCATTTTCACAAAGAGTGGGCAATAATTTTGTCTTTATGCATGACAACGCTCGCGCACACACAGCCCGCACCACACAAAGAGCCCTTTCTGAAGCCAATATCACCGTTTTGCCATGGCCAGCCATGAGTCCCGACCTCAACCCAATAGAGCATTTATGGGATCAACTCAAAAGAAGCCTGAAAGAAAACTACAGTGATGTTAACAGCCAGCAGGAGCTCATTAACGCCCTGAAAGTCTGTTGGGAACAAATACCGCATACAAACGTGACTCACTTGATTGAAAGTGTACCAGATAGGCTCAGAGAGTGCATACGGAGCAGAGGAGGACCCACTCGTTATTAAAAAATAACAAGCACCATAATTTTTTTCAGAAGACGTGTGCTTTACAAGATCATGTTGATCCTTTATTTTGTGTAATTTTTCCTAAAAACTGTTATTTGTGTTTTTATTAAAGGAAATAAACAAATGATTTCAATGTTTATTTTTACACTATTCCTGAATGCCCACTTGACACTTGTACATTCATAAAAACTGAACAATTACGTTCAATTTTAAGTTAAGGCAAAAAAACATGGTGGGCCCTATTTAGTTTTGAGTAGTTTATATAAGTTTTTTGTAATGTAACGTAAATGGCGTGTTGGTCTAATGCAGCTGCAGCTAGGCAATGCGATGGTCACGAGTTCAAATCCGCGCATGAGAAGATTCTTTTTTCCTTATTTTATTTATTTATTTACTCTTTTTTTTAGTTTCTTTAATAGGTGACTTTCGTTAATTATTATTTAAGAAATCAAATGGAGGTTTGTAATAAAAGCTAGCCATTTTCATAAACAATATTAATTTATTTTTCTAATTACATTTCTAGGAATTCATAGAATCCACGTCCTGGTTGAATATACAGTTTTCTATCTGTGTTAAATTGGGGTTATTTACTTAGAATATTAACTAAACACAAAATAGATACCTACCTACCCTGGATGAAGTTTAGAACGTTTAACATTAGATAACGGTTCGTTTATAGATAATTCTACAAACATAACTACAATAATTTTTATTTATTTAAAGTTGTGAAAACAAATTTTTTTTATACTCTGTATGATCTTATCGGAAAAAGGCCTGGTTAAAAATGAAATGTTGTCATTTGTGCCCGTGAATTACAGAGAAAGAACCAACATGCTAAACTATAACAGTATAGCAATATACATCTTTCTCTTTTATCACATTTTCTGATAACCCTTATTTAACACAACATTAGAAAAATATGTGAGTTCAGAGGGTGCATCGTTAACACATATAAAGGTTGATAATAATAAAGGTTTGTTTGTTTTTGATTAACTACGAGATAATGATCCCACAAATATTGGGAATTATTAACACTTGCTCGTATTTGTTCCAATGCAATTTTATCACATAAGTTACACAATAAATCTGCCGAGTAAATTGCCTATTAATAACGTCACTGTCTGTCAGTCTTCTTGAAGTCAGCACTGAACGCGTAGTTTTGAAGAGTGCCACTGAGTGAACTTTCACAATATTACGGCGTTGTCTCTCCGATTCATTAGTCTAAGCAATTGGGCGAGGGTCTTGGTAATCACATTTAACATCACCCGTCGCTTGGTAACTTCATATCCATCTAGGAACTGTTTTTCTCTGTAATGAAAATAATAATATTAGAAATACATAAAAAAACCCAACTTGTAAATAATAATGTATTAAAATTTACTGGTTCTAAAGATTGAAATTAGACTTTTAGGATGCCTAGGTGAAGTACTGAAGAAAATCCAGGTAACAGGAAACACAACTTTATTCTTCCACTCAACCTTTCTGTACAATTCCTCAAGCCAGAATGTTCAACCGACCTTTTCCCGCTTCCCAAGTTGACAATTTGCGCGGTAAAATCGAGTTCTGTGATTGGTTAACGATTTTATGTCGTCAACCAATCAGAAGCATCCAACGGCCTACTGACAAACTAAAGTGTTGCCAGTACAAAATATTCGAATCAAATAGTTACTGGCCTGGAAACTAGTCTTTTTGCGTTTAAATTTAATTAAATAAAATGTAAATCAACGAACCCTAACAATCGACCATCCTGATATCGTGCGCGTCCCTGCACACGGTACCGGGTGGAACCCTAACAATCGGAATTAGGTCAGTTAAACAAACTTCACAATCCATGTACACAATATTTCAAAATCAATTCATATTTTATGCTAATATCCTACATAATAATTAACATTCAAATCTTTATAGTGAATATCTATTTATAGATTTATATAACTCATTTATTTACTATTTAGAAATTTAATAAAATAATACAAACTATTGGTGTAACTAAAAAAAAATGAAATACAGAATAATATGTGATATAAATTAAAATTAATTAATTAAACTTGTGGAGCTGTTAGCTCCTTTATTTATTGTTTAAAGCAATTTCCTATTTACTTTATTCACGTAAACTAAGAAGAGTAATACTATGATACCTACATAAATTTAGTGAACAATACAACAATAACAATAGGTAGGCTTTTCACAAATTATACTAAATCAGTTATTAGGCTAATATTTACTAATTTTAAATAAATAATCTAATCTAATAGTTTGCATGTACAAATTAAATTAACCTTTATCTAAATATCTAATACCTATTTACAAAATTATTTAGCTTATAAGTATGTATAGAGACTTCTACGGAAGAGCAACTTCAATTTAATCATAGGCAGGGTGTAGAAATCACAACGATCGATTTGTTGTGTTTAATCAAGTAAAGAACTCAGGTCCCAATGATCGATTAATCGGGATACCTGGTGATCGACGATCGATTAGTCGATATGCTTCAAAGATTACCTCGACGATCGATTAATCGAGGGAGTCTTTGCTTACTATTCGCTCAAGCCGATCGATTAAGCTTGTGCAATAGAAGCAAGATGAACGAGTAGCTCTGGCATAGTTGATCAGACGCGAACCAATCGATTCTCGCATCCAATCTGAAACAACACACCATTCTGTAGTTACATGCCTCACAAGGGACACTAAAACTTAAATTAAGTATATCTAATCATCATCTGTGTCGGAAGAGGATTCCGAGCCCTCGTTCACATCTAACGCAGCCACGTGGATCCAAGGCATCATGCGATCCGCAGCAACGGTCGTTGGACGCTTGCCTTGTGTACTACCTAAACCAGGTACTGGAGCTACTAAATATCGGTCAGTACCCAAGACCTTTGTAACCCGATAGGGACCGATATACGACGGTAGGAGCTTCTTACTTTGCCCTTCATTATTAAAGCAAGTTTTAGTAATTTTAACAAGGTCGCCTTCCGCGTATATGCGCGCAGGTTTCCTACCCTTATCATAATATAGTTTTTGCTTGATCTGCTCACTATCTATCCTACTTTTAACTTCTTGGCGTATAGTGGGTAGATCAGTGGATTCGCGAGTTTCATCAGAGATCTCATTAAGGATCGGATTTGCGGAAACATTCATAGAGGTACCAAACATCACCTCGGCTGGTGTCCTGCCGGTCGTTTTTTGAATAGTGTTGTTTAGTCCCCACTGAATCCTTCCCAAATGGCAATCCCATTCTTTCTCGCCATATTTCACGCTTAAAGCCTTCATAGAGCTGAGAATTGTGCGGTTATACCGCTCGACTTGACCGTTTGATCGGGGACTAGAGACAGCATTCAGGATATGTTTAATGCCCTCGTCTAGACAAAATCTTTTGAACATATGCGACGTAAAGCAGCTGCCGCGGTCACTCACGAGGCGGTCAGGAGTTCTAAATATCCTGAATATGTCTTCTAGCACCCTTATTACATTCTGGGTATGTGTGTTCCGAACCGGTTTGACAAAACAAAACTTTGTAAAAGCGTCAACTACTACTAACAGGTAAGAAAAACCCCGCTTGGATTTCACGAAGGGTCCGAGATGGTCAATATGTAGTGTGTGAAAAGGTACCTCCACTTTCGTTATAGGGTGAAGAAGACCTTCTCTATTACTTTGATTATTTTTAGCGTATGCACATTCAATACAGGCGCTTACGTACTTTTTAACGAATCGTGTCATTTTTGGGAACCAATAGCTTTTCTTTAATCGTTCCAAAGTCTTTTCAACCCCAAAATGACCGATATCGTCATGATTCATCCGACATAATTGCCATCTCGCACCCTTCGGTACTACCCAGCGCATATCTCCCTTGTCTTTACCTACACAACGAAATAACTTATTGTCCTTGACGACGTAGTTCTCCTGAATATATTGTAAACCTTTCTCATCTAGATTACTATCCAAAGTTTCCCTAATCCTCCTAAGTTCTGAATCTCCAAGTTGGAGGGTATGTAACCAATCTTCACTTGAAATTGCCATAACGGTTGGAAGGTTATCAGACTGATTCTCCTCGGACTCGACTACAGGATTACGGGATAGCGCATCAACATGTCCCATTTTTATGCCTGCTCTATATTCGATTGTGCAATTAAATTCTTGCAATTGCAGCCACCAGCGCGCTATCCTAGGAATGAGATCCCGTTTGGTAAAAGTGGACCGAAGAGCGCTGCAATCTGTAACGATTTTAAAGTCTTTCCCTAGCAAATAAACTCGAAACTTTCGCAGGGAACAAACCACTGCTAAAGTTTCCAGTTCATAAGAATGGAAATTCTTCTCCTCCGGCGATGTTTGCCTGCTATAGTATGCAACCGATCGCAGCGTGTTATCCGCTGAACGCTGAAGGAGTATGCCTCCAATACCTATCCTACTCGCGTCAGTGTGCAGTTCCAGTTCTGCCGATGGATCGAATATTGCGAGAATAGGTCTATTTGTCAACCTAGCCTTCAAATCCTGAAAAGCAGTTTCCTGATTATTGCCCCATTCCCATGGTACAGCTTTCTTTAACAATTTGCTGAGTGGAAAAGCTATCGAGGCAAAGTCTTTGACGAATTTCCGGAAGTAGCTTGCCAGCCCGAGGAATTGGCGAACATGGTGTACATTTTCAGGACGCGGAAAATTCATTACACTAGAGATCTTTTTCTCCCCAGGCCTTACTCCTGCTGCTCCAATTTCATACCCGAGATAGTCGATTGTATCGCGCAGAAAATCACATTTCGATAAATTCAAAGTAAGGTTCGCCTTTTCTAACAATTGCAATACGTCCTCAAAATTTTTTAAACATTCCGACGAGTCCTTCCCAAAGATTAGAATGTCGTCCATATATGCGGTTGCTTTACAGAAACGAGCTGACCCTAGAATCGTATTTATCATGCGCTGAAATACAGCAGGCGCATTTGCCAGGCCGAACGGCATGCGATTAAACTCGTATTGGCCGTCTGGCGTGACAAATGAGGTAAATCGCTTACTTTGCTCTACAATTGGTACCTGGTAGTAACCTGACGCGAGGTCTAGTGAAATAAAACAGGCCTGACCAGAAAGGCGGGCTATTTCATCCTCAATGATTGGCATTGGATATCTCTCCTTAAGAGTTACAGAATTCAGCATGCGGTAATCTATGCACATTCGAAGAGATCCATCTTTCTTGCGTACGAGCAGAATAGGACTAGCATAGTCGGAAGATGATTCGCGTACTATACCTGCGTCTAACATCTCATCTACCATTGTACGCACCTGTGAGCGCTCATGATGTGATAGTCGATACGGACGGTATACAACGGGACGTTGACTGTTAAGCTCTATTTTCATTTGGGCAACGTTAGTACAACCTAGATCCTTCAAGGATGACGCAAAACAATGCTTGTACTTTCTAAGCAAATCTAATAACCGTTTCCTAGTATCATCAGGTACCTTTTGACAAATGCGAACCTTGCATTTATCGAATTCATTACCGGCAGCATCACTCATCAGTTCAGGTGACTCAACGACAACCCTGTTGACAACATAGACCTTTTCAGCTCGGCTAAAGACGTTGTCCTTTGGAATCAGACAGAAGCTAGCATGGGGTAAAACAACTATATTCAGACAGCCATTTATTGAATTATAAAGTCCTCCGCAAACTGAAAATCGCTGATTGGGTTTTCCTGCAATACTATTTTTCAGTAAAAGACTGCCATTAATGGTAGGATCAACGCTGGCTCTGATCGAAACAGGTCCCCAAAATTTGACAGCTCCTAAAGTGCGAACCTTTGAAGAGTTTTCACTCTCAATGTCAAC
Organism: Mesoligia furuncula; assembly: GCA_916614155.1. NCBI lineage: Eukaryota > Metazoa > Arthropoda > Insecta > Lepidoptera > Noctuidae > Mesoligia > Mesoligia furuncula. The sequence continues at coordinate 9,722,916 of OU744807.1, forward strand.
ATCGGAAAAGGGCAATTTGTTGCCGTTGTCGAAGAATTTCAATTCAGAAACGTTTTTATAAGCAACTATATGAGGAAGTTCCGTGTAAGTCTGGCCAATTAGCAAAGGCTTCTCCAAAAAGTCGTCACCCACAACCTTACAAATAACCCTGGCGTTGACATTGTCTATACTCAAATCAAGCGACAGCTCTCCAAGAGATTGCACAACACTATTACCAAAACCTTTCATTTGAGAGGGTGTGTTATCGTGAATCAAGTCTAGCTCCTTGGTTACAGACTCCTTCATCAAAGTAACCTCGCTTCCAAAGTCTATGAACCCCTGTAAGGGCACCCCATTAACAATAACTTCTTTTATAAATTTGGAGTTCGGGGTTTCAGTACCCTTTTTGACAGAATCTATGCGCATTGTCTTTGAAACAGTAGCGCTAGAATTCGTCGGCTTTTCCCCTGACTTGCTAAAACAGGTTTCTATAGTATGACCGAGTTTATTGCATCGTTGGCACTTCAAAAGAGGTTTAGGACAATGTAGGAAACTATGCCCCTTCTCCTTACAATTATAGCAACCATTAGGCTGACCCGATCTAGCTATAGACTTTGGAGCTTGGTTTTGATTATTATTCTGGTGTGTATTGTCTACAATTTTATTACGAAAATGGCCACGGTCCGCTGAAGGCTGATGGGTATCTCTATTGCTTAATAAGAACTGCAAAAGTTGGTCAGGGTGATTGCAACGTAATGCTAAAGCACCCGATCTTAAGGTCCTGTCACTCAAGCCGTGAATGACACAGTCCACGGCACGCTTTCCTACTATATCGCATTGATTAACGAGAGCAAGCTTTTCGTAATAATAAACTTCGATGGGCTCATTGAACTTGCTCTTCCTTTTCAGCATATCCTCCAAGGTCTGGCCGTAATTTTGTTCACAAGGAAATGCAAGTATCAATTTATCTTGCCATTCATTCCAGCTGAAAAGAATGGAATTCAAGCTTTCGTACCACATTTTAGCCAGGCCTTGGAGTTTCTGCATGGCAAAATGAGTGGTAGTTCTGTCGTCCCAACCATATACCGATGCACATTCATTGACCTTCTTCAGCCATACATCAATACGTTGGTTTTTAGTTGAAGGGTCAAAATTAGGCAATATATTTTGGTGGTCTATCTTTTGAGACGATTGTGCATTTTGGTTATTTGGCTGTGACGACAGATCCTCCTTCAACAGTTTTAAAACACTAACAAGATCGTTCTTAGAAAAAGATGGACTACGTGACCTTATATATTCTCCCACGTTGCTGCGTTGCTCGGCACGTGGCTCTGCCTGACGCTCAGCTTCCCGACGTCCGCAGGGCTCCCGACGCTCGCTGGCATATTCTCCCGCATTGCTACGTTGCTCGGCACGTGGCTCTGCCCGACGCTCAGCTTCCCGACGTCCGGAGGGCTCGCGACGCTCGCTGGCACGTCGTGACGATGTTCGACGACGGTCCTCCGTCGCACGAAGTCGTTCACGCTCTCGGCGTAATTCCAGCTCCAGCATCTGTACCCTCTGCTGTCCCAACAGGAAGTCTTGCTCATCCCGAGATCGATTCGGGCTGCGCATACGAAGGCCGCTTCGACTTCGTGAGCGATCCTCTCGACTAGGTGTCTCTAGTCTACGCCGACTGGAGTCTCTATTTGAGCGTTCTCTTCGTCCTGATGGCTCGTCCATGATCTAAACACTCGCAGAAAAAGAACGTATGTTAATACCAACGACTAAAAATATGGTGAATAACACCACATTATCCGGTACAATTGAAAGATGAAAAATGTGTCATATCTCGGAAACGGTGCGTCCTACGCCAAAAATAAGCAAATTTTCGTACCCCTTTTAGAAACTCCCACATGGTAATATTCTAGATCATTTCAGACACTTTTAACACACACACACACAATATTTTTTTTTTTTTTTTTTTTAAATAAAATGAACCGTTACAAAATACTGTAGGTCGCATTGCGAACAAAAGAACCACTAACCAAGTCGTAGACTACGTTGAGAGCTGCCATTTAGGTTTAAACATTGTTTAACTCGAAACAATTTTTCCTCGCATATTCGTTATTTCCTTAATACGACCGTTATGATTTAAATTACCACTAATTTCAGTACCATCACTAGTATTAAGTAAGTAAATTTGAATTAAATATAAAATTATAATAAATATTATAACGCAACGATAAAACACAAAAAGAAATATAATTCAGAATTTAAATAATAAAAGCCATGGGCGTGTTGTACTTACGTTTTAAGTTTGGTTAGCGTGTCACTTCTGATATATTAAAATTTACTGGGTCTAAAGATTGAAATTAGACTTTTAGGATGCCTAGGTGAAGTACTGAAGAAAATCCAGGTAACAGGAAACACAACTTTATTCTTCCACTCAACCTTTCTGTACAATTCCTCAAGCCAGAATGTTCAACCGACCTTTTCCCGCTTCCCAAGTTGACAATTTGCGCGGTAAAATCGAGTTCTGTGATTGGTTAACGATTTTATGTCGTCAACCAATCAGAAGCATCCAACGGCCTACTGACAAACTAAAGTGTTGCCAGTACAAAATATTCGAATCAAATAGTTACTGGCCTGGAAACTAGTCTTTTTGCGTTTAAATTTAATTAAATAAAATGTAAATCAACGAACCCTAACAAATGCAACGTGATTGCATCAACAAATAGGTACTATGTGTAAGTAGTAACGTAAATCTTACCGTTATGCCCATATATCGTGCTATTTTCTTTATTCCTGTTCCCAGAGAACAACAATTATAGCCTTCAAAAACTTGTTAATTGAACCATACCACCGTTTAATAAAATAAAATGGTCAAAAACTTAATAAATTGGATAATATTACGACGTAGATAATTACACACAAGCGGATCGGCTCGAAAACGAAACCATTATTTTGAAAAGTAATTATACCCTCAGTCACAGTTTAGTTAATAAGGCGAAGAAGTAATCTAAAATTACGGTAGTGCAACAATTAACACATTCTATTATTCAACCAAACAAGAAATCTATGCTAATTTCAACCTTATCTTTTAGTTAATTGAGGAGTTGCTTATTGCATTTTGTACTTAATACAAGACGGTAAGGTGCTAGTATTCAATATAACACGGAAGTTGAAATTTAAACCTTAATACCTAGAAGATTAGACCGTTAATAACCTTGTTCTATAAAAGTAGTAATGCTATTCAAATTTTCGTTGAGGTTGATAACTGAGCCAATAGCCTAGTCACAGTATAAAGATCATCTTTATACTGTGGCCTAGTGGTGTAAGGCACGGTCTAAATGATCTGCTGGCGCCTGGTGATCGGGTTCGTATCTTAATCCACGCAAAGTGTCTTTAAGTTATTCTTGGTATACGGTTCGGCCAGAAGGAAGCCGAAAAAATACCATATAAAATTATTAAAAACTTGCAAGTAATATTTGAGGCGGATCGGTGGATGCGCTCGGGGAGAGATGGGTGCGACGGCGGGGGAGGGAGCTGCTCAAGGCTCACGTGACGCGCCCGCCGCCGCTCGAGCGACGAGCGACGGCGGGCCCGAGCGTGCTCGGGCGATAATCTTTAAGTCTTGGGGGGGGTTCGATTTCTCTGACGCTGGCTGTACCTACCTGTCAAACAGGGTGCGTTCAGAAATTCAATAATACGGAAGTAATAAGATTGTATAAATTGTATAGTCCTTTACTATTTTAATTTGTTTCTATTTTAGTTTATTATTATCAAAACTGAAATTTTTTTATGTAGCTTGATATATCTTTCGAAGTTTAGTCACAAAATAAATTTCTAAATGCACTATAAATATTTTGACAACAAACAAATATGTAATTTCTTTCCTATGTGATTTTGTGAAAGTACTGCCATTTATGTACCATTTTTTGTAGTTTAGTATAGTAGTGAAATAGTTCAGTGTATTTACAATGCCAAGGAAACCTGACCTAGACCTGACTTAGGTCGCAGAAGTCAATCAAATGTGCGACGAGCTACGTCTCGTGCTAGCCGCACTGATGAGCAGGGAGATAATGATAATAGCCTTATAAATATTGGTATGTCAGAATTGCGTTCTAGAGTGACTGAAAATGCAGTAGATAGGCTTAGAATGAAAAGTATATATATATTTTGTTTCACTCCAACACCGTTCAACCGATCACCATTAAAATCTGAATGTATTTTTGGTTTTCTGCAATTTTTTTGTTATTGAACTTTGTCACATTATTTAATTCTGCTAAGGCGGTAAAAAGTTCGCTGGGTCAGCTAGTTATTAATGAAATTTCCGAGCTATAGCCATTTCATACAATTGTCTAAGAACACGGACAATTTCAATGGGTAGAAAAAAATCCTTGACTTTACATAGGTTTCTTACGAATGTTACAGTCGCCAGCACATCAAGCTACCCGAAACTGTCAAATGTTCCCAACCAACTTTGAACCTAGTGCTTTAGCGATAAAGTTGAAAATCTATTAAGAGCGTTTACGCCGTACGGCATTTCATACAAACTTTCAAGCCCTTGTTTTTCGAAATTAATGAACCGATTTTAATGAAACTTCTTACGCATAAACAGGATACAAAGGTCTAAAAAGTTAGTAGAAAACATTTTCGAAATGTCTTATTTAAATAAAGATAAATGGAAATCTCTGTTTTTATAGAAAGTTTAAAATCGGTCTAATTTGGCTGTAACACTATTTTTCGAAAATGTTCTCTACTAACTTTTTAGACCTTTGTATCCTGCTTATGCGTATGAAGTTTCTTTAAAATCGGTTCATTCAGTTTGAAAAACAAGGGCTTGAAAGTTTGTATGGAATGCCGTTCGGCGTAAACGCTCTTAAAGAAATTTGTCAGATCGTAGTAGCTTGATGTGCTGGCGTCTGTACGTTCAAAAACACGTTCGTGTTCTACGCTATTTCTTCAAAAAAAAAAAATTAATTAAAATTAAATTAATGGGATGTTTAAACCAGCATCTGGTTTCAATCCCTAATGAGTTGAATCTCGTCATTCTGTACCCTGTTGCCCAGCCCCATTAAAATGCAGTAACTAATAACTTACAGGTCGTCTATGCATCTGATCTAGTTAGTCATCCTAAGATAAAAAATATAATTATATAAGATTGACGTTAATGAACACTAACACGGATATTAATAGGTACGTATCTATGATATTTCTAGGAAGAAAATCTAATGAATATTAATTAATTTAACTAACCTCAACCGTCTATTATCTTACTGAAAACAATTTACATAATTATTTCGGTTTTTGTTTCTGCATCGTGCTGGGTAGAAGTTTACAACAAAAAATAAGTTAGCAAAATAGATTAAAGAATTATTATCCAGCTTGTCCCACCATCTCCGGCGTGGTCTGCCGCGATCCCGCTTCACTGTCTCAGGGCACCAGTTCTAGCACCAGGTAGGTAGCGTTGCGGGTTATACGAAAGAGATACCGTGTCCGTTTTAGTCAGTAAGAGTCTGACACTCCCTTCCGCACCACCCAGAGCGGGAGGGGTCATTTGATGATTTTCCACCCAAAAAAAAAAACAAAAAAAAGGTAGCTTAACATAATTAGCCTATAATGTTCCAAATGCTGGGCTGGTCCTCCTCTTGGTGAGATTGGGTGGGTCGTAATCCACCAAGCGGGCCCAGTGCAGGTTAGTAAATGTCACATGTCTTCGAATTTTTGGTTCTCATGCCGGATTCCTCACGATGTTTTCCTTCACAGTTTTGAGAACAGTGGTGATGAATAATTTACACAAACTAAAGCGCTTATCTGACTTCGAACCTACGTCCTACAACTTGTGAATCGAAGCCGTTACCAATAGGCCACCACTACTCTAGGTACAGTGTTATAAAACACTTCAACATTATTACGTAAATTCCAAAAGTATCGCGTTTATTAAATTCAGTTATAAGTTTACAACACTCGCCAACAGAAAAAATTTAATTCACTTAGTACGTCTGACCACCGACACTTGCTATGAATAAAATCACTTACTGGTATCAAAAATATTGGCAAATGCCAAAAATAATAAAAGAGTAATAGTTTTTTAGGGTTCCGTACCCAAAGGTTCAGGATAACGAATTTTATTTACTCATAAAGAACAATACAGTTCACTTAATAATGAGCTTAAGTAAAAAATAAAATAAAGTAATGTAGGTAATATACAGCGATCGAGCAATTCTAATAGATGTTGTCATAAATGTATTTTTTTAATTTTGATTTAAACACTGCAAGCGATTTGCTATCCTTGATATTATTTGGTAGATTGTTGTATAATTGTGCTCCTTCATATGTGATAGTCTTTTTACCATAGTTAGTCCTATTTCTTCGCAATTTAATCTGGTTAGTGTTTCTTAAGTTATGGTAATATAATTTTTTAACAAGTTTTATATCAGATTTTAATTCTCCAGTCAATATTTTTCGTACTAGTATGCACATTGTGTAAGTGTATGTTTGTGTTATATTAAATATATTTGTGCTCCGGTATAGTGCACGTGACTCTGTTAACCGATTATACTTAAATAATGCTTTTATCACTTTGTTTTGTGAAATTTGTAAATCCTTAAGATTCGACTTCACAGCACTCCCCCAGATTTCAATTAAATACTCCAGATGTGATTTCACCAGAGAGTTATAAATGATAAATGATAAATGATAAATGATTTATTTCTGTAAGTAGGTTTTTACAAACACTTTTACACGTCATCATATTTTTTAAACTAGATGTGGTCGGCGTTTCCTATCTGACTACTCTGAGAAGAAAGGCCGAAACAAACTCAGAGGTCACAGTCTCTTTTAAAGTCCAGACAAAATCTTGGTCAGATCGTGTGAAGACCATGTAGATTTATGTCTGAAATGGTCTTTTGAGGAAAGAACCACACAGATTGAGCGGACCTGTCCAATCAGTGCACGCATTTGTCAAAAATCGTGCAGCTCGACTCAGAAATGAGGAGCTCAACGATTCGACGAACAATACCAAAGAAAGGACATTTGGGTAGGCCGCGTAAATTACTCAAACTGCCAGATCATGATTAAAACTAAGAAGGAAAACAGAAAAAAAAATGACCCACATAGTCCTCACATTCACAATAATTAAATGAAAAGAAAAATAAAATAAAAAATACTTTACAAAGTAAATATTCATGTCATTGTCTAAATAAAATTCATCAATGTCCAATGTGTATATAAAAATCCGGACATAATCTTTGAGGACCATGTAGATTAGTGTCTGAAAAGATCTTTTGAGGAAAGAACCACACAGATTGAGTGGACCTGTCCAGTCAGTGCACGCATTTGTCAGTAACCGTGCAGCTCAACTCAGAACTTCAGGAGCTCAACGATTCGACGAACAATACCAAAGACAGGACATTTGGGTAGGCCGCATAAACTACTCAAACTGCCAGACCACGATTAAAATGTAAACAATGACCCACATAGTCCTCACATTCACAATAATTAAAATAATATAATACTTTATACAGTAAATGTACATGTCATTGTGTAAGTAAATAGATACTTAAAAAAAAAAAGAAAATATTAAAGTGTAAAAATTGCAAAATAACATTCACTGTCTAAACCTATTGGAGCAGCTCAATCCCAAGCCTTTTTGTCCTCAATATAGTCTTTTACAGTATAATAGGCTTTCTGGCATAGTTTTCGCTTTATAAAAGCTTTGAATTTATTTAGGCTTAGTTCTTGAATGTGGCTAGGAAGTTTATTATAAAAATGTATACATTGGCATCTAAACGAGCCACCTATTTTCTTGAGCCTTGTTGTAGGAACAACAAATTTGTGTTTGTTCCTAGTATTTATGTTATGGATATCACTGTATTTTTTAAACAGATTAATATTTTTATGTGCATACAAAAGATTATCATAAATGTACTGAGAAGGCACAGTCATTATATTAATCTCTTTAAATTTTCTCTGAGGGAGTGTCTAGGACTTAATTTATAAATAGAACGAATTGCCCTTTTTTGTAAAATAAAAATTGTCTGAATATCGGCGGCATTTCCCCACAACAGAATACCGTACGACATCACACTATGAAAATAACTAAAGTAAACTAAACGGGTTGTATATGGTCATCCGTACTCTACGAGGAATGCATCCTGCCGCTCTCTTTAGAATCCCGGTAAGTGACGACAGTTTTGACCTTACATAAGCAATATGGGCCTTCCAAGAGAGTTTATCATCTAATCGTAGTCCTAAATTCTTTTCTTGGTGCGAACGATGAATGATTGTATTATTTATGGTCAGTGGAGGATGTTGTGGAATTTTTTTGTTTTTTGCCGCAAATAACATATATGATGTCTTATCTGCATTAACTGTAAGTAAGTTGCTCTGGCACCATATGCTAAATTTGAGTAGATCGTTTTGTGCTCTGTTGATTAAATCCGATAGATTTGGTCCAAAGTAAAATAGGCAAGTATCATCGGCGTATAAAGTTATGTGTGCTGAAAGGCCTATTTTACTAAGGTTATTGACATAAATCAAGAAAAGTAGCGGGCCAAGTACCGAGCCTTGCGGAATGCCACATGTCACCTTGCTACTACTACTTTGGTGGTTTCCTATTTTCACGACCTGATATCTATCTGTCAGATATGATTTGATGATTTTTAATGCTACCCCCTTAATACCACAATCTTCCAGTTTCTTTAAGAGTATTTCATGACAAACTGTGTCGAAAGCCTTTTTAAAATCAATAAATATACCTAAAACAAAATTCTTATCATCAATATTATTTTTAATTTTCGTAACAAGATCAATCGTTGCTGACAGAGTATTTGATTTAGGCCTAAAACCGTACTGATGTTCATATAAATAGTTTATTTCTTTAAGGTGTTCATTAATTCTACAGTAAATAATTTTTTCGTAAATTTTCGATATTACAGGCAGAACTGATACAGGTCGGTAATTACCCGGTTCAGTCTTACTACCTGATTTAAAAATGGGTGTAACTTTAGCTACTTTTAGGCTATCTGGGAAAACACCGGTATAAAAGCTTTTATTTATGCATGCTACTAAATTACTAGATATTACATCTGCTATACATTTTAATGATTTCGTATTAATTTGATCAATTCCAGTACTAGTGTTTGAATCTAAACCGTTTATAATTTTTGTTACTTCTAATAGGGTACATGGCTTCATTTCATTTAATTCTATTTTAACTTTGTCAGTACTATAAGTAAGAGTATAGTATGAATTATTAATATAGGTCTTAGGAATTTTATCAGCTAGTTTTTGGCCCACAGTTGAGAAAAATATATTAAAATGTTCACAGATTTCAAAAGCATCACCAATATATCTTACGACTGTATAATATTACATCTATACATATTATAATAAAATTGTAGAAAAGTGGTGTCTGTACAATGGAAATATATTAAAAAAAAAGTAGCAGGGGTTGTTATTATATCGATGCCGAACCCGAAAATGTAATTAATTTTTTTTTTGTCTGTTTGTCTGTTTGTCTGCTGTGTTTGTGCACGCTAATATCAGAAACGGCTTATTCGATTTAGATGCGGTTTTCACTAATATATTGTAGTAAGCTTCACTTAACATTTAGTGTTTATTTCATGTCAATCGGTTCATAAATAAAAATATATGTCAATTTAAAGAATCACGGCGAACATTTGTTAAGGTATTCTATCAGAGTACGTAAACGCCTCGCGCCTGCGCGTCCGTGGCTATATATACAAGGTGTAACGGAAAGGGGGTATCAACCCTGAAGGAGGTGAATGAAGATGAAAAAAAAAATTTGGACCTCCCATAGTAATAGCACATCAATGATTTACTATTACTATGGGAGGTCCAAATTTTTTTTCATATTTCGACCTATGTTCTTTGGGGAAATTTGTTCAGTTTCATGAACACATTCACCTCCTTCAGGGTTGATACCCCCTTTCCGTTACACCTTGTATAAAGCGCGTTGAGAGCCGCGCCGCTGCCATAATTCCGATCCAGCCTGTCCCTTGCTACCCTCTCCCAGCGACGCCCTAAGCCGAGGTCCGTACCCCACAGGGGGTGCCCTTAGCGTGTAGTCGCTTAGTTTTTAAGTTTATATTGTGTAGTTAAGTTGTTTATTATGCCCTGGCTGGAGGCCTTAATTTATTGAGGCATCCACAGGAAAGCCAGGTTAAGCAGTCGACAACCCCTCAGGTTGAACTGCGAGATGACCATTTCAAAAGAAAACGCGCCGCTGCCATAAGGATTCAGTTATTCGTAGCGAACGCACGTATCCTGGAGAGTATAGGCGAATAGTTGGATTCGATTATTGCGATTCACTTGAATACTGACTGTGTGCATATTTCATTTATTTATATTTTAGGGTTTGTAGGTTAGGTTCTTTTTCTTAATTTTCTTTAAAATTTTGTAAGTATTTGGTATAGGTTAGGCGGTTCTTTCCTTGATTATTGGGTATTTACTTATCTTAATTTTTATTTAGGGTTTTGTAAATAAATATTGTAAGCATTTATTATTGGTTAGGCATTTCTTTCCCTGATTTTCGGTATACTTATCTTAATTTGTATTTAGGGTTTGTACATAAATATTATAAGTATTTGGTATAGGTTAGGCATTTCTTTTCTTGATTTTCTTTATTAAGTATAAGTTCATTAGCTTAGGTTAGTAATTATTTTTTCTAGCAATTCTTTTGTTTTATAAAGTTAATAGTACGTTTGCCTGTGTAGAAGAATAGCACCGCCCCTTACTTCCCGTGGGTGTCGTAAAAGGCGACTAAGGGTCTCACCGGAGAATGGGCAGCAGCGTTCTCTATGCATTCCACCACCATACCATACTGCGAACGCCAACCCGCCTGCCAAGCGTGGCGATTATGGCAAACCCCCCCAAAATTGGGGGAGGCCTATGTCCAGCAGTGGACGTCTATCGGCTGAAATGATGATGATAATGACGTTTGGTTTACCACTCTTAACACTTATTACTTAAATTAAACTGTGATAATTTTAGACTGTATAATAATCTGTAAGTATTTATAATTTAATTGTTTACGATAGTACGTGTTTACTAAATAACTGTGTGTTAAGTAGTAAGTACTATTTTATTGTAAGAATGCCTCGAAGAAGATCCAACCTCTCCCAATGTAGCAGAAATGCTAAAAGGATGAGATCAGTTCGATCACAGGAATCTGAGGAAGGTCGTGAGGCAAAAGGCTCTCTGCACCAGGCTAGGTTTCGTGCTGCAGAAACTTCGACTCAGCGAGAATCTCGACTGAGTTCAAATCGTTCTCGAATGATGACAACTCGAAATAGGGAAAACGGGGAACAACGAAAGGCACGTTTATCTGTCGATCGCGAAGCTCACGCGCTATCGCGTGAGTCTGAGACTTTTGCTGTCAGGGAAACCCGCCTGAGCTCCCAGAGAGTACGGACAACAAATGCTCGATTCCAGGAGACACAGGACGAACGGGAAATACGTCTCACTGCCGATCGTGAAGCTCATACACTATCGCGTGAGTCTGAGACTTTCACTGATAGGGAAATTCGTCTGAGTTCTCAGAGGGTTCGGACAGCAAATGTTCGGTCTCAGGAAACACAGGAAGAACGAGAAATACGTCTCACTGCCGATCGTGAAGCTCAAGCACTAGAGTCTGAGACTTTCACTGAAATTCGCCTGAGTTCTCAGAGGGTTCGGACAGCAAATGCCCGGTCTGTAGACGGTATATGTAATTCAAAATATGCTGCCCGAAAAGTCACTATTCCACGCGGACGAAGTCGCGGGCACAGCTAGTCTATATCTATACTTATAATAAATCTGTAGAAGGGTCAATTCTGTACATTGAAAATATTGAAAAAATAAATAGCGGGGGGTGTTGCTGGATCGATACCAAACCCAAATATGTGATTAAAAAAATTTTTGTCTGTCTGTCTGTCTGTCTGTATATGCAGGCATCACGTGAAAACTAACGGTTCGATTTCGATGAAACTTGGTATAATTATACCTTATTATCCTGGGCATAAAATAGGATACTTTTTATCCTGGAAAAATACGTAGAAAAAAAAATCTTATTTTTCAGTTTTATTCATAGACGTTGTTCTGTAGAACCGCGAACACACGTTGCATTACCCGCAGTGGATAATTTTCCATTTCAATTTAAGAAAATACAGTTTCCTGTAGCTTTGTGTTACACTATGACAATAAATAAGGCTCAAGGTCAGACCCTAGGAGTTGCTGGCGTAGATCTTACCGCGAGTTGTTTTTCACACGGGCAACTTTACGTAGCTCTTTCCCGTGTGAGCAGTCCAAGAAATCTTCATGTTCATATTCCGGACGAGATCACTAACAATGTTGTGTATGCTGAAGCTCTCAATTAACTTTCTGTCGCATTGTCACGATCACTTTTTTATTATTGCAAACTTTTCGTCATTGTCAGTAATTTACTGCTACTTATCAAGGTCGGAATTACTATGAAAAAAACTGGCCAAGTGCGAGTCGGACTCGCACACGAAGGGTTCCGTACCACAAGGCAAAAACGACGAAAAAAACATGTTTGTTGTATGGGAGCCCCCCTTAAATATTTATTTTATTTTTATTATTTATTATTAAAGTTAAAATACAACTGAGTATTTTGTGAATATTTCAAGTGTCTACCTGTTGCCATTTTTGATATCGAGCAAAAAAGGGCAAAAAAATCGCGTTTGTTGTATGAGAGCCCCCCTTAAATATTTATTTTATTTAGTTTTTAGTATTTGTTGTTATAGCGGCAACAGAAATACATCATCTGTGAAAATTTCAAATGTCTAGCTATCGCGGTTCTTGAGATACAGCCTGGTGACAGACAGACAGACAGACGGACAGACGGACAGACAGCGAAGTCTTAGTAATAGGGTTCCGTTTTGTACCCATTTGGGTACGGAACCCTAAAAATACTTACTACAGAACGCGAGCTCAACAGCAGTAGCTCAATAGAGGGATCTCCTTAATTATTATAGGCTTAGCCGTATTTGGGTCCAATAGATATTTATAAGATGTCATTGTCAGAGTTACTCAAAATGGAGAAATAAACCATCCACGCGAAGACCGACATCCGCGCGGACGGAGTCGCGGGCGGAAGCTAGTGTTTAAATATAATCGTGGGAATACCTATTGGCGATAGATGTTAAGTAAAAAAAAAGGGATAATAAAGAAATCTCAAAGTAGGCGATGGGCAAAATAAGGTTGAATCCCTATGTTCTAGACCATCGATATAGTAAGATATAGGTGAAGAGATTTGAAGCTCCCCCAGACAGGTGCGTCGCAACGCTGCTATGCGATTCTAGTAGAACAATTTTCATGGCGTTTTCATAGAAATCATTGTAAAGCCCATTATAAAAGACATCTTTGTTTCTGTCTCTTGAACATTCTGGTTATTTATTATTTACTAATAATAAAATCTCGAAAAGAGTCACAACTATACAGGAAATATAAAAATCATTATCAATTTATAAAATAATTATTCAACTTATTCACAAACTGGCATTTAAAGAGAATTTACATCTACCTATTAGAAAAACTACTTTAGCCAGTTTTTTCTTAAGACATCCAGATGCGTAAAGATGTATCATATTTTTTTTAATAATACTAAATCACAAGGTTAACTGCATACTACGGGTTAGTAGCGTCGTTTTTGAGATTCGGCATAATATTTTGGGGAAATTGTAGTCTGAGGGTGTTCAAGGCTCAAAAACGCTGTATAAGGGCTATTTACAATTTAATAGTAACAGATAGCTGCGTACCTGTATTTAAGTCCCTAAAATTACTAACATTCCCATCTCTTTATATTTTCGAGGTGGCTGTTTTTTTTAAATCAAATATGCATATTTTTATAAATATACCAACCTGATTGGGAGTTATATGTTCGAGCCGTTTGGGGTTGAAACACTAGGGCCATGGGGTCCGAGTGACCACTTGGTTTTTCGAGCCAAGCGGTTAGTCCACTCTTCACGTGACCAGAGGGCTGGCCTATTTCTTGGCCAAAGAATTAGCATTGCCATTCAACGTGGCAATGCTGCCAGCCTTTTGAGCACTGTCCCTGTTGACAGCGATGCGGACGAATTTTTTGATGCCCTATGATTATTTTACTTATTTTTCCATATTATTATTTTAAATATTAGCATAGATTATGTAAATATTATTCACAAAAAATATAAATTATTTATCATCTCATTTATAGTTGAAGAATAATTTATAAGGTGTCCGAAAATAGAAACCAGCCAATTAGGAGACCGTATAAAAATTTGCTAATTGTTAGTGGTTCCAATACCGCCCTATTAAAGAAAAGTATTATATGTATGTGTCCGATCAGACCGAAAAATGAGACAGTTCCACTTTTCACTTTTATTTTATTCTTTAATAAAAGCGTTTTAAATTTAGTGTATAGGGTTCCGTAGGTCAGCATGAAAACTGATAATCTTACATAGCACATACCTAAATTATGACGTACATCTAGATACACATACAAGCCCTTTTGCCCGAAAATATTAATATTTTCTTTTAATTTTTTAAATTTTGATTATGAAAATGAAAAAATTATTATTTTATTTAACTTACACGTCAGTCATATTTTAAAAACTAGAACTATGAGCACGGCGTTTCCTATCTCAGAGAAAACAAACTTAGAGGTCTCTCATAAAGTCCAGATTTAATCTTGGTCAGATCATATTAGCATCATGACTTAGATTCGTGTCTGAAATGGTATTTTGAGGAAAGATCGACACAGATTTGAGAGATTACGTGAACAAAGTACCTACTGAGGAAAACCTGTCAAAGTACTTACAGCAAAATAAAATAAGACGAGTTTTTTTGCCCGCTCTTCTCCATAGAGATCTATGTTTTGGAATGGGCAACTTGCTTCAACTTTCTGACTGACTGTCAAAAGGCCTATATATTTTTTAATTGAAATAAATGCTTTGAGTTTGAGTGTGACCATTGTAGTAGCTATTTCAAAATAGGTTTTAGTAAAAAAAACAGCCAGGTTTTACTTTTAATATTTAAACAATGAAGAATAGCGGCTGAAATAACTTGCATCAAAGAGAAAATTTATTAAAAATAATAATCATACATTGATGAAGCCACTGCAAGAGTCTGCTACCATTTGGCTCGCTACCACACAGGTTACAAGTTTAACATTATTTAGTCCTTCCGATCCCTCAAGTATCTACGTTTCTATTTTCTGAGCTAACAAATAAAACATTTTCTCATGACTATCATACGAAATAAAGTCGGATAGAAAAAATATACTACCAAGAGAAGAAGAAAACCGGGCAAGAGCGAGTAGAACTCGCGCACCGAGGGTTTCGTACCATCATATGTTTTTAAATTATCATTGGCGAGGCCTATATTCGTCAGATAATTTTAACACTGCACGCTGCGGTGTAGAATATTGCAGATTTAGGTCAGAGCCATATCTTGACCGATAGTGGAGCTATTGTGATTTTTGTTGATTTCTGATAAAGTGTGCTATTTAGAGACTTGCTTTTAATTTTGCTGTAATCTTTACATAAACTTCTATCACATAAAATAATTCGGAGATAAGGGCGGAGAACGGTTTTTTTTTTTTACATTTTTCATCAAAAGTAAAAAAATATGCGGCCTAAAAAAAACAAGAAAAATCGTTTGAGAATGTGCAAACAGCGTTCTTTCATATGATATCCCTCATGCCCTAGTAGCCCCACTTCGAATTTTTAAGACCACCTCCCTGTTGTAAAAAAAATATGTAGATTTTTATTTCTTTCTTATTTTCAAAATGGTTGGGCAAACGTCATCTAAGACTATACCTACTAAATTTCAAAGTGATTTGATTAGTAGTTCTTAAGATATCCAGCTGTGACAGACGGACAGACAGAGACTGAGTCTCACGTTAAGGGTTCCTTTTTACCATTTTGGTACGGAACCCTAACATAAAACAGATAATAGGACTACCGACATGTTTAACGACTTGATTATAATCTTATTTTTAAAGTAGATATTTGTTTTTATTCAACTTTTTGTAGCCAAAAAATACAGAACCAGATTTTTTAATGCGATAATCAAGAAATAAACTATATAAAACGAGAGATCATCTAGGGCAGAGCAGCAGTTAGATCTAGCATTCGTATCGCTTTACATTCCTAAGCTAATATACATTTTGAATCCGCATATAAAAGTGAACATTTCATGATAGAGGGAAATAGAGGCGGTTTATCCTATTGTGTAGTCGTGTCTTTTAATACAGTCAGACTATAAAATAATTAATTAAAATGACCAATAAAGTTTTTATTTTAGTATTTCTTGCGTACATTTCTTTAGTGACTTCTAGCTTGGGTAATGTATTTTCTTGTTTATTGATTTTCAGTTTAGATTATTTTATTTTATTGTAAATTCATTTCGTTTTAATTTTAAATATTGGTCAAGTATACAGGGTTATTGGTAAAACATTATCGACCTCTTAAGAGGTCATTGTACCTACTCATCATTATGATCATCTTTTACTATGGGACCAAACCAGAACGCGAAAAAAAACAACTACATTTTGACGAGTTATACGAACATAAATGTAGGGAACAGCTGATTTTTTTTCGCGATTTCAGGTTTGGTCCCATGGTAAAAGCTGTTCATAATGATGAGTACAATAACCTCTTAAGAGGTTGATAATGTTTTACCAATAACCCTGAATACTTCTATAAAATAAATAAATAAAATATTTTCATGTTTGATGGTCAGCAACGAGATAAAAGTGCAACACCTAAATTGAAAAAAACTATTCGATTCACTGCTTTTCAGCATTTCATATAATTGAGAGAACTGTAAGAGTTTAAGAGTTTGAGTTATTTTAATGTTAATTCCTATTATTATTATTTATCCAGTAATAGTTTAAAATCCGATTTTAGTCATTTGTTTTACACAAAATCGAAAAGGCTAGAACACAAAATAAACTAATTCAATTACTCTTTCCATCTGTTTCTAGCACCTTTCATCACAAAATGTAAATGGGACGACTCGAAATGTCTGAAGGAATCGTCGCAGAAGGCGATACCATTGTTCGCCGACGGTATTCCTGAGCTGAATGTGGACAAGCTAGACCCCCTCGTGATTAAACACGTAGATGCCAGCACATCGAACTTAAAACTTACCGTCACCAATGTCAAGGTCACAGGGCTAAAGAACTGTGAGGCTAAGAAGATTACGTAAGTGTATTTTTCTTTTGTTGAAATAATATTAAGTATAGTATATAAGGTCTATCTATTCATACACGAAATGTCTTAAGGGGTCATTGTATTCATCATTACGAACAGCTTTTACTATGGGACCAAACCTGTAATCGCGAAAAAAAAAACAGCTGTTCCCTACATTTTGACGAGTTATGCGAACATAAATGTGTGGAACAGCTGATTATTTTTTCGCGATTTCGAGTTTGTTCCCATAGTAAAAGTTATTCATAATGATGAGTACAATGATCCCTTCAGATATTTCGTATATGAATAGATAGACCTTATAATATATAACCTATAACATTGCAGTGGATCCGTAATTATTGCTGCCATAAGCGTAAGGGGCACCTGCAGAAAAAAATTAAAGAAAAATAAGCTATATTAAACAAAAAAAACTGAGGGTTCCATACCACAAGGCAAAAACACCGAAAAAAACACGTTTGTTGTTTGGGAAAAAATTAATATTTACTTTATTCTGTTTTTAGTATTTTTTATTATAGCGGCAACAGAAATACATCATCTGTGAAAATTTCAACTGTCTGGCTAGAGGTTCATGAGATACAGCCTGGTGACAGACGGACAGACGGACAGTGGAGCCTTAATAATAGGGTCCCATTTCATTTCCGCTGACGCGCCAATTTTACTTATGCGGCAGATTAGTAGAGAGCAGTGGTAGGCCAGTGGTGACGACTTTACTTACGAGTTGTAGGTTAGGGTTTACTTTATGTAAATTATTTCATCGCCACTGCTCTCAAAACGATGAAGGAAAACATCGTTGGGAAACCGACATGTCCAAGAACCAAAGACATATATGTCATCAGCCAAACCATACGGCCCGTGTGTTCTCTTAGAGAGAGCCTGGGTTCCAGGAGTATGAACGTTATAGGGTGATTTTGGCGTAGTTAGCCCCGGCACCCCTTGCCGCTGTCAGTCCGGAGCAGAACATTCTTATCAATACCCTCCGTGCTTTGGAAAGCACGTTAAGCTGAATCGATAGTGCTAGACCGCGAAATTCAAATTTTCTTACGTTTTTTGCAATTTGCAGGTCAGTGTCAGATTGTATCTTGATCAAAATATGATTCGCGACAATAACAGGTACATATTTAGAGAATTATAATCATTAGAATCGTTAATATATCTTTCTAAGTTAGATTTCTACCACCAACCACCAATCTCTTATGGAAAAGTGTTAATGGTAGAAAAGCCTTTGGTATTGACTGTCATTCGTAGATCTGTGACACACGTTACGGGTAGTCAGAAGTCAGTCTTACCAAAGGATATATTATTATAAGGAATCTAAGTTTTTGAAGCAAGTAAAAAAAAAAAATACTGGTATTCAGCTACATCCGGTTAGACTGAAAAAACTGGTTTATGTTTGTTTTTTGTAATTATTTTAAGTTTTTGTGGGGATAAACTATCGTCACGTAGAAATGTAAATTGCTAGAGAAAATGACTCGGTTTTTAGTGCACATTAAAACCTGTTTTTTTACATTATTAGTTCTAAGAACAAGAAAATACAACAACAACTTCGTTGTATGTCTGTGGGTTCGTCTCGTAGTCGAAAGCCCGACTGATGGGCGAAGGTTCGATTCTCGGATAGAGCAAACTATTATTGGGAATGTTCATTTGTTAATTCGATGCAACTCAGAGTTTAAGATTGAAACTCAAGACCTAAGCCTCAAGACCGGGCAGCGGGATTGTCCGAAAGGGTTACCGCTACCCCGGAACATAAAGGGCTAAGGAAGGAACACGGGTGGGTTTTAGTCAGTAAGAGTCTGACACTCCCTTCCGCTCCACCCAGAGCGGGAGGGGTCATTTGATGATTTCCCAAACAAAAAATAATAGTAGCTCGTGTTTTGACTGACTCTGTCTTGCACTTATTGTTAAACAGTTGTGCGACTGTGACAGGAATACCGCTTAGCCTCTGCCTAAGTACGTGTTAAGTAACGTTTATAGATCGTGTCCTAAGACTTTATGAATTAATTGCCAAACCTCCGTTTCCTGTAAACTTACACTGCTTAACAAAATCCTGCGACCTACTTAAACGAACAGTTCAAGGGAAAGTGCTCTAAAATACTCTTAATCACCACACTCCAATAAGGAATAATTGGTGATTAAAAAGTTGTTCCTTGGCATTAAGAGCGTTTACACCGTACGGCATTTCATACAAACTTTCAAGCCCTTGTTTTTCGAAATGGATCAACCGATTTTAATGAAACTTCATACGTAGAAGTAGAATACAAAGGTCTAAAAAGGTACTTAAGAACATTTTCGAAATGTCTTATTTAAAAAAAGATAACTGGAAATCTCTGTTTCTATGGAAAATTTGAAATCGGTCTAATTTGGCTGTAACACTATTTTTCGAAAATATTCTTAAGTAACTTTTTAGACCCTTGTATCCTGCTTATGTGTACGAAGTTTTATTAAAATCGTTTCTATGAAAATGTCGTAATCACCTCTCTGGTCCTTTTTTTTCGAAATAAACATTATACCTATTAGTAGACAACGTAGAAACGAAAGACAAAATGACAGATTGTAAAATGATTTCCAAAGCGCGTTGTCAAAAATTAAGAAAAGCAATGTCCAACAAAAAATAAATTGAAATAAACTGAAATAAATGTCCGTTATTACGTATAATTATACTTCGTAGAGATAGAAGTGGTCATGCTATGCGTGAATTCGCTAACTAATGCAAAAAATCTACCATATTATCTGGCTAGCCTTTTCCCAACTATGTTGAGGTCAGCTTCCAGTCTAACCGCATGCAGTTAAATATCTACGATACCCTTTGAAAAAATTGGTTATCAGACTTTCGGGCATCTGACTACCCGTAACTACCATCAAAGATCAACGAATGACAAACGGGACCAACTGCTTAGCGTGCTCTCCGAGACACGGGGGATCTTGGTAGGTAATGGATGGTCACCCATCCACGGACTGACCTTGGCAAGTGTTGCTTAACCTTGAAGATCGGCACGTGCGGCTGTTATTATTTAGCCACGAGCTCGTCTGCCGCCGTTTTAAACTGCTTATAGGAACTACATAAACCGGTTTTTAAATTACTACTACTAGGTAATAATATTATAATTGTGAGACAACGAGAAAATATCCTTCAATTATGTTGGTATCTTAGACTGACCAATTATATCGTTTGACATGTAGCTATTACAGGCAATCGTGCGTGTCTACTTACATTACTATAGTTAATGTATTTAAAAAGGTTTGCCTCGTGTCGACATCTAATTAAAATCAATTAAGCCCCACTTGTTCTTTCTTTAATCCTTGATTGAGTCGCACGTAAGTAATTATTATAGAAGTTAGTTCCTCTGTGCAATAGTTACGTCCTTGCTTAACTTAGGGCTGATTTTACCAAAGTCAGATATCTTTTATCCCTGGAATAAAATTGACTTCTGACAGTTCTAGTATGGAAAGACTGTCAATAACTCAAAATTTATTCTATGTTTAAAAGTTTGGTGGAATGCGCCCTTAGTAACAATATATAGATACAGGGTGGAATTTTCGAAGCGTACCTGGAGGGAAATTACTCCAGGCAGAAGATTTTACTAAAATGGAAACATTCCTTTATTTTTAAAAAGAAACAAAACTGCATTTAAAGATTTTTGAAAGTACGCTTGCCACACCCGGGAATTGAACCGGCTAAAATCCGAAAAAATAGAATCCTGAAAAAATAGAATCCTGAAAAAATAGAAATATACAAAGGATACTTTTTATCCCGATATTCCAACGGGATCGAAACTTGTGCGGGTGTAACCGCGGTGCGCTGAGGCCTAATACAGAATGCAAGATGTCGACGAAAGAAAAATAATTACAAATTGACAATTCGTCACACTTCACCATATACAATGCCTAGGTCGAAACAACCTGCAGGCTAGACCTCGATACTCGTGTAACTGGTTATTGAATACTGCATTAATAGATGTTATAAATATACCTGTTCGATTGATATTTCATCGGTCAAGGCTATCATCTGATCTCAAGGTTTTGATACTTATTGATCAAAGGGTTTTTCAAATACATTCAATATCTTTTAACATTGATAATGATGTTAACATTGATAATCTTGTATCATCTATACTAATATTATAGAGAGGTAAAAGTGGGTTTCTATGTAAGGGGTAATCTTCGAAACTTCTAATCTGATTCCGAAAATTCTTTTTAAGGTGAAACAAGAAATATTGAAACGCGGACGAAGTCGCGGGCAACGGGCTATTCTAGTATAATAAATGGGTGAACTTTATTATTGTCAAAATGTAAACTTCTTAATGTCATGGACATTGTGGTTATCTGTTCATTACGTCAGTTCCACGATTTCCAAGATTAGAAAATAGGTACTCACACAAAAACAAATAACGCATTTCATGTTAGGTCATCATCATCATCATCATTTCAGCCGAAAGACGTCCACCGCTGGGCATGGGGAGGGGGGGGGGGGGTTGCCATAAGCGCCACGCTTGGCAGGCGGGTTGGCGATCGCAGTATGGTATGGTGGTGGAATGCATAGAGAACGCTGCTGCCCATTCTCCGGCGAGACCCTTAGTCGCCTTTTACGACACCCACGGGAAGTAAAGTAAGTACGTTGCGCACTGTTTATGTTTTTCTTGTTTCGAAAAAAAAATGCGCATTGATCAAAAAATCATAAAAACATGATTCAGAGAAGTAAAAATCTATCATTTTAAATATACAATAATATGTTGATTTGCATCCTCGTCAAAGTTCAGGAGGTTGTCATAAAATACATAAATAATCAATTGAAGTACGTTATGGGGCAATAACTAGTAAGCGCTGCTTTTTTTTTTTTGTTGTTGAAATTTAACAGTATTTCAGAATTACACCCTTAATTCAATACAAATAAAACAGAATCACCCGACTACGCACACAGCGACAATGCATGCAGCTGTTTTTCCCCGAAATGGTAGCGCCGTCGCGCCGCGTAGCAATGACCCGACCGGTAGCAATAATTTTACCTAATTTTATTTCGAAAATCACCTACATTATTGTCATAAATTTCGCTTGATAATTAACTAATTTTTGAGCATCATTGGAATACGGAAATTTTACTAATGACAGTAATACTAGTGCGCCAAAGAAAAGTTCACTGACCTGTTATCAGATGATTAATAATATCCTTCAACCTAAAGTTTTCGTAGTGATTTTGTTTTTATTTGTGGATTAAATTGGTTGATTTGAAACTTTCCTTCCTACTTAACGGGCTTAGGGCCGGTAATAATACCTACCTTAGTTAGTGTACCGATCTACTAAGTCTAAAAATGATGTTTTCTACGTTTGATGAAATGGAAAGACGTGCTAGTTAAGTGTAAGTACGTGGTATACTTACTTTCAACTCTTAGGTAAACACTCGTCCATCCACAGGATGTTGGCGTGTGTGAAGCGCGGTTATAGGGCTAGTAACAGACGGGCCGCGTTTAAATACGGCTGGTTCACACTTACGGATTTCCTTAAATAAGAAAAAAAAATAAAAAAATACCTACTCATTTTATTGTTGATTTGGGTTGAGAATCATTAGCATAATTACGTCCTTGAATTTGACTAGGATGCAAATCAACACATTGTATATATTTAAAATGATAGATTTTTTTTTTTTACTTAGATAAATGGTGAATTTATTTCGACAGGTAAAAATAACAAAATTAAATTCTAACTTAACTAAAACTATACAGAAACTAGAAAATAGCGTCGAAAACTCATCCGCATCGCTGTCGACTGGTAATGTTCCCTCTTGGGTACATTACCACGTTGTATGGCGATGCTTAGCCCCTGACCAAGGTAAAAGTCAGCTCTTGGGTCACGGGAAGTGTCAACCAGCCGTTTCGTAGTTTAGATAAAAAACTACTGAATCAAACTTCAACTCTGGACATGAGACCAACCCGCTAGCTTGCGAGTCGGCGGGGTAATTACGTAACACGCTCACAATAGCAATGGCTTTCATTTTGACAGTTCAACAACATTCATTGCTTTATTTACGTTGTTGAGCAGACAATTTTTTCGAACATAATGAAACAATCGATTAGCACAAAATCATTCAGATCGTGATTGATAATGTGTTACACAATTCAGTCCTTGGCTTTTCAATGGCCTAGTAAATGAAAACATACATATAAATCGGTCAGTAACGCGGTCGATAATGTATTCGGCTTCATATAACTACGCGTCAGTTGTGGCACAAACCGCTTCTCGCAAACTACTCTCGTCTCCAAAGACCATTAGGTACCTTCTACCTTAATTCAAATCTCTAAAAACGTATTTAATTTAATTTTTCCAGGAGAGACATCAAAAACGAAAAGCTGATCGTCAAAGTTTCATGTGCAGTAGACTTCAATGGACAGTATGACATGAAAGGACAACTCTTCATTCTACCTATTCAAGGCAAAGGGGATCTGATTGCTAAAGTCCGTAAGTACCTACATATTTTTAATCAAATTTTGTTACTTGGATTTTGAAGTCCGTTGCGCATATAGTTCTTCGTCCTAGATGAAGTTTATTTAGAGGCAAAAGTATTTCGATTTAAGGGTTTTCTTGAGGTTTTTCTGATTCTTTAACAATTTAATAAGATGGGCATAACAACACTGAATATTATGTGAGGTCCAAACAAAATAACTAGACAACATTAGACTGTGACTCCTTTTACGAGCAACTCTGATACACAGGTAGGTTCATTTGCAAGGGTCCTAGCAAAAAGTCTTAAATGCAAAATTTATGAAGCCATAAAAGCCTTATCCAAAGATGTATCATGTGCGTGTTAAAAATATTAAGTAGTTAACCTACCTACATGTTTGCAGGGAGCTTTTTTAAGATCAGATCATCTAGATTTGATGCACGATAGCAGTAGAAGTATTTATTTATTTAAAAATATTTATTTATTTAAATCACAATTATAATAGGCTATTATTAATAACATTATGCAGGGGATTAAATATGTTAATTACGATAGTGAAGTAAAAATGAAAAATATCTGAGGTGACAAATATGACTACTAAGCAAGCAAATCATTTTAGACGAGACACACAAAGATAACTCAGAAAATATCGAAACAAAGAAAATGATCTTGTATTAAAAATCAGGTACGATCAGACGTCTAATCAGACAACCATGCACCAATCTAAACGACAGACCGTTTAATGCGCGGTTACTCATAAATATTGAATAATTGCTTGCGTACCTACAATCGCCTTGAATAATCGACACAC
Organism: Mesoligia furuncula; assembly: GCA_916614155.1. NCBI lineage: Eukaryota > Metazoa > Arthropoda > Insecta > Lepidoptera > Noctuidae > Mesoligia > Mesoligia furuncula. Next base: position 9,747,340 of record OU744807.1, read on the forward strand.
TAAGTAAATACTTATCGGTACTATATTTTATCAGACATTGGGTCCGATAATTTTTCTTGAAGTTCTTATTTCGAATCCATCTGAAAAATAGCAATCTCGCCGCGATCCTCCGTCGCTACGGGCCTGGCACCCTTTTCGAGAAAACGGCCCCGTTCAAGACGAACTTGGACCGGAGTGAAATTCGAGTTAAGTTCCATATTTCAAAAACAGTTGAAATTCACATTTCATAGTTGCCTTCGTACTTATATAAACTAGGCTTTAAGTACTAGTAGCAAATGTTTTATTTAGAATTCTAAACGTAGTGCCCTTTGGTGATACAAAAATGTTGCTTCGTGTTGCTGAGTGTGAAGCACAGATAACTATATACTAAGTCAGAGAGTGTGAAGTGTGAACAAGATATTACCAATGCGCATAATATGATCGTAATGACATCTTCACACAACAAATTTAGTTTCAATTTTACTTACACTATTACAACGCAGGGTGGTTCAGAATCATGTATTGAATTTTTAGTTACCTACATTTTGCGCGTTGAAGTCCCTGCCTTGTTTAAGTGAATTGTCACATTTCCAATTTTTTTTTCCAAAACTTGTTTTCACCTTGATCGAACTTCCAGTTATGAAACTTCCGTATATTTACCGCTACGTCATCATCTGCCTAGCCTTTTCCCAACTATGTTGGGGTCGGCTACCAGTCTAACCGGATGCAGCTGAATACCAGTATTTTACATGGAGCGACTGCCTATCTAACCTCCACAACCCAGTTACTGGGTAATACGATACCCCTTGGTAAGACTGGTTGTCAGACTTTCGGGCTTCTGACTACCCGTAGCGACTGTCAAAGATCCACGAATGACAGCCGGGACCAACGGCTTAACGTGCTTTCCGAGGCACGGAGGGGTCACGGTATGTAAAGATGGTCACCCATCCACAGACCAACCGCGGCAAGCGTAGCTTAACCTCATCGATCGACCTATGCGGCTGCCGCTACGTAATTTACCGCTACGTAAGTTGGCTAATTTTTGTAGCGGAGGAAGTTCACGCATGTAAAAATGTATGAAATTGTGCGTGCGCGAACTTCCCACACTACGAAATCTTTGGCCAACTTACGTGCCGGTAACTATAACCACAAAATACAGATAGTACAGAAGTCAACCACATCTATGTACTTCCCTTTTCATACCTACGCTCGGCGGACGCGCTAGGGTCGTCAACTTTGAATTATGCACAAAAAACTATCGTGGTAGTGGCATTCGTATCTAGTTGTTTGATTTATTGTTGAGCTTATTCTTTAATATTAAAACAAAACAATAAACATAGTATTACAATACAAAAAGTTTACAGAACAAAAACATAAAAAAATTTACATTTGTCAATTTTCACTATCGAAAATCCCTAATAACTTCAAAACGGATTACCCTATTCACACAATTTATTTTGCCCTATCCGTTTTAGACATAAACCTAACAAATGACACTAAAAACAACACAATATCTACACAAACAAAAAATCATGTTTTCAACTTACGTAATAAATAGTTGGTGGCGTGAATTTACCTTACAAAAGAGTTACTTCGTTTATACTGATTCAAAATAGGAAACTATTATATAAATCGAGCTTATAGCCATTTCTTTGTTGCTCCATTTCTGCACTTCACAGACGCGTGTCTCAAGCGGATGCCACGCACGCTCGCATTGCTCCCAACCCGTCTGAGATAACGTATCCGTGAGCGGTGTCTATGTGTGCGTTGCTCGAGCGCACTTTGTATGCAGATTGACTTCTGTAGTATCTGTATTTTGTGCTATAACAGTCCTAGTAAGGTCAAAATGATAAAGTGACAATTATATTCTACACTATTTAAGTAAAACAAAAGGAAATACCGTTACTTCAAAAAGATAAAAAAACTAGGCTGTTTGTTTGAATTAAAACATACCTACCATAAAATTAAATGTTTTTCCTAAGAGTTATTTTAATGCACTTTACAATTTTTAAATATAAACTTTATTAAACATAATTAACTTGTATCTAATGGCAGTTCTTGACGGACTGATAGCTTAACATGCCGTATCAAGACACATCACGTTAAGGTCATCGTTGCTAGTGATCACAAGTTACCAGCACCGTCACCACATGACGCTGACAGAATAGCCGACATCGGCTCAGTTGCCAAAGATGGAAAAAAAAGTTACCAGCAGTGACTAATTCTTGCTGAGCAAAATAGATGGCGCTTTTTAGTAGTGGGTTTATTAACATAACATCACGTCTGTTTTAGCTGACCTGTAGGTACACCCACATTTCGCCAGTTATTTTTAAGTCTCATGTTATATGGGGCGGGCCAATTGCCATCAACCGGCCACAAATCCAGAGTCCGGGCTTTTACTGAGACATTCCTTCCCAGGAGAGAGATCATGCACGACAGTAGCGACCACTACACCAATCATCATCATTATCCGATGATAATGATGATGATTGGTGTAGTGGTGACCTATGTCCAGCAGTGGACACACTGCTGGACATAGGCCTCTCTTATTGCACATCATTCAACTCGATTTTCGGCAACTGTCATCCAGCTGCTACCAGCCATCCTGCAAAGATCGTCGCTCCACCTAGCCTGAGGTTCTTCGGCTACCGATTCGCGGTCTCCACTCAAGAACACGTCTACTCCAACGGTCATCGGTTCTACCGCTAATATGGCCGGCCCATTACCACTTCAGCTTGTCTGCCGGATCACCTCGTTGCGGATTCGATCCCTCAGAGAGACTCCAAGCATAGCCATAACTACACCAATGAATGAGTAGTTTTGTTAATGGAACAATATTTTTTTTATTATTTCAGCAAAGATTATAATAAATGTAGAAGTAGATGTTTCGGACAAAACAGGCAAAGATGGAAAGAACCATTGGGTTGTCAAGTCATGGAAACACACTTTTGAGTTAAAGGAAAAGTCTAATGTGAAGTTCGAAAACCTATTTCCTGATAACGAATTTTTACGTAAGTATTTATCGCGTCTGTCTGTGTGACCGCTTAGTTCTTCTAAACTTCTTCAATAGATTTTGAAGCGGTTTGCACCCTTACTTAGAGAATGTATTCCGGAAGGTTTATGTGTACACTATTTATTAATATTTAACTTAGATAAAGCACTTAAAAATCTCGATGTTTTGACATGTCAACCGTGCGACTTAGAATTATTTAAAATTGTTTAAAAAAACTATTCCAAATAAGTAAGCAATGGAAAAGCTAGTTAAAAAAACTAAAATTAAATAAGCAGTAAGTGATACAGTTTTAATAAGTATTCTAATTTTTCCTATTACAGGCAAGTCCACCGAAGAGTTGATATCTTCAAACGGCAATGATGTAATCACAGAAATTGGTCAACCAATCATCAAAGCGATAGTCGCCAAATCCATTGAAAACATAAAACGTTTCTTTGAAGCAGTAGCAACTGAAGACCTCGCTTTAGAATGAAGATTGTCTACCAACATTAGAACTAATGCAACGAATGTAATAATTTAGACCAAATATACATGAACTATTAAAAGAATAAACCTTTTAATGATTATTATTATTATTATGAGCCTGTTGTGTCCCACTGCAGGGCAAAGGCCTCCCTTCCATCTTTCCATTTTTTCCTGTCTCTTGCTATATCTGGCCAATCCTTATAGGCGTCCAATTCGTCACACCATCTTTTTCTGGGCCTACCGCGTCGCCGATTCCTGTTATTCGGAATCCAGTCAGTGGCTACTTTTGCCCAATTCTGTTGCGACATGCGGCAGATGTGGCCTGCCCAATTCCACTTTAGTTTGGCGGCTGTTCTGCCCACGTGTGCAATTTGTGTTTTGGAACGAAGTATACTGTTCCGAATGCGGTCTGTGACTTTGACTCCAAGAATACTTCGTTCCATTGCTCGCTGGCAGACCCCGAGTGCGGACTTTTGGCGTTTCGTTAACGACCACGTTTGCGCTCCGTAGGTGAGGGTGGGAAGGATGCACATGTCCATGAGTTTCCCTTTTAGGGAAAGTGGAAGTGATCCTTTCATTAGGTGTTTCTTCGACCAATAGCTCTTCCAGGCGCTTTCGGTGCGTCGAGCAACCTCTTTATCTTGCCTCGCCTGGAAAGAGACTATTTGGCCGAAGTATATGTACTCATGGACATATTCAACCTCCACACCCCCAATGTCCACTTTGCATTTCATGCTGTTTGTCATTAACTTCGTTTTCGTCATATTCATTTCGAGTTCGACCTCGAGGCTGGCGTGGCTCATTCGTTTCAGCATAAGACTCAACTGTGCCGCCGAAGACGAGAAAAGGACAATGTCATCGGCGAAGCGTAGATTAGTTAATCTTCTATCTCCAACGACAATGCCCTTGTCCTGAAACCTTTTAATGAAAAATATATATTTATTTAGTCCAAAACTATACGTACATTAAACTTATTTAAGATGAAAGAATGGCAATGCTGATTGTACCACTACACTGAATACATACCTGAAGCACAAAAAATGATACAAGCTTCTTTGATAAGCCTAAAAATAATATCCTCTACTGCAAGGCAAAGCAGCTATGTCCAATCTCCAGGACCTAGCTGTTTAAATACTGCTAATGAAACAGTTACCATTTTTGTTACATTTTTGTTACCAATTACCATTTTTTTTGGTTCATGTGTCAAAATTAAGTAACAGCAAGATGTTTTTAGAGCAGGTTATGCTCTCAAAATAGTGAAGGAAAACATAGTGAGGGAAACCGGCATGCCCTAGAACCAAAAATTTTAAGACATGTAACATCTAGGTACCAATTAGCACTGGGTCCGCGTGGTCGATTTCAGCACACTCGATCTCGAGGAGAGGAGGCCTGTGTACTAGCAGTGGCAACATTTTAGGCTGATTATGTATGTTAAATAACCTTTGAGAGAGCTACAGTCTGTACGGGTTCAGAACCTCCTATATGACAGATCTCCAGGATCACACCCTCTTAAATTACAAAGGCAATTGCACTTCAATCAATTCAGCCTATCACAGTCCACTGCTGGACGTAACTCTCTAAGGCTGCGCCACAACATCCTGCCCTCCGCCTTGCGCATGTAGTCTGTCCTAGCCACCATTATAAGGTCGTCGGTCTAATATCAAAAGTTATATTCAAACTAGGCTAAGAATCAGCACTTTTTGAACGCCAAAATTACATATGACAAAAGACAGTCCCCCAAAACGTCCGCCCTTCACCACTTCATAATGCCTTAGCTGGGAAGAAGAAGTGACGAAACAAAATTCCCAGCAGCACAGCTGTCTGTTCAGTTAACTTCAGTTAGAATAACTTGATTCTAATAGCAAGTAATTAATATTACAAAACACAACACTTTAAATTAAATTATTTGCCAGATGTCAGCTAGCACACGCCAATATACCAATAATCCAACGGCCCATCTAGCTGGGGGGCTTCCCACACTACGCAAACGCAACGTACTAAGAAACAGGACAAGAACTGACAGGAAATAATCACAATTATTTTTTTTTATACAAAAATATATATAGCTAAAAGAAAGTCGGGTACTAATTGTCAACAAACTAAGGAACAGAAAAGCCTTCCTTGGGACAATTCTGGCTAAACTGATAAATAGATGAGTAATACACTCATCTAAACATTCCATGACACTCTTGTGCATATTTTGGAGTAAATACTTATTCATCCTCAAACATTGATTAAAGTTCACAATAATTTACTAAAGGTTTTTGCATTCTGAATTAGAATTGAATAATGTAGACATTACACTTATGGCTCCACTCATTTGTTTTCTCTCACGATTCGTTCAAATAACAACTAACATAATATTTATTGATCACTTTAAATAATTTACGACTGCACAGTTTGAGATCATATATATTTAAAGATCTACAGAATTTTCCATAAACACCCAATGATTAAATGAATCGTTCATCGTTTTGCACTGTACGTCATCCAATCAACCAGCAGCTGATAAACGCAGCATACTTACTTACAACACAATTACAGACCTACGTGGCTGCGATTTTTAACATCGTTGTAGTCGGCGAATAGTAGAATTTATATTTTTCAGGAATTTCAACAACCCTTGCCAAAAGCCTTGCCAAATCTAACTTTTTTTGCACCAATAGATTGATTCCTTTTTGATACAGCCTTTTCTGTACGTTTCTAAAGATAGGTAGATTCTTCACCAGATTCGTGCCTTTGTCTTTTTGTCTTTTTGTCTCGACTGTATCCACGGGTTTCTTTATACAATAGATGTTTCTTTAAGGTTGAATGTGTCAACTGAACCCGCGGGTCGATAAGCAATCGGGACCAGCTGACCGAAGACTTCACGTAGGATAATAAACCGTATCTGGTTTTTATTGTCACTTGGTCGTGCTAAGACTGGGCTGATAACGCAATCTGACCGTTGCTTGAAGTAGTTCAAGCAACGGTCAGATTGCGTTATCAGCCTATAATGATCCAACTGCTGGGGCACAGGTCTCCTCTTGGCGAGAGGGACTGGGCCGGAATTCACTACACGGCCCTAGTGGTGGTAGATGTCAAATGTCTTCGAATTTTTGGTTCTAGTATTTACTCACGATGTTTTCCTTCGCCGTTTTGAGAGCAGTGCTGATGAAATAATTTTCACAAACTAAGGCTCCTGTCTGGGTTCGAACTGCAACTCGTAAATCACGACTGTTACCACTGGGCCACTACTACTCACGTTCAGATAGATAGTAGTAGCTAGTATTTTCCGTTTAAAAAGGGGTTGGTTCTTAGGGGCACCAATGAAACACCATGCTATTTAAATGTGCTATTCGTAAAATATCTTTGAATCTTTGACAGATTCGAATTACAAAACTTGACATTTTTTATTGCTAAATGGGCCCGCTCTTGACCTCGATTATGCCTGATGAAAAGCGATGGATGAGATCCATTATGGAACGAGCGTGCCCAGAAGATTCCTAAGGAACTGGAACTCCCACGCATCGACGAAATACAACAGGCTGCTTGACGCCGGACTCCGGTGGGAGGCTTCTTCATGCATCCTGAAAAAACATGGAGTCATTTGCATTTTAAGAGACCATCGGAAAGTTAACATACGGAAAGTTACATAAATAATAATAATTTCCTTCCGAACGAACGGCCAATCTCAACGGAGAATAGCCACGTACGCAGGAGATATTATAGTGCACAATTGTGTACGTAAACACAGGTAGCACTCTCTGTTCCTTTTTCTCTCATAGTCCGATGGGACGGAAATCTGACACAACCGGATAAAGATCAGGCACAGGACCAACGGCTTTATGTGCTTATTGAGTCACGGGGGTATCACACCACCAAATTCCAAACTCCATGCTGCTACTGAGAAATTCCTTATGGAAAAAATGCAATAGCACTTTTCTCGTCCCGAAATAGACATAGGACTAAGTCCAGTCCTCAGGCAGTCACACTTGCGACCCCGAGACAAGCGGAGCAGATGGAAAGTTACATAACTAATAACTAAAGCAGGTAGTAGGTGGCAGTAGCAGGTGGCAGTCAGACTTTTAAATAAATAAATATTAATCGCAGGACACTGCTACAAAAAACAACAAGGACAAAAACCCGGTTTCAAGTTCAAGTAGTTTCTTGTTTGTAAAATTGGGTAGTCCGCGACTTCGTCCGCGTGAAATTTCGTCCCTCGAGTCACCGCATATCATCCTATCGCCCGCCAACACAACAGGCTATTACTTCGTTTTCGCGTAGCGTTCTTTCTGAGTTTGCTCGGCTACTAAAGGTCGTAGCGTGGTCAGCGGGATTGTCCGAAAGGGTTACCGCTGGCCCGGAACATAAAGGGCTAAGGAAGGAACACGGGTGGGTTTTAGTCAGAGTCTGACACTTCCTTCCGCTCCACCCAAAGAGGGAGGGACCATTTGATGATTTCCCATCCGCAAAAAAAAGGTCGTAGCGTGATGTAAATAACTTATAACCTTTCGCAAGAATTGGGCTATCGAATGCAAAATTATTTTTTCGAATCCGACAGATAGTTCCAAGGATTAGCGCGTTCAAACAAACAAAGAAAATCTTCAGCTTTATTATGAGTATAGATTATAGGAAAGATATCATATTTGGATGTTAATTTTCGATCAGCCAAAAACACTTTAATTAGTACAACTATTAGCACAGACTCTTTATGAATAACAAACAGCCGCTGATAGATCATTCATCATTCCCCAAATGGATAGGCAGAGGTGTACCTAATAGCACACTCGCTTCTCGCCATCGCGCCAGTTGTGTTTAAGTCGCATATAGTATGAGGCGTCTTTGACCAGTGCGTGTTGCCAGTGATGACTAATGGCAGTGAAACGTAGTCGCTCACAATGGGCCTTATAAGAAAGCTAAAAGTCACCCAAAGGGCAATGGAAAGGGCTATGCTTGGAGTTTCCCTGCGTTATCAAATCAGGAATGCGGAGATCCGCAGGAGAACCAAGGTAACCGACATAGCCCGAAGAATTCCTAAACTTAAGTGGCAGTGGGCAGGGCACATTGCTTGCAGAACAGAGGGCCGATAGGGCCGATAGGGCCGAAAGGTTCTGGAGTGGCCACCGCGTACCAGAAGACGTTGCGTTGGAAGGGGTACACTACAAAAATACGAAAAACTTTTTTCCGACAGTCACAAATATGAATTTCAAAATACCGATTTTGTCAGCGGGATTGTCCGAAAGGGTTACCGCTGGCCCGGAACATAAAGGGCTAAGGAAGGAACACGGGTGGGTTTTAGTCAGTAAGAGTCTGACACTCCCTTCCGCTCCACCCAGAGCGGGAGGAGTCATTTGATGATATCCCATACGCAAAAAAAAAAAATACCGATTTTCATAATTCCGAATGGTTCAAAATTCCTAATATAACAACTCCGATTTATCATTCATCGTACTTTTTCCGAAATTTTAATATTCCTAACGTTTATAAGTACTATTCTCAAAATACCGAGTTCCAATAGATCGAATCTGCCTTCTCTTTACATTTTAGAAAGTATTTTGTATGTTCGCAAAAACTTAGGACTCTTCAAAATAAGAAGCGATTTCCATAATATAAATACACGTAGTAAAAATGAAATTGTGTTACCTAAATTTAGATTAACTAAAACTAGCAAGTCATTTCTTGTAAACAGCATCCGTTTTTATAACAAGTTGCCAAAACCGGTTACAGAACTTAGCGATGGAAAGTTCAAAACACTCATCAAACGTGTCCTTATCAATAAAGCATATTATAAGATTAAAGACTACGTTGAAGACAAGCTAGTCTGGCAATAATTCCTTCTGCACATGTGGCTTCCCTGGCTTCTCATAAACGGCATAACTATGTAAATGTCTATTAACTGCTCTCAAATTACGATGTTTAATTTTATTTAATTATTATTAAATTTTTTTACATACTTTTTGACATAATTTCTTTATTATTTGACATTATATACTTTTTGACATAATTTCTTTATTAATTGACATTATATACAGACTCTTGAAATTTTTCACCTCTTTATTAGTGGTTTTAATGAGAATCATAACACTTGGTTTTAGTAGGTTTTTATTATTATTTTTCTTTTTTTATTATCTATCCTTTTGATAGATTCTTATTTTGTAAATGTGAGGACTTTGTAGGCCTTATAGACTTTAGATCTGTAGACCATTTTCTATTTTATCAAGTACTTGGTACTTGTTGACAGGCCTGCGCTGTCCTCCCATACCTACTGTAACCTGGAAACATTGTAAAAGCCAATTATTTTTAAAAAGAGTAACCATGGAGTTTCTTGCCGGTTCTTCTCCATAGGAAACGACCAATTGGAACCGTGCACCTAGCTTCTGACGTTTCATAAGTGCCCATGTAGGTTTATGTGAAATAAAACATTTTGATTTTGATTTTGATTTTGATTTTGAATAACAAAAAGTCCGAATTAATGAAAATTCGAAACATCAAAAATACGAATTCCGATTAATTATAATTCCGGAATAAAAACGCCTTGTAAAACTGAATAGCAAGACAAATATACGAGTACAATACGGAATATCGAAGCACTACACTTCCATGCACGTTACCGCGATAGATCTTCACTGCGATACTACTAGACTTCGATGCACGGTAAACGTATTTGTCATTCGCTCGCTCTTGAATCCATTTCTGTGTAAAGGGTTTAAAGTAACATGCATGCAGCAAGCGTGCAGCATGGAAGCAAACACGCAGCATGCTGCATGCCAGCAAGCACGCAGCAAGCATGCAACATGGAAGCAAACACGCAGCATGCAGCAAGCAAACAAGCAAGCAAGCAGCAAGCATGCAGCATGCAGCATGGAAGCAAACACGCAGCATCCAGCAAGCATGCAGCAAGCATGTAGCATGGAAGCAAACACGCAGCATGCAGCATGGAAGCAAGCATACAACAAGCATGCAGCATACAAGCGAGCATGCAACATGCAGCAGGCATGGTTTCTGTCACGGCTCCGGCGCTGCGGTTCTCCGGTGGCCCCACGCGCCTACGCGATTTTAAATTACACTCTAGGGGTAGGGCAGACAAGACTGCGTGGAGTCGGATTTACAGCGATTCGTTTCTGTCACTAAAACCTAATTTTTAGCAAATGTTTTAGAGCTAACAATTTTATTATAAACTAGCTTCTGCCCGCGACTTCGTACGCGGATCCTGTTGTTTATGCCAGCGACAACGGGGTCGTCAAAATCGAAGATCTGAAACGTCTGAATTTTAAGAGCCCGGGGACGGGACGGGTTGTGGTGTCGGCGAGACACCACATTTAGAATTTTCGCCTCAATGATATTTCTCTGCAGCGAGACGATTTTGAGCCGGGTCCCATTGCACAGTTTCGGCGGAGAGAGTTTCCGAAGAAGCATAATTGGGACATCGACCTTTAACTTAATGGTGTGCGCTGGTAGTCCACTTGCACTGAGGGAATTGAGAAATTCTACGGGGTAATGTGTGGCGTCATGCACTCTGTCAACTGTCAGGCAGGACGACACATAAAATTTTTCCGTTTTTACAAAAATATATATTTATTTTGAAAAATTCATTCAGTCTCAAAAAATCGCAAAGAATGTGCGCAATTTGGATGTAGTACCAATGCAACTGTGGAGTTGACGCTGTGTGAGCATGCGTGTTCCATCGCGCCGCCGGTTCGATGTCCACCGCGCACAGGATGGATAAGCACATGAAGTAATTTTTTGCTCCGTTGGTGTAATTGCTGTATGGCGTTCCAGCAGGAGGATAAATAAATAAAATAAATAAATAATAAATCAGTCATCTTGGTCGACAACAGTGTTTATTGAAGTGTAGATCACTTCATTTCCCTCAATTTCCGCGAGAATGCATTCATTGATCGCTGAAGCTTGGTCGTTTCTGGGTGTTAAAATGGCTCGTTCACACACCCAAGAATTATGTTGGTGCGGTATCCTATTGATGTCCCCGTACACCAGGCGAATCAAATCTTCTAAGGTTGACACCACTCTCCCAAGTATCTCAGGTAGAACCACCTGTCCACCGTCTACTGGTAGCGTTCCCTCACCCAATTTTAAGAGAACATCAGAAAATTCTTGGGCGTGTACATTCTCGCCAAGTTGTGCTCTCATATTCATCGTTAAGTGTTAAGTGATTCAACCTATGAATATGTGGCCATAAGAAAGAGTATTTCAACAAAGCATTCACCTCATCAGCCCTAGTTCCTCGCGTCACCACAGGCAGCGTTTGTCGGAAATCGCCGCTAAACAGAACTGTAACGCCCACCCATCATTTGCTGGTTCCTGCGGATGTCCTGCAAAGTCCTATTTACCGCCTCTACTGCTTTTCTGTTCGCCATAATGCATTCATCCCACACGATTAAACAGCAATCTTTAAGCACGCGCCCTTTGTCACTATTGCGTGACACTCCACAAACAGGTGTTTCATTACTCTCTAAATCTATGGGAATCTTAAACATTGCGTGCGCTGTTTTGCCACCAGGAAGCAGTGTTGCGGCGATTCCTGACGATGCTACTGCAATGGCAATCTTGTCTTGCCTTCTGACCTCTGCGAGAATGCCAGTGGTGACAAATATTCTCCCTGTTCCACCAGGAGCATCCAAGAAAAACATTTTACCTTGGCCGAGCCGAGTCAAGGATGGTGTCGAAAATTTGCTTTTGCTCTGAGGTAAACTTAGAGACATGGTCATTGACGACGGTACTCATAGCTCTTGGATCATACTTTATTTCAGAGTTGTACTCTCTGTTTCCAAGCTCTTGTACATCCAGATGTTGTGGAGTCGGTAGCCCATAATCCACCAGAGAACTGCCGCAGATCGAAATGACCATATCTTGAAGTGAACTAAGGCAACTGTTTAGAACGCGCTCATCAGTTGCCTCAGTATTATCTTCAGTAGTGCGTCTCAGACCTTTTAGGAAGTCTTCGACAGAAGATGCCGATATTTCTCCCACAACAGAAGCGGATTTGCAATACCGCAGAACATCAATATGACGACAAACAGATGTCGCAAACGACTGAGATTGTCAATAATGCTGGCCTCCTCAAGTGCGTTGTCCCAGTGCTGATCACCGTCGAGAAGGTGGCGTGCTACGCAAGCAGCGCGGTATGTGGGATACTCAATGTCATCGACTGTCCTTAGAAACGCAAATAATGTTGGGCCGTGTACTGTGTGCAGTAACATTCGCAAATAATAGCACTCGCCATTATTTGGGTACACAGTGTAAACCCGTCCCAATGCGGTATCCTTAAAAATTCCTGGAAACCCGTCCACGGCGTGTCCGCGTCGACGTCGATTAAATACACCTCTTTGCTTGTCGTACGTGTAGTACGACGGCACCTCATCATAGGTGAGTGATCTAGCAAAGTTGTCCCCTTCACAGAGTCTGAAAAAGGCCAATTTCAGTCTATCAAAAAGTACTCTGTGAAGGCCAACAGGAAAATTAAACACATCAACCAACACAGACAACAAAGGTAACCCCCGTTTCTATAGGATGAGAGCGGCACATCGGCACCTATAACATCACATTTTGGGAACAAAACCATAGCGCGATCTAACTCGACGCCAACGCCATCTAGTTAGAAAACGGAAACTACATATTATTTACCCAAATTAATTAAATTATGAATAAAACTAAATTGTCGTTAATTTAACAGACAACTACATTAGTTTAGCATTAAAAAAAAATATGGTAACAGCAGCAAGGATCAAAACTAAGAATTACATACTTAAATGAATTACCTACAACTAATTTGCTTGGTAAGATATAGCTTAGAACCAAAAGTTTGACTTGAAATAGTGTAGCTTGTTGTACCGCCAATCAATCTGTTTAGTAATATTGGTGTGAAACTCTCCATACAATTAGATAGGACATGTGAAGTTCTCAGATTTCATAACAGTATCGTTCCTAATGCACAAAAAATGCAAACTCTAAAAAAAAAAGAATTTTACGATTTTTTAAAACAATATTATGGGATTTGAACTCGCACTATTTAGTGCGGTAAACGGTCGCCTGACCTTACCGCTAAATTCCCCGTTGACATATTGTTGAAATAGCTGTTCCCTTGCAATTTATAATATTACTGCCCCGCTCCTTTATAAAAATAGCGTGATTATTATGTTCCCAGAGTTAAAGTTTTATTTTTAACTAAATAAATAAACAAGTCATTTTGTGCATTCAATTATTTTGTGCATTCAATTACGAACAAACACATTTTAAAATCAATATTTCTTACCTCCCATAGCATACGGCGTGATAATATGTAGCCTAAAGCCTTCCTTGGTTTACTAAGAACATTTTTGCTGAATTACAATTCAATCTATCCAGTAGTTTTGGCGTGAAGCCGTACCATACACACAGACAAACAGACAAACAGACAAACAGACAAAAATTCTAAAAAGTCACTTTTTGTCATCAGTTACGTTTTTCTAACAAAAGCCACTTATTTTTTCTCGAAAATTCACAATGTACAGTTTTTCTTTCGTTACTGTTTTATTATATGTATAGATGAACATTCGGAATAATGCACATTATATAATACAATACTTAGGACATATGACTTTATTTCATGCAAAATTAGGAGATTCAATTATTATAGTACTCGATATTATGACAGAATAGATTTAGAAGTAAATTATGTAAAACAATATTTCGAATTTTTGAACATTATGGTTACTGAAGTTTATAGCAAACATGTTATGGATAATTACTTTCGGACAAACAATTTTAGGGGAAGAAAGGGGGTACCAATTTTAACAGGTTATTCGGAAAATTTAAAATTGGAATGACGTTTTTCGGACCGAGAACCCATCGAGCATTTGATTCTTAGAACATATGAAAATCAGAAAACAAGCAAATCGCATTTGTGACTTTCGGAAACATAAATTTCGTGATTTTTAATAATAGACATTATAATTCTTACGTATTATGAAATTCGGACATTTGAAAATCAGAACACCGAAATTCGGAATAAAATATTTCGGAATATTTGGGTGTTCCCCGTTGGAAGGCCTCCGTTGGAAGGCCAAGGTGGTCCTTGTGAAGGCCGCAGGAACCCGTTGGATGCGAGAAGCACAGAACCGGTCGAAGTGGAGGTGCTTGGGGAGGCCTATGTCCAGCAGTGGACGTCTTTCGGCTGAAATGATGAAGATGATGACGATTATGAGGCGAGACTATTGCCATCAATCGAGCACATATCCAGACTCCGAGCTACCGAGTATAGGCTGAGTAAAACTGCTGGATACAGGGTGGAACAAACACCAGCACATAGCCGTTACCAGGTTTTTGGTATGAAAATCGCTAGTTACGGTTGCGCGTAATTTAACTCATGCAAAGCATTGAGTTTTCGTTTGTATGCAACATTACAGCAGTTATAACATATAAAATATTTTAATGAAAAAAGTTTAAACTTTCAATATCACCCCTTCAATATCTCCGTAATCAGAATGGTATGATCTTGTACAAAAAAATAACGCAATAACAGGGAGCCTGAGAGCAACGATAAGCGTCTTTTCACAACCTTTACAAAGATAGGGATTGTAGTACCCACCGTCATGAAGATCGAAGTTACACTAAGGCACACTCGAAGTAGTGGACGATTATGTTTACCTAGGACAAACTGTCCAGTTAGATAGGGCCAACTTCAAGAAAGAGGTCAATCGTCGAATCCAACTCGGCTGGGAAGCGTTCGGGAAGCTACGCAATATCTCCTCGTCCCACATACTGCAATATCTTAAGACGATTTTTTTTTTGGCCAGTGCGTATTACCAGTGATGACCTATGGCACTGAAACGTGGTCGCTCATATGGGCCTCATCAGAATGCTGAAATTCAACCAAAGGGCAATGGAGAGGGCTTTGCTTGGAGTTTCCCTACGTTATCGAAACAGAAATGAAGAGATCCGCAGCAGAACCAAGGTAATCGACATAGCCCGAAGATTTACCAAACTTAAGCGGCAGTGGGCAGTGGGCAGTGCTCGCAGAACCGATGGCCGATGGGGCCGAGGTTCTGATGTGGTGACTGCGTACCAGAAGAATTAGCGTTGGAAGGCCTCCCACAAGGTGAACCAATCACCTGGTGAAGGATTCCGCTGGATGCAAGAAGCATAGAACTGGTCGAAGTGGCGGTGCTTCGGAGAGGCCTATGTCCAGCTGTGGATGTATTTCGGCTAAAATAATGAGATAAGGATTAAAGTTATAGAGTCAGGTCATCTGCAACCAGGAGATTCAATAAGATATCAAGATGATGCTCCATCCAAAACTCCTTGTAAAACTTGGGCAACGCGCCTACGTCGTCGTCACGGGGCTCCCGACGCCCGGAGCGTCTCCCGCGGCGGCTGGGACGGGAGGCTCTCTCCCTGAGCCGTCCCGCCACCTCCTTCGCTAGCATGACTGCTTCGCAGAAGGAGGTGACTGCCTCCCACTCCCTCTCGCCCCGGACCATGGCTTGCACCAAGGCCGGACGCGAGAGGTCGCCGCCGCTGCCAATCGCCTCTACGAGGACACGGCGGTGCTCCGCCCAAGCGGGGCAGACCTCCACCGTGTGCTCCACCGTGTTGTAGGTAAGTACCACTTGCGGTACTGATTTTGACGTCCACGCAACATCGTCCAGTTGAAAACCAGTCAGGCACTAGTTGGTCTAACATTTATGCTGAACTATACTCCATTTGAAATACGATTACACATTTAAATAAACCTGTTTTGAAGTCCGTTCAACCGATTTTGACCTTTAAACCCTAGGCATTAGGATGGTATTAAAAGCAAAATAGTGGTTACAATACCAACTGTTTACTGCAGCTGCCATATATCATGCCACCAATGCTATAGAATTCAAAATCGGTTGAACGGACTGTAAAAAAGGTTTATTTAAATGTCTAATCTTATTTCAAACAGAGTATAGGCCTAATTTATTTATTTTCTTTCTTTCTTTCTTTCTTACACCTCGTCTGTTTAGGATCTGTCTTATTATAATAATATAACAAGATCATGATATTTGGATAACGTCTCTGGGGAAAAAAAAACATCAATGCAAAAAGTAGGTACCCGTTTTGACCTAGGATTTAAATTAGAATAAAAAAACTTGAATGTTCACTGAGCACATGACTATAATGTGCTCTCAGACGTTTGGAATAAGTATGAAAATTCCTTGTAGTTAAATAATATTTAAAGGTTGCAAATGAAATGGATGTTAAAATTGACATCACAAAAACCAAATAAAATAATATTAGGGATATAAATAGGACAAAGATATATTTTATAAGCTCAGTGTTGTTCGGTTGTAGGTGATTTGCAGTTTGCACACATTTATTAAAAAATGGTGGCTACAACATTGCTATTCGCAAGTGCCGTTTGTGTTTTCAATATAGCGAACGGTTTATCAGGTAAGTCATATTACAATATTGTCAACAGATTTTTTCTTCCTAAACATATTACTTAAGAAATACGCGTGGGCGGCATTATTTTAATTGTTGACTATATTAACGAAAAATAAATTATTGAATCAAAAAAACTTGGCTAAAATCGTGAAAAATGAGCCAGTTTGTACATTCGATTTTTTGTAACTTGGTACAGGTATAATTTTAAAAAATAATTTCGCCGGATACGCTTATGTCGTCCACATTGTAAATTATTTATTTAAATATTGCCTATTCTACCATATATTATGTACAGCTTCAATAAGACTTCTATCAGAGGTGTAATTTTTTTTTAAAAATCTCAACCAATGTTACTGTAAGATGGTGCCTGTGGAAGCATATAAATTGTAAAAAATACAGCTTATCGATTCGATAAATTATTATAGCTGTACGACATTATTGACGCCCGTATAACGATTATAATAAATATAATGCTTTTGGTAACATTTCACATAATGCTTTTGGTAACATTTCAGAACCATTTCCTGGTTTCCATCCATGCAAAACAAGCGATGAAGAGTGTTTATTAGACAATACTATAAAAGGAGTAGAACCCTTTGCTAATGGCATCTCAGGATATACGAGTACTTTGGACCCTGTTACCTTTTCGAAAATCGACGCCAGTTCACAAAATCTGAAATTCATCCTACATGACATTGTGTTAACAGGTTTAAAAACTTGTAAACCACTCGAAGCAAAGTGAGTATTATTACCTTCTTTTTTTAGTGTTCTTTTTGAGTGTTTTTAGTGATCACTCGTGTGTTTATCTGTGATCTGTCACAGCCAAACTTGCTCCGAATCTAATAATGTGAATACGTTGTTTAGTACCTACACATATGAATTTCTGTGACCCAAACATTGACGTGTAACATAAATAAATGAATTTTGAACATGGTCGTCACTTTTTGGAAGCAAACAATAAAATTAACAAAAAGTTTTACAAACTGTAAATGATAAATAATTTATTTTCTGTAAGTAGGTTTGTACAAATTAACACTTTTACAAGTCAATCATATTTTTTTTATCTAGATGAGGTCGGCGTTTCCTACCTGACTATTCTGATAAGAAAGGCCGAAACAAACTCAGAGGTCACAGTCTCTTTTAAAGTTCAGGTCAAAATCTTGGTCAGATCGTGTGAAGACAATGTAGATTGGTGTCTGAAATGGTCTTTTGAGGAATGAACCACACAGATTGAGCGGACCTCTCCAATCAGTGCACGCACTCAGAACCTGAGGAGCTCAACGATTCGACGAACAATACCAAAGAAAGGACATTTGGGTAGGCCGCGTAAATTACTCAAACTGCCAGATCATGATTAAAACTAACTAAGAAAGAAAACAGAAAAAGAAATGACCCACATAGTCCTCACATTCACAATAATTAAATAAAAAATAAAAAAAATACTTTACAAGGTAAATATTCATGTCATTGTATATACAAAATTCATCATTGTCAATGTGTATATAAAAAATCCAAAAACATTAAAATCATTATCATTATTTAAAAAAGTGATGATAGTGAATAAAATGTTATAAAAATCGCTTTCCATAGATAGTTGATTAGTGGCGCTAAAAGAATTTCAAATAAAAAGTCAGGATAATGTAAGATAATTTCGCGCGCCCCACGATTTTTTTGTCTGATCAATGCCCTAGATTGATTGGGAAAATGGTGTGATGATTAGTACCTAGGACCTACCGAATTATTTTTTAGCTTTTAGTACACCCTACATGCCTATATCTACATCATTATATTCATTAAACCGTTTAACTTAAAAATATTTTTTTACTTACCTATCTTATTTTCATGTTTTTATTTAAACTCTATGATCCACCATGCACTTTCTTCTACTTGTACAGCCGTATCATTCGATACCCATTGGATATTGAAACAAATAAAAAAAAATCATAATGTACAGTAGGTATTCTACTAGTCAAGCCCTTTTTCATTTGATACCCATTATTGGGGTTTTTTTTTTTTTTTTTTTAGCTCTTTATTGATTACTAGCTTCCGCCCGCGACTCCGTCCGCGCGGATGTCGGTCTTCGCGTGGATGGTTTATTTCTCCATTTTGAGTAACTCTGACAATGACATCTTATAAATATCTATTGGACCCAAATACGGCTAAGCCTATAATAATTAAGGAGATCCCTCTATTGAGCTACTGCTGTTGAGCTCGCGTTCTGTAGTAAGTATTTTTTTCATAGTAATTCCGACCTTGATAAGTAGCATGTAGCAGTAAATTACTGACAGTGACGAAAAGTTTGCAATAATAAAAAAGTGATCGTGACAATGCGACAGAAAGTTAATTGAAAGCTTCAGCATACACTACAACATTGTTAGTGAGCTCGTCCGGAATATGAACATGAAGATTTCTTGGACTGCTCACACGGGAAAGAGCTACGTAAAGTTGCCCGTGTGAAAAACAACTCGCGGTAAGATCTACGCCAGTAACTCCTAGGGTCTGACCTTGAGCCATATTTATTGTCATGGCGTAACACAAAGCTACAGGAAACTGTATTCTCTTAAATTGAAATGGAAAATTATCCACTGCGGGTAATGCAACGTGTGTTCGCGGTTCTACAGAACAACGTCTATGAATAAAACTGAAAAATAAGATTTTTTTTTCTACGTATTTTTCCAGGATAAAAAGTATCCCATTTTATGCCCAGGATAATAAGGTATAATTATACCAAGTTTCATCGAAATCGAACCGTTAGTTTTCACGTGATGCCTGCATATACAGACAGACAGACAGACAGACAAAAATTTTTTTAATCACATATTCGAGTTTGGTATCGATGCAGCAACACCCCCCGCTATTTATTTTTTCAATATTTTCAATGTACAGAATTGACCCTTCTACAGATTTATTATATGTATAGATTAGGGACTTTTATACAATTGTATATGCCAGTCCCATCTGACCTTATAACTTAATAGTACTACTTAATAATAAAGAAACTTATCGGACATTATAACGTAAAACGTAACAATACAAACTTAACTAAACTATATGCAGCTCCGGAATTAGATGTCGACAAGATATGATGGAACATACAAACATCGTTCATATTTATCTTGAGCTCTCTAACTAAATCCTCTCTTGCAGACTGAAATCTGACACACTCCGTCAGTAAATGTAAAACGTCTTCCAGTGTGCCACACACCTCACAATTTGGTGAATCAATTTTTTTCATTAAAAAGCCAAAATTGTTGAGCGGCATGATCGTCCAGATCTCAGTCTGTGAGCTGTAACTATAATTTTTCTGCTTAGCCTAGAGTTACAAAACCACGGTATATGAGGAGGCTCTGAAACTATAGACCTGTACCAAATCCCTTTATCTTTCGATCTTTGATTAAAATACTCTTTCCAGGTTTCATGACATTTATGTTTATACCTAGGCAATATTTCTATATAATTAGTTCCAATGTTTTTTTCTCTTCCACCAACAATACCCAACTTTGCTAAACGGTCAGCCTCCTCATTACCCTTTATACCTATATGTAAGGGAACCCATTGCAACTTCAGATCTATATCTCTTTCAGATAGATAGTGTATTTTAGATAGAATTTTATAAGCTATCGGTGCACCTCTGTAACCAGAGGCGCAACGAGCTATAACATATTATGTTGTAGTGCACTTTTACTATCTACACAAATTAATGTTTTTCTATTATTTTCAATGGATATAATATACGTAAGCGCTTCTGAAATTGCAAAGAGCTCCAAAGACAAAACTGATACATAATTATTTATTTTAAAGCAGGTATTTGCCAAATTCAAAGGATCATAGTAAGCAGCGCCATTACCATTAGCGCTCTTAGACCCATCAGTATATATTTTATAATAATCTTTACATTTACCCGATATTTCTCTCAAAATTTCTGCTTTCATTAAGTTGACATCATACGTCTTTTTAGGTTTTTTAATTGAATCCAAATTAATCTTTATTATATTTTGAATGTTAATCCTAGTTACCCATACATTTAATGAAAACATTTCTAAAATCGGTGATGAACTTATACTTTCCTCCCTAACTTCCTCAAACACAGTAACAAGTAATGGAAGCTTTTTATTTGCCCAATAACTGGTGTGCCTAATAGCGCTAAGCTCTGAAAGCTGTTTTATTACTACATTATCGGATGTAGAATACGACTTTAAACAATATTTGAATGCTAACCATTTTCTCCTAACATGCAGTGGAGGCACACAGAGCTCGCACTCCATAACGTGTATCGGTGTGCTTCTTATAAAACTCCCTACTACTCTTAGAGCCTGATTTTGTATTTTTTCTAGTTTGTAAATATTTGTTTTAGCACTGTTATCATATAAGAAGCACCCATAGTCTAGCCTACTTCTAATTAAAGCTATATAGAGTCTACGAAGATGAATCTGATGGACACCCCAAGAGGGACTCGTAAGAATTATAAGTAAATTGAGAAGCCTCTGAATTTTTTCGACTATTTCGTTCAAAGTCAAAGTCAAAGCATTTATTTCAAATAGGCACTTAACAGGCACTTTTGAACGTCAAAAATTACTAAAATAGAATTGATTCTAGTCGCCCATTCCAAAAGGTAGATTTCGTATGGAGAAGAATGGGCAAGAAACTCCACCGTTACTCTTTTAAAATGTTTTACAATATTTTGCATGTACATTAATTATATAATATATATGTGAAGACGATGCACCTAAAATAAAATTACTGTACCACAATAGGTAAAAGAATTAAAAATGAAACCATAACATATAAATTAATTATCTGATAGATACATGGTGCTCACATATTTACAAGCATGGTAAAAATAAACGATTGTCATTAAAAAAATAATAATAATAGTAATAAGTCAGGCTGTGAGTTAAAGTAATTACAGAATGTAAATCAATGTAAAAAAAAAATATAGAAGAACAAAAATAAATTTTGCAATTAAATTAGCAACCAGTTTGATTTTGTCTTGACTCTAGATTGTCCTATGGAGCAGGACCAGCATGTTTCCAAGCGTTCTTATCTTGGATATAATCTTCTAATTTATAGTACGCTTGTTTACAAAGTGTACGTTTAATGTGAGTTTTAAATTTTCTTTCATTTAATTGCAATATATCATTAGGTATTTTATTGTAACATTTAACACAGTACCCCATAAAAGATGTATGTACTTTGGCTAATCTGAAAAATAGTTGATGTATTTTATCTTTATTTCTAGTGTTAAAATTATGTCTATCGCTTATTTTATTAAAAAGATGTAGATTTTTTCTTACATACATAATATTTTCATAAATGAATTGGCAAGGTACCGTCATAATATTAATCCTTTTAAAAAGTTCCTTAAGAGATTCGCGGCGACGTAGATTATAAATGGCTCTGACAGCTCTCTTTTGCAAAATAAAGATGGATTCAATGTCAGCAGATCGACCCCATAGTAAAATGCCGTACGACATAATGCTGTGAAAGTAGCTAAAATAGACTAAACGCGCGGTTTCTACGTCAGTTAACTGTCTTATCTTTCTAACAGCATAAGCGGCCGAGCTAAGCCGCCCCGCAAGAGATGTTATGTGAGGTCCCCATTGTAATTTCTCGTCTAGCGTGATTCCCAGAAAAACCGTTTGATCAACAAAATCCAGTTTTTCTCCATTCAGTATGATGTCACATTCGCTACTTCTAACATTAGGTAATTTAAATCTAATGCATTTGGTTTTCTTTTCATTTAGTACCAGATTATTTACCGTAAACCAATCATGGACCTGAAGAATAGAGTTATTCACGTCGTCAAGACTTTGTGCACGTCTGTCTATCTTAAAGATCAATGAGGTGTCATCTGCAAATAACACCATCTTCGGTTGATTTTGAAGTAATTGGGGTAAATCATTAATGTAAACTAAGAAGAGGAATGGACCCAATATCGAACCTTGAGGAACGCCCATTGCCATTTCAGACCCTAATGAGTTTACGCCGTTTACTTGAACTTTAAGCTTTCTGTCTTTTAGGTATGACCTTAGTAAATCAAGAGCTAAATTCCTAATCCCATAGTGCTCAAGTTTCAGCAAAAGTGTCTCATGGTTTACGCAATCGAACGCCTTAGAGAGGTCGCAAAAGATTCCAATGGCATCTTGTGCTTCCTCCCAGGCGTTGAAAATGTTCTTTATTAGGGTGACACCGGCGTCAGTGGTACAACGCCCTTTGGTGAAACTGTACTGTTGTTCATGAAAGATGGAATTTTTATTAAAGTGTCGTAACATTTGATTGAGCATCAACTTTTCAAACACCTTACTGAGAACTGGCAGAATCGACACAGGCCTATAATTGTTGGGTTCTTTACTATCACCGGATTTGAATAAAGGAACAACTTTACTGTGTTTCATGAGATCCGGAAAGACTCCTTGGTCTACACTGATGTTAAATATGTAAGCTAAATAGGGCGCAATCGTTTCGATGATAGATCTACAAACTTTTACAGACATTCCCCAGAGATCTTCTGTGGATTTAATTTGTTTACCCCAGCGTAATGTCTTATCTAGCCAAACACCCAAATATTTATAAACACAAACGTTGCTAAGTTCACTATTATTTATTAGAAGTTGTATTTGCTGTTGTCTAAATCCCCTACTAAAAACACAATATTTCGATTTACTTATAGATAGTTCCAGTCCTAATTCGTCCAATAAAACTGTAAAAGTATTTAAAGCATTTTGAATTTTATTCTGACCCTCTCTGATATCCTTACAAGTAGAATACAATACGAAGTCATCGGCGTACTGGCATGAATATACATCAACAATATCCCGACAAAACTTGTAAGTTGCTATATTGAAGAGTAACGGAGAGATGGGATCACCTTGGGCTAAGCCATTTCGTGTATATCTGACCATATCAATTGCAGACTCATCAGCAACTTTAAGGTGACGTTCGCTAAGAAAGTTCCATAGATATTGGCAAATATTTTTACCAACACCCAAAGTATCAAGAACCTGCAATAATTTGTCTATTAATATATTATTATATGCACCTTTGATATCAAGAAAACAAGCAAGAGTTGAAAGATTCTTTGAAAAGCCTATCTGAATTTGAGTCACTAAACGTGTAAGACAATCATAGCTGGATTGTCCTCTCCTAAAACCGACTGTATTTGGCGACAAAATACGATTCTTCTCCACATACCATTCGAGTCTTTTAGTTACCATAGCGTGAAAAATTTTGCATGTACACGACATCAATGAAATAGGTCTTGGTTTGCAGTTAGCATATGAGACAGCACCCGACTTTGGTATGGGGATAACTCTAATATCACGCCACTGCGATGGAAGATTATCGGAATTTAATATAATATTATAGATCTTGAGTAAGAACCATTTACCAAGAGGTGGTAGGTGTAAAATCATGGAGTACGTTATCTTGTCATCGCCTGGAGCAGTATCTTTTTTCTTTACACAATTATTCAGCTCCTGCAATGTAAACTCAGATTCGAGCAACCCATGTCTAGATGTAAAGATAGGTTTCAGCGAAACGACATAATCTGGTGCAAGATCACATAACATTTCTCTCTTTAGCTCCTGAGGACACTGAATATTAGATTTCCTATAACCCTTCACCCATCGCAGTCGACACCACATGTCTGAAGCTGAAACTTTGTAATCAATGTCTTCACACAATTTCTTATGATCATTAGATCTCGCTTTTTGAATAGCCTGTTTTGCCTTCAAAGTTTTTCCTTCAAGTGATGCAAGGTTCCTTGGTGTTGGATTCCCTCTAAATTTTTTAAGTGCCAATCGACGCTCTGCAACCAATTTAGATATATCTGGAGCCCAATATCCCTTCGGCGTAAACTTCTTATTTGGTATATTACAAAATTTAATAAATGGAATATTCTCATCGGCTGCTCTATTTATTTGAGAGGTAAAATAATCGTACAAAACCTGAACATCACCGTCCGCATCGGAAAGAGGAAAACTATCGAGAAGACCATTTCTGTATCCAGTCCAGTTGGCTAATTTGTAGTTGCGTTTTTTCTGAAAGTACACGTCCTCGTAGTAATTTACTTTAAATTTAATGAATAAATGATCACTACCTAAGTTTTCATTCATAACATTCCAGTCAAAATTAATAGCGATATCCACAGATGCAAATGTAACGTCGGGTGAAGAAGATTGCAAGATATTATTCACTAACTTAATCCTAGTGAGCTGTCCTGTATTCAGAGATGTAAAACCAGATTCTATTGCTGACTCAAAAATTTGTTTACCTCTATTATCATTTTTATACGACCAATTCGTGTGGTGAGCGTTAAGGTCTCCTGCAATTAAACAATTATTTGGAAACAAGGAAAAAATTCTATCCCAATCTGATTGTGTAGTATGAACGGAACTAGGACAATAAATTAAAATTATATGCTTAATATAGCCACAATTATCAAGTTTAATACATAATATCTCGATGCCCGGATTATTTGAATTTATCTGTAATTCCTGCACGCTTAATGAATTATGAGCTACGATAGCAACCCCACCATACGAGTCCTCTCTATCTTTTCTATAAATATTGTATGGATTAGTATTTACATAAACCTCTTCTCTCAGCCAAGTTTCGCTAATTAATGCTACATGTATTTTTTCTTGCAACAGTAAACATTTAAATTCCTCTAATTTGGGTTTCAAGCTTTGTGCGTTCCACTGCATTATATTTAAATTTATATTTTTACGTGAACAAGCCATTTTTAAACACAGAAGTAATTGTATTATAAACCTCTCCTTCCTTAACTAATCTCCAAACTAACTGAAAACATTGTTCAAATATAAAATTACATATTAATTTAACTTTGACATCGAACCTACAATCGGACAAACACACTTCTTTTAGTTTATGAAATAATAGTTTAAAGTCTACATTACGTTTTGTGGGTTCTTTCTTGCTTTCTATACTTTCTTGTTGGGAATGGGATTCCTCTTTATTATCAATTGTAAAATTACGACTCTGATCTGACTTTTTTTTCTTTTTCTTTTGTTTTCTTACAGATTTACCCAGAATGAGTGAGTTTACCGATTCTTCCACACTATCTTCTCTGTCTTCGCTATTATTATTTTGTTCATTTCTTTCTGGAATATGTTTCTCTGGGTGAACCTTTGTGACTAAAATGTCCCTATACGACGTCTTATAACTATTTAAATAATTTGATTCAATATGCGCTAGTTTCTCTGTAGTCTGATGTCCAACTGGTGCTTTTCTTCCTTCTAAATATGTGACCAGGGCTTTTCGGTATGTAGTATTCTTCTCACACATTATTTCTCATATTTTCTTTTCTTTAATAAACATGGGACATGACTTGTCTAATGCCATATGTGGCATATTGCAATTTATGCATTTGTAGTTTGTAGTGTCACAATTGCTATGATTTTCCCCACATTTTGGGCAGCGTATTATTTTTGTTGGACATGACTTTATTAAATGCCCAAAACGCCAGCAACCCGAGCATTGCGTAACTGGAAACATATATGGTTCCACTTTAAACCGACACCCATAGATAGACACATATGGGGGTAAAGTGGAACCTTTAAAACATAGTCGTACTGTCTCGCTGTCCACCCATTCTTTAGACACCTCGGGGCGTTTTAATCTTCTCACACTGACAACTTCATATTCACTTTCTAGGCTCAGCTGTATTTCTTCAATATCTATGTTTAAATCTATCTGTTTAACAGTTCCATAGGATAAACTAACTTCATTTACAAATTCGCACCTGTACCCCATATCTAAATACTTTTGACACTTAACCAATTTTTCAGCGTTCTCTCTGTCTTCAAATTCTAAAATTACCTTGTATGCGTTTTTATACTGTATTTTGTTTATGTTTATGATATTTTCTGACTTTAATAATTTGGCTAAACCAAATTGTTTTGGTAATACTATATCTTTTCCTGTAATGCTCATGACATGAGCCTGTGATTGTACACTTCTTTCACCACTCACACTGGTATCAGATTTCTTAGATAATCTTCTTGCTAGCTTTTTGTTTCCCCTTCTAACGGTTATAAATCCATCTTCGTCTCCGTCTATAATCACCTCACTATCCTCTCTAATTCTTTTCTCTGGGACCCTCTGAATCTCAGTCGGAGTACTACAGCTCCTCTCCATTATGCATGGATTAACTTGTTGCTCACTTTCTTTTAATATTTCCTCTACTACACTGTCACTCCCACTCGATTCACAACCAATATCCGTCACTTTATCCATTATCAGTAAACATTTGGATAATAAAAAATACGTGGGTAGATGTAAAAAAAGTTAAGAACAGAATATTAACTATTTACAATACGTGCGCTCGCCTCGGCTCTTCGCGCGTAATCGATTATTGGGGTTGTGAAAAAATATGTAATTCTCCATTTTGTAGCGGCGGCCATCTTGAATTTACAATGATACTGATTAAATTAAATTATATTGTCATCAAAACTAAAGGTCTGTACCTGGTATCAAATCAATCTGCCAACAGGAAGGAGGTAAAATTTCAAGTATTAAATTTGACCCAAATAAATAACAAACAGGGCAAGCTAAATAAAACCGTTTAAAAATATAACCAACTCTAAAAACAAAACACTTCAACGTGCAAAAGACCTTTGGTTTCAGAAGTCTGTAATTTCTTGCCAACAACTTCCCGAACTAAGGTTATTTTTCACTTTGTAGGTTTTTTTATGGAAGTCGATTATATTTTTTTGTAATCAGGTTTTTTAACGTTGGACACCTAAATACTGTATTAATTCTAAAGCGTGTATGGCACTGACCTCTATAATACAAGTACGCTGGATTAACGATAGTTTACGAAATGACAGTTGTTTTTTCTGCCGATTCAAACCGCCATGCTCGAAGCCCCCAGGAACTAAACTTGACACGTTTTTTGAAATAGACGTCGAGTTGTTTACTCGTCTCCGATGATTTAGGTCTAAATCGTGAAAAACAATTTTATTTGTGTATTTTGTGTTTACTACGTGATATTTGGAACATTTTTATTATGAAAGCATGCGCATTTTGTAAAACTCGCTGTCAAAAAGGCAGCGGATTAACCTTTCACAAGTAAGTGAATTACATGTCTATAAATTTTTCGATTGCTCGTTTGAGCATTTTTAATACTATCTTATATTTAGAATAAATGTTTTCATTAATATCCCATCATATTTAAGTGTAATTAGGGCTCAGTTTTCACTTAAATTGAATAGGGTTGTAAATGTTTCATGTCGATAATGTGTCGATATTTTTTTTCAAACAGTTAATCATTTTAAATGTACGTCCTTCAAATAGAAATTTACTATCACCAGAAATTTCTGCAATTTGATTAGCTAAAAAAAGTTAGCAAATACTAGTTTCTAATTTCAAAAGATAAATCCATACTTAATATCATAAATTCGAAAGTAACTCTGTCGTTATGTCTGTCTGTCTGTATGTAACCTTTTCACGCCTAAACCACTGAACGGATTTCGATAAAATTTGCCAGAGAGATAGATTGCATCCCGGGGAAAGACTAAAGGCTAATACCCAATAATGAAAATGGAATCACTCTCCTTTTCGCTAGTAATTACTACATGGTACACAATTCACTTTTGGCATTCAATTTGAGTGAATTTGATTGAATTTGTATGGACGCTGTTTATTGCTTTTGCAAATTGAACACCAAAAGTGACTATCACGAAGAATACCTTAATTGATTTACTAGGTTAGAGCGAAATGGCAACATAATAATAGCTCAATAGTTTTTAGTTCACATTGCGAACTAAAGTGACCACGGCTCAGCTTGTAAAACATTAGAATCACTAATCATTAAAATCATAATCATCATCATTAGAATCATTAATACATCTTTCTAAGTTAGATTTTTACCATTAACACTTTTCCATAAGAGATTGGTGGTTGGTGGTAGAAATCTAACTTAGAAAGATATATTAATGATTCTTATGATTATAATTCCCTAAATATGTACCTGTATTGTCGCGAATCATATTATGATCAAGATACAATTTGACACTGACCTGCAAATTGCAAAAAACGTAAGAAAGTTTGAATTTCGCGGTCTACCACTATCCATTCACCTTAAAAATGAAGCATAAAAATAACTGGGAGTGATCCGATATTTTTCTCTTAAGTAATAAATTACTCTCAGTGGTTATAACGATCGATAAAATTCATAAAATTATTTTTTAATCGTAGGATATAACCCATCTCTAATATTAGTTCCACGGTCCCTTCACGTTGCTATCAGCGCCAAAATGGCGAAATCAAATGGCTTCATTCTGTCATCGATAGTATGCAGTCCAGCGTACTTGTATTATAGAGGTCAGTGGTGTACGGGCTTGAGATTTTATTTTTCTGGTTTTCAGCAATAAAAGAAGGTCTAAATCAAAATCATGACCAAAGTTTTCTTCATGGGTGTCATCTTCGTAGTTTTCGAGGGTGGGCCATGCCGAATATAACCAGAGTAAATAGGTTGCTTTTCACACGGGCAACACTATGTAAGGAGCTCTTTCGAGGGGGAAAAAACCTCTCTAACATCATTTACATAGAAGTATTTTCTTAGACACATAAGATTTTAAGATCATGATAATTTCATAGTCTTTTGACTTTTTTCTCGAAATTTATTAGCATTTTTTACCTTCTTCACCATGTTAACGCTTCAGCACACTTCGCCAGACGGGCAGTTGATTTATTGAGAAGGTTCGGCAGGTGCACACCCAAGTGGCACTGCATGTCATAATAAGTTATTGTAGATTATGTCTTCGAGACAAGAACATTGTCATTGCCATTGCCATGGCCATTTTCCTGGTTAAAACCATATCGACCCTCAAGATATCTTAAGGCTATTTACCAAGAGAGAGATATGCAAATGTGGGCACAGGTTTACAGAATAAGTTAAGAAAGACTTCAAACTACTTTTCAGATAAACTTTAGTACGATTTAAGAGTAACACCATTGATGTATTCTTCCTTTTATCTTCAAGATATCTCGACGCTATAATATAGACATAATATTGGTATGTAAGATATCGACAATACCAAGTTAAGAATTTCTAAATTTACCGCAGAGAAGAAGACAAGACCTATTTATAAAAACTAACTTCAAACTTCACATACTCACTCATATAGGTACCTACTTTAGATAAAATGGTGGGTGGTATGATTTTACAACTTAGTATTCTAAAACAGATGCAAAATAAAATGGTTCTATAATATTTAATACCTATTTTATAGTGTTGCTTTTTGTAATTCTAATCTTACAGATTAAATTCAAATGCCCAATTGTTTATAGTGTCAAATGAACAGACACTTTTATAAAACCGATGAGCTTCAAAAATCACAAATAAGATAAAAAGTTTAAGATATATATTTGCAAAAAAAATAATTTTAATTCAATATTTATGTCATATTTCGTGATACGCTAGAAAATTGTGTTAAATAAAAAACAGAGCCTAAAATGACAAAAACCAGAATTAATAACTAATACGTGTATGTTCATATTTAATATTATTTTCTTCATAATTCAAATAAGTATTAACTATTTCTTTATAAATTCTTTGTTCAGAAAGTAAATGCTTTAGTATCATTTATATTTATCATGGATACACTTAAGATTTAGTTTGTACTAAATGGATTTTAAAATTTTTAAAAGTAAATTTAAGCAGCCCTGAAGACCATATTTGAAAAACTATTTTGAATTCTAGGACGACGTGAATTTATAAATACACTCTTTAGCAAAGTTTATCTTGGCCAAATCAAATATAAGATATTTTAAAAACATATGGCTGTTTGGTCAGATAATGAACCTCGACCAGGCGCTTTCATTTTCATTTATTTTTAAAATTCAAAGTGACACTTCGTCGCATTGACATTGAAGACCTTGAAGACGCAATGACTGCAGTCGAAAAGGCTGGCTGCGGTAGAGAACCCCAGCTAACACTTCCCATCAGGCAATCGGAAGATTCTTGCTTTTCAATGAAGGAGTGGTAATTACACCTATCCTAAGCGACACATTACATTAAGATTACATTTATGCCAAACTTGAAATTTTATACCTACTGGGTTCATAGTATGATTTTAGATTTAGCAATACTACTATATTGCGCAGATTAAGACGTTACGATGTTTTTTTCAATGATTCTTTGCTGATGCAGGCGCCCGGTCCTCAGTTTCTTCTGTCCACCCCTTCTTAGAGTATTCTCAGAAGGGGAATACATGCGGGAATTTATTGTATTAAAAATGTGCATGTGCTTTATATTACAGGAATGACGCAGCTAAATCTCAGTTGACCTTTGTACTTCAATGCGATTTGAAACTTGAGGGACTATATGAAATGAATGGACAGTTGCTTGTTTTTAAATTTACAGGAGACGGAAAAATGAATGTTTTACTCTGTAAGTACGGCTAGTTTTTATCTAAGTGGACAGTAAATGGCCAAATATTTTTTTTCTTAGGGCTTTCATAAACAGGGTGTAGTGTGGAGCTAACTAACGTCAGCGTCATTTCAACTGTTTTCTTTCTTTTACAATTATAAATACTTCTGATTAGACTTTAATCTAACTTTTAATAAAACTGCATTTACATCCACATGAGCAGCATTAGGACGAGCGCCTCGAGTCGGTCCATCTGCGACATATCTTTATATAACACTAATAAATACTCTGTGTGGTGCCGGACTGGTGAGTCTGTGTGGTGCCGGACTTAAAGAATAACACCACCCCATACTTCCCGTGGGTGTCGTAAATGGCGACTAAGGGTCGTACCGGAGAATGGGCAGCAGCGTTCTCTATGCATTCCACCATCATACTATACTGCGATCGCCAACCCGCCTGCCAAGCGTGTCGATTATGGCAAACCCCCCCTTTGGGGGAGACCTATAATCAGCAGTGGACGTCTTTCGGCTGAAATGATGATGATGATGATGAATACTCACTGTCTTTTTCTGTGTCTATTTTGAATATGGGTTGGGATTATTTTTTTTTTTTTGTTATAGCAAAAATGGTTAATAGAGCTGTATTAAACTACATTATAAAAGAGGGAAAAGACGGGAAGAAATACATGCGTGTCCAGAATTTCGTTCACACTTACGAGCTGAAAGAAAAATCCCATGTTTCATTTGAAGGCTTGTTCCGGGACAGTGATGTATTACGTAAGTACCTATAAACAAAGTTGCCATACCTTTGCGCAAACTTTGTTTTCCGGAACATTAAATGATACTGGCCACAATGATGAAAAAGTTTTAATTAAAGTATAATTGTTGATTTGAAATGAAATTATTTATTCTGTAAATAGGATATCAAAATCACTCTAAGCGGTCATGTTCTTTTTTAGAAACTAGATGATTTCGACATTAATTCCTATCTGACTGGCGAAGGAATTGCGTCACAAACTCAGAGGTAAAGGGGCCTCTTTTTTACGAAAGCACAAATCTTTTAAAAGTTGCCATGAGGAACCCTGCAACATTCTCTTTTGCCAGCAGTAAGAGCCGGTAGAACCTGGATGAGGCTAGTCCAGGAGCGTGGGCATTGGCACAAGAAAAGAGAGGACTGTGCGGTTGGTTTCGGGTTCTGGATGACGAAGAGCTGGTTCCAATTAGACATAAATAAACTAAGGTTCTGTCTTTCCCGTGGCTGCAGCTAAATCATGAAAGCTCTTCATGTCCTATTTACCCAATGCAAGTTTCTTACCAGTGGCATATAATAAAACTAGCTTCTGCCCGCGACTTCGTCCTCGTGAACTTTCACCCTCCCCATTTACCTTCTTAGGGGTGGAATTTCGAAAAACCCTTTCTTAGTGGATACCTACTCTTCACAAAGAACAAATACTCTCCAAATTTCATGTCTCTAAGACCAGCGGTTTAGGCTGTGCGTTGATATATCAATCAGTCAGGACTTTTAATTTTATATAAATAGATTGAAACAATGAATGACTTACATCGCCGAAAGTCTGAACACTGCTCTGTGCTCCAACTTTGATTATTGCTTCATCGTATGTAACAGACAATAACATTGAACCGTTTAGATCTTCTCAGCCTTTATATTTTTCATACATACAGCTAATATTGTAATTATTTAATTCCAGGTAAAGCTGCGGGTGAAGCTATCAAGAACAATCCAGATGGAGTTATTCAGGAGGTTGGTGGGCCCGTGTTTACAGCCTGTATAAAAGAGATCGTCGAAAATATAAACAGATTCTTAGCAAAACACCCTATTGATGAAATAACGCTTAATTCAGCATGAAATTAAAAATAACATGATTGTGCATTGAAAATATTATCTGTTTGGCTTGATATTCAATTGTTTTATTTTTTCCTGTTCACCTGTAGATCTTGGCGAGATAATCTTATCTGCCAAGTTGTAATTTTAACCGACTTATTTAGGGTTTGTTTTTTTCACTACCTAGACTGGACTGGGTTGCACTGCCTCATTGGTCTAGTGGTCGGAAGCACTACTGCGGAGCGGTGCACCCTAATTGCGTAACAAACTATCGATCTCAATCTGCATCATTTTGAAGAATATTGCTAACGAAATAAGAATGCTTATTTCGTTAGCAATATCCTTCAATTTCAATTTAGACAGGTAAAAATAACAAAATTAAATTCTAACTTAACTAAAACTATACAGAAACTAGAAAGTAGCTTCGAAAAACTCATCCGCATCGCTGTCGACTGGTAATGTACCCAAGAGACTGGCGGCATTACCACGCTGTATGGCGATGCTTACCCTCCTGTCAAGGTAAAAGCCAGCCCTTGGGTCATGGGAAGTGTCAAACAGCCGTTTCGAAATTTCTTTAAAAAGACCATGAGGGTTTCAACCCCAAACGGCTCGAAAATATAATTTCCGATGAGGTTATTATATTTCCGCCGCTTGAGGTTTTCCGCAGCCGAAGCAGCAGCGCCAGCACAGCATGCCGAGCCAAGAAGATAGGATGGCGCAAGAGTATCGACACACGTAGCGTCCCACACTAAAGGCCTATCCACCTTCCATGGAAATAAAGACATACCGTCCGGTCTCTTGCCATCGTCGCGTGCCAAGCCATTGGGTTCTAATACAGCTGGAACGCCGACGGTAACAAGAGCTCGTCGGATGATGTCATTAATGTTCGCGTGCCGCGCTAAGCGACCCGCACTTCGGCAGCAAGATAGGCAGCAAGATTGCTAACCCATTGCTTCATGTGTTCGAAAAATGTGTCCGCACAACAACGTAAATAACGCAATGAATGTTGTTGAACTGTCAAAATGAAACCCATTGACAGTGTGTTACGCAATAACCCCGCTGGGTTCAATTCCCAGGTCGTGCAAAGTGTTATTGGGTTTTTACATTAGGAATTTCTTAGTATAGCCACCTGGAGTCTGAATTTGTGCTCGGTTGATGGCAATAGACTCGCCCCTATTACATGTGACTTAAAAACGAAACTGGCGACATGTGAGTGTACTAAAAGTACACTTACAATCAGTACTGTTATCATCTACTAAGAAGGTATGTTACGGGCCTGCGGGCGGAGAGTAATCGGTAGCTCAACGTCCAATCAGGACCAGGCCCGTGCCGGACGGACGCACGTGTTCCACGCGCGCCTCAAAGAGATGTCAGCAGCAGAGAAAGGGCCCTTTAGGTCAGCGGGATTGTCCGAAAGGGTTACCGCTGGCCCGGAACATAAAGGGCTAAGGAAGGAACACGGGTGGGTTTTAGTCAGTTAGAGTCTGACACTCCCTTCCGCTCCAGCCGAGCGGGATGGGTTATTTGATGATTTCCCATCCGAAAAAAAAAGTAGATACGTTAGGTATTCAAAACTTACGAGAAAAAGTCAATAGACTCTTGTACAATACAGTATTTATTTTGAGAAGGTTATTTAGAATTTACAGTAAGGTAATCTTAAACATGTACTGACAGCACAATGAACAATACAATTGGTGACAATTTTGGAAAAAATAGTAAGTAAGTAGTAAATAGTAAGGCCCAATTCAAACTTTATGGCGGGTCGGTACATGAAGCGAGTCGCTGCGAAGTAACAAATTCAAGTGTCAGCGAGGGTGAGGGTTGAGGTAATATATATATAATAAACGCAGTAATATTTGCATGAAAAGAAAGGACAGAAAGCTAGCCAAGGGCGAGTCGGACAACCAAAGTATTATATATCTATCTTATAAAAGTATTAAATTGTATATCTATCTTTTATAACTTTTATATTTTATAACTAATATCTTTTGTATATTATTTGTCTCGATAGCGGCCTTAATTTCACTAAAGGCTGATTTTTCAATAGTCAAATAACTTTTATCTGAAGAATACGCCAATATATTATAAGGCTAAACATGATTGGACTAAGTATAATGGAATTTATTATCATCTTGCATGCTCTTGTATGTATACCATGTTTATACAAATAAATAAATCTTATCTTAAAAAAAAAAAAAAAAAAATATGACAGTTGGACATAATTTCTATACAAAAGCTGTCAAACCGCAATATTTATTCCTCAGATAAAAAATATCAGAATATTAAAAAATCAGGCGTTAGTCTGTATTTCTGTAAACAACTGGCTAGTTATTATATTTCTAAACAGCCCCGTGGCAGGCCGGTAGATAGCGTAGGCTTATTAATATAAAAAAAAACTTCAATCATCATAATTCTCCTTTGTCTTCCATACTTCTATTTTATTCGACATCTCTGTGGTTCTTTCTAGCCGTATCATCTTACACACAATCCATCCCCCGTTTCTTCGGTCTTCCCAAAATAATAATAGGAAAAAACTATGTAAACAAAGTGAATTATAAAATAAACATAATTTTTTCTTTTTTTTTACAAACTCCAACTTAAAAAAAATATACATATGATATTTTTTAAGCTGGATTTTGTTGATTCTGTATTGCTAAACAGAAAACTGTCAGCATTTTCAGTGCTTTGATCCGCAATTTAAATGCAACCCTTTGTGGAGTAAAACCCTTTGACGTATTGCTTTAAGCTTAACGAAAGATTTAATTATTTTATAGAAATAGGTACTTGCATTTATTGTTTTTGTGGATCACCAAAATGAAATATTATTATTACCTAAATATTCATTCGACAGTAATATAAATATCCTCTCAAATAAAGAAAAAAAACAGAAAAAGACAAAACATTCTAAATCAATCCAAGGTTCGCAAAACGAAGATCAACTAAGTATTGAACCTAAAAAAAGAATATATTATTTACATAAATGTATTTAGGTATGGATACCTGATTGCGCTCAATCGGGACTTTATAATAAAAAAAGTAGTAGACTGTATTAAAATATGTGTAACTAGCTTCTGCCCGCGACTTCGTCCGCGTGAAATTCGTACTTTCCTCCTAATATTTCGAAAATGTATGTTTATGATCTTAACATTTATTTAGATAAATAAGTATTCGGGCCAATTTTTAAGTTTATAGAACAAAGAGTTTTTGTACTTTTCAAATAAACTATATCCCCGCTTTTCACTCCAACAGGGATGGAATTTTGAAAAATCGTTTGGGATGCATGTGTTCATAACTTGACTCAAAGGCCCATACCCATTTTCGAGTTAATGGAAGCAAGCAGTAAAATCCAACCCATAAACTTTATTACTCTTTTCCAACTTGGTAGGAGTCGATTTTTGAAAAACCCTAAAACACACTTTTTTATTTTTAACCGACGTCAACAAAAGCAGGAGGTTCTCAATTCGTCGGAATCTTTTTTTTTTATGTACGTTCCCGATTACTCGAAGACGGCTAGACCGATTTGATTTTTTTTTTGTTTTCAGGGTATACTTTCCAGGTGGTCCCATTGTCATCAGGTCAGGATCTGATGAAGGGATAATGGAGAAATCGAAGGAACTCTTCAAATATTATAGGCACACCTATAGCGATTTGGGCAATTTTTACAGTAACTCGTGCATTTGCTCTCGAAAGCACTATTTGGTGAAGTGGAACCGATGATGAAGACCACAGATGGCCACCGGAACTACTCCATAATAAGTATTTCACGGGTTGCGATTCGATTACTTTAACATGGTTGCTAAGTAATTTATGCTCGTCACAATGCGAATGGTGAAATGGAACTGATGGTGAAATACCAGGAGAATTCCTCAAAAATTAATGTCAGTCATGCATCGGGAAAAGCAATATTTTGGTAAAGGCGATGAGCAAGTTGATATTAGGATGTTTTAACTTAGATACATTATAAACAGACCCACTAAAAAGTGAGAAATAAAAACGTTATAACAAATAAAAAACCGACCTCCAAAAAAACACTACAAAGTGAAAAATAACTTTAATTTCGGAAGTCGGTGGCAAAAAACTTAAATACAGATCCAAAGACACCGACTTCCGAAATTAAAGTTAGTATTTCTGGAAGTCTATAAAGTTTATAAACCAAATAAATAAGATTTTTCATATAAACAGTGTCCCCTCTTTTTATCCCCATAAGGATGGAATTTTGAACAATCGTCTGGGATGTTTCGATGACTTTTTTTTTTCGTGTGGCAAATCATCAAATGACCCCTCCCGCTCTGGGTGGAGCAGAAGGGAGTGTCAAACTCTTACTGACTAAAACCCAGCCATGTTCTTTCCTTAGCCTTTTATGTTCCGAACCAGCGGTAACCCTTTCGGACAATCCCGCTGACCCGGCAGGATGTTTCGATGACTCGACTCAAACATTATTTATACCAATTTTCGAGCTAATCATGCCACGTAATAAAATACTCCCCTGTGAAATTGACTACCCTTTTTCACGCAGTTAGGGGTAGATTTTCGAAAAACCTTGATACACATTAGTCTTTATTTTTAGTTTTAAGTATACATACTCAGTTTCGAGCTAATCGGACAGCGCGTTAAAATTCTTCCATACAAATTTTGACACCCCCCAATCCCCAATCCCTTTTTAGAGAGTAGTTTAGAAAAACAAAAATTGCCAAACTTCATAATTTACTTAGATAAGTGTTCGTGCCAAGTTTCAAGGTTATTAACTCAAGGAATAAGATGTTTCATACAAACAAAATCCCCCCTTTTCCACCTCCTTAAAGGTTGAATTTCCAAAAACCCCTTCTTAGTGGATACCTACTCTTCACAAAAAACACACCCTCCAAAATTCATATCTCTAGGACCAGCAGTGCAGGCTGTGCGTTGATAGATTATATAATATAATTAAAAACAAAATTTCATTCCCTTTTTCACCCCCTTAAGAGCGTTTACGCAGTACGGCATTTCATACATACTTTCAAGCCCCTATTATTCGAAATTAATGAACCGATGTTAATTAAACTTCATACGCATTAGCAGGATACAAAGGTCCAAAAAGTTAGTAGAGAACATTTTCAAAATGTCTTATTTAAAAAAAGATAACTGGAAATCTGTGTTTCTATTGAAAATTTAAAATCGGTCTAATTTGGCTGTAACACTATTTTTCAAAAATGTTCTCTACTAACTTTTTAGACCTATGTATTTTGCATATGCGTACAAAGTTTCACTAAAATCGGTTCATTCATTTCGAAAAATAAAGGGCTTGAAAGTTTGTATGAAATGCCGTACGGCGTAAACGCTCTTAACACGTTCGCTGACAGTGAGCACTTACCCTGACACCACATTACGACAGTAGAATTTTCCATACTAAATGACAAACGTTTCACGACGTAGTGTCATGTTGGCCATGTGTTTGCCTGTCAAAATTCGATACTACGTCGATGGACGTATACGTTTCTCGACGTTGTGTCATGTTGGACATGTGTTTCCTTGCCCAAATGCGACACTACGTCGAAACATTTCAAGTCTACTAAGAGAAGGTAATAAAATACATATTAGTAAAACAATCATCTATTCTCAAAAACAAATCTCCATGAAACCTACTAAGTATAATTGACTTATAAAAAACAAACTTTCTTAATTAATCAACGTAAAAAATAATCAAAATCTTAACTATTATCACATAAAATGGCAATTATACTTGTTTCAGTGTGATAAAAAATCAACAAAATCGTCAGAGTAAATTAACAAATAGCTATATAATAATATATTACTTAAACAATAATTCGAAATTATTTTGTAACGTAATTAGAAACATTTCAAGGAATATAAATCACATATCCTAAATAGTAGGTAAGCAGGGCTATTGTCCTGCTCAAAATCCGAGCTTCTATTTGAGATATCAGACTTACTTGAAACGGATGAAGCGACAGGGCCTCCAGACGTAAGTCGACGAAGTCTGAATGAAAATATTTCTTCTGATGAACTAGAGGCGCCAGCTTCGTCTATATGCTGTGGTTCGTAGTTCATGTCAGAGCCATAATCCGCGTCACTGTCCTCGAAAGGATCCTGATCCTGTTCAGTTTCAGAATTTGATGACAGATCGTCGAACAAGCGTATTTTTGGACGTTTCTTGGAATTTTTTGCTGACATCTGAAATAATAAAATGTTCATTGAGTGGTAACTCAAATAAACGCACGCTTTAAAACAAAATAAACGCAAAAAAATCTCTGTTTTTATAAATTTACTTACGGTTTGAGCGATGTAAACACGTGGTTGTTCACAAAATGGCACCGGCCGCACTGATTGTTCGAGTAACAAGGCGCGCGCTCACGCCGGTCGACGTAGTACTCGTGCACGAACGGTTTACGTGTGTGTGTGAGCGACTGAGATAGCAATATGAAACTACCCACAAAATACTCGTGTTACGGCAGTAAGAAATATGAATTTGCTCACAATATGACAGTGGTTACTGCTCTTCATAATACTTATATCAAAAATTATCGTCGGACGACGTACTGCCAATACTCTTAAAAATAAGTAGCCCGTCCTTCAACGTACTGTCATAACGCACTATTTCAATTTCCCGCCTAACAACGTACTGTCAGCGAACGTGTTAAGGGTTGAAATTCTAACAATACCGTTGCGTTACCTTCCAACCATAAATAAGCCTAGATTTTTACGTTGCGTTACCTTTACGTTGCGTTACATTTTTACGTTGCGTTGCGTTACCTTCCAACCATAAGCCTAGATTGAATTTTGTGATTTTTACTTCGAAAATTAAGGACTTTCCATACACAACGCTGAGACACTTGTTAATTAATTTTAAATCCTCAGCCTAAACACAAAACTTGAAAATCCTAACTTCAAAACTGACAGACTTTCATATAAACTTCCATCCCCTATTTCACCCCTATAGGGGTAGAATTCCCAAAACTCCTTTCTTAGTGGATACTTACTCTTCACAAAGAATACACCCTCCAAGTTTTATGTCTCTAGGACCAGCGGTTTGGGCTGTGTGTTGATATATCAACAATCAGTCAGTCAGTCAGTTTACCATTTTATATATATAGATAGATTATATAATTAAAAACAAAATTGTATCCCCCTTTTCACCCCCTTAAGGGTTGAAATTCTAACAACACCGTTGCGTTACCTTCCAACCATAAGCCTAGATAATAAACTTAGTGATTTTTACTTCGAAAATTAAGGACTTTCCATACACAACGCTGAGACACTTGTTAATTAATTTTAAATCCTCAGCCTAAACACAAAACTTGAAGATCCTAACTTCAAAACTGACAGACTTTCATATAAACTTCCATCCCCTATTTCACCCCTATAGGGGTAGAATTCCCAAAACTCCTTTCTTAGTGGATACTTACTCTTCACAAAGAATACACCCTCCAAGTTTTATGTCTCTAGGACCAGCGGTTTGGGCTGTGTGTTGATATATCAACAATCAGTCAGTCAGTCAGTTTACCATTTTATATATATAGATAGATTATATAATTAAAAACAAAATTGTATCCCCCTTTTCACCCCCTTAAGGGTTGAAATTCTAACAACACCGTTGCGTTACCTTCCAACCATAAGCCTAGATAATAAACTACGTGATTTTTACTTCTAAAATTAAGGACTTTCCATACACAACTTCATCCCCCTTTTTAACCCTTCGGTGGTAGATTTGTCAAAAACGCTGAGACATGTGTAAATTAATTTTCAATCCTCTGCCTAAACACAAAATTTGAAAAGCCTAACTTCAAAACTGACGGACTTTCATATAAAGTTCCATCCCCTATTTCACCCCTTTAGGGGTAGAATTCCCAAAAATCCTTTCTTAGTGGATACTTACTCCTTACAAAGAACAAACCCTCCAAGTTTCATGTCTCTAGGACCAGCGGTTTGGGCTGTGTGTTGATATATCAACAGTCAGTCAGTTTACCATTTTATGTATATATATATATATAGAAGATAAAGAAAATCGAGAAAAGAAATGCCTAACCTATACCAAATATAATACTTATAATATTTATATACATACCCTAAATATTAATTAAGATAAGTATACCGAAAATCAGGGAAATAAGTGCCTAACCTATAATAAATGCTTACAATATTTATTTACAAACCCTGAATAAAAATTAAGATAAGTAAATACCCAAAAATCCAGGAAAGAACCGCCTAAGTCAGTATTCAAGTGAATCGCAATAATCGAAAGCAACTATTCGCCTATACTCTCCAGGATACGTGCGTTCGCTGAATACCTTAACAAATGTTCGCCGTGATTCTTTAAATTGACATAACTTTTTTATTTATGAACCGATTGACATGAAATAAACACTAAATGTTAAGTGAAGCTTACTACAATATATTAGTGAAAACCGCATCTAAATCGAATAAGCCGTTTCTGATATTAGCGTGCACAAACACAGCAGACAAACAGACAAACAGACAAACAGATAAACAGACAAACAGACAAAAAAAAATTTAATTACAATTTCGGGTTCGGCATCGATATAATAACAACCCCTGCTACTTTTTTTTTAAATATTTCCATTGTACAGACACCACTTTTCTACAATTTTATTATATGTATAGATACCCATAATGATTTACAATATTAACTTATTAAAAGAAACAATGAAATGCCCGTGGTCGCGCTCGTCTGTGAGCTGAGTGGAGTAACTACAACCAATAATGATATACTACATAAACATTACAAACAATACGAAAAAATACTCAAGAAAACGGTAACCTACTCCGGTAACATTACAAACAAGACGAAAAAATACTCAAGAAAACGGTAACCTACTCCAAAAGACTAAATTATATTAAAAAAATAAACAAATCTGAAAATAAAACCAAAACAATGTGGCAAACAATTAAAGAGCGTACAAATAGACAAAACAAAAAAACAACAGGTAATATGCAATTGCGCGTGAATAATAACCTTACAGCTAATGCGAAAGTCATAGCAAACGCTTTCAATGACTATTTCATATCAGTTGGCAAATCGGACAGTACAATCGGAGATAATGCTGCAACTGGCCGCCCGGGGCCCTCACAAAGCGAAAACTCTATCTACATTAGCCCAGTGGACCCAAACGAAATAAAATTTATAATTAAGAAACGTAAAAATTAACGAAGCTATGGACACGACGAGCTACCGCCAACACTAATAAAATTATACGCTGAGGAATTATTAATGCCACTGACTCTACTTATAAATCAGTCCCTCGACGAAGGATGTGTTCCCGACCTGCTTAAAGTAGCAGTAATAAAACCGATCCATAAAAAGGGAGATCAGACCGATACAAACAATTTTCGGCCTATAGCCGCATTACCCTACATTCGCGAAAATTTTTGAGACAGCAATGTCGAAACGACTTTACTCATTTTGTGAAAAGTACAAAATCTTCAACGATAGTCAAAATGGTTTTAGGAAAAATAAATCTACTACACTGGCAATATTCAAATACATACAAGAAGCATTAAATACAATCACACTAATATTATAAAGGCGAAAGTTTGTGAGTGTGTGTGTGAGTGTGTGTGTGTGTGTTATATGTTTGTTACTTCTTCACGCTCAAACGGCTGGACCAATTTGGATAAAATTTGGTATGGAGGTAGCTGACAACCTGGATTAACATATAGGCTACTTTTTATCCCGATATTCCCACGGGATCGACATTTACGCGGGTGAAACCGCGGGGCGCAGCTAGTAAATAATAAAAAAACACGCAGTAGGAATTTTACTAGACATGAGCAAAGCCTATAGAGTGTCTTACAAGATCCTTCTAAATAAATTATATGAAATAGGTGTCAGAGGCACAGCCTACAAATGGGTTTGCTCTTACTTAGAAAATCGGGAACAATATGTAGAAGTAGATTATAAAGATGCACAGACTGGCCAGATAACGCGTGTTAAATCTGAGAGAGCAAAAGTAACCATGTCGATTCCTCAAGGTAGTGTTTTAGGGTGCCTATTGTTCCTAATATATATAAATAACCTCCCTAAAGAAATAAATTCATACAGCGTCCTATTTGCTGACGACATTTCAATAATTCTTCCTTATGATAATAACGGGACCCTAAATGAAATCTTATATGACATTGTTACTAATATAGTGGCATGGTTGAAAGACCATAATTTAGAAATAAATTTCTCGAAGACGAAGCTGATGCAATATAGACCATATCAGAAAGAAAAGGTAGATATCGACTTCTCATATAATAATACAAAAAAAAATGTGTAAACGACTTTTCACTGCTAGGCCTGACTGTTGATACAAATATAAACTGGAAAGGTCATATACAAACCCTATCAAATAAATTGGCTAGCTTTACATACGCCTTAAGAGAACTAAAAAAAGCAACCGACTTCAAAACAGCTCTTTCAGCCTACTACGCATACGCATATTCGTGGCTAAACTATGGAATTATATTGTGGGGAAATAGTGTAGATATAGAGCGACTATTTATTTTACCAAAAAAATGCGTTCGAATCCTAGTAAATATAGAACGTACGGAAAGTTGCAAACAATACTTTATAGAACATAAAATTCTTACGCTAACAGGTATTTATATCCTAGAAGCTAGTAAATTTGTGAGAAAATACCCATCGCTCTTTCCGCTAGCAAAACAGCAACGCCCACAGCAACGCAGTCTTAGAAATCGATATCTAAAAGAATTAGCAGTACCAACTTCAAGACTAGCTATGTTTCGTTCTGGGCCTCTGGCCATGTGCGTTAAAATCTATAATAAACTCCCGAATTCAGTTAAAGATACAGAGTACGACAACAAATTCAAAAATGACCTACAAAACCACTTAAACTTAAAATCATATTATAGTCTAAAAGAATTTTTAACTGAGAAATAAATAAATTAATATCGACTTGAACACATTACATATACATAACTAGGTACTCTATAAGACATCAATCCGCTACTGCCTCACTCCTGTATTTTTAGTGATTACTTTCTATTTCTTTTTTTATTTTGTCTGAAAATGTGACATATTATATGTAAAACTAATCTATTGACATTAAATTAACTGAGATAATAAAGACATTTTAGAATCTCTATTGTAGTATCAGATTGTAATATGAAAATGATAATTTACTTATTTAGTTTATAAGAATGACATAATGTATAATAATAATTTAAAAAAATTAAATTATTCTATATCAACAAATTATGTGAATAATGAATAATGATAGCATGTTAAATTAATTAAAACCTGTCGCCTATACATTGCTGTGCCCTAGCAGGGTTCATTGTTTGGAACAATCATAATGTAACAACCTGTAAACAACATGAAATGCAATAAATGAATATGAATATGAAGGGCACGCAGCGGCCGTCGCGTACCTACCGAGTTCGGTACCCCGACGCCCCGCGCCGTCCCCTCGGTCAATCACGCGCATATGTGATGCGCCGACATATTCCCCGGATTGAAGGGAAGTCTTCAATTTTTGACTGAAAGGGGGCAGATGCAGTTGAAGGCACGTCGAATGGTGCCCCGTTTCGTCTTCAGTTCGGCCACTCTCGTGACCCCGTCGGTCAATCACGCGTAGGTATATGTGATGCGCCGATAATACCAAACAACCGCTAGGGTAATAAACAC
Organism: Mesoligia furuncula; assembly: GCA_916614155.1. Taxonomy (NCBI): domain Eukaryota; kingdom Metazoa; phylum Arthropoda; class Insecta; order Lepidoptera; family Noctuidae; genus Mesoligia; species Mesoligia furuncula. Next base: position 9,792,070 of record OU744807.1, read on the forward strand.
GTTTAAACACTTCATACTGAATTCTGTAGGGTTCATATATATTAGCGTCAATGTAATATATGGCTATGGCCTCTGACATACCCCATTGTCCAAAACTTTGTTTAACGGGTTGTTGAACTCAAGCGACCGACCCTGATGTCATAATCCCAGTCATTTTTCAGGTATTTAGGTGAATTCCTAATACATACTTTTGATACCTGTGTTTGCTTGTCCTGGTCCCTACATGCGAATTGCTTGGTTTACGAAAAAAAACGTGTTGTTACCAAATAGACTTTTCCGTCATTAAAAGGTGTTGCTAAGCAAAGTGTTGAACTTCCGTGTATCGAAACACGGAAGTTCATAATATTGCGCTTGCGCTTTAGGTTTATTTATTTATTGGACAACAAATAGTAGCTTAATAATAAATCAGAATCAAAATATTTTATTTCACATAAACCTACATGGGCATTTATGAAACGTCAGAAGCTAGGTGCACGGTTCCAACTGGTCGTTTCCTATGGAGAAGAACCGGCAAGAAACTCCACGGTTACTCTTTTCAAAAATAATTGGTTTTCACAATGTTTTCTAAATAAGTAAACACAGATAAAATAAAGAATGGAATGAAAATGAGCACTATTAGGAGCGATTACTTACAGCATCTGTAAATATTCCGTATTCAAATCCTTAATTCCAAATAGATGTTACTCAAAGAAATATAAAGTGACTAGTCCCGACGATTGAATAAGTCATCAAAAAGTTTGCGGTACATTTTCAAACCTTTTTTTTTCATTGTTTTTTTTTTGTTTTTTTGGAAAACTCCCTTTAATAAGGTAGTTTTCCAAAAAAACATATCATTGTTTACATGTTTGGAAACTAAGTTGCAAACCCATCATAAAGGTACACGCAGCATTATACAGTAATAATAGCAAAAATATTGTCGTTACGAAAAATCTGGACCACCGGTCAGGAGCAGGTACTTCTGCTGCCCTTCCATCATCAGCCTACAGCAGTCCACTGCTGGACATAGGACTCTCTAATTGCACGCCTTTTAACTCGATTATCGGCAATTCTCATCCAGCTGCTACCAGCCACCCTACGAAGACCATCGCTCCACCTAGCCAGAGGGCGTCTTACCTACTTTTGGCGATTCGCGGTCTCTACTCAAAAAGACGTGGTTTCTTTCTTTTGCCCCATCAAGATAGCGCTATTTATATCCTTTTTTTTGAGGATGGGAAATCATCAAATGACCCCTCCCGCTCTGGGTGGAGCGGAAGGGAGTGTCAGACTCTTACTGACTAACACCCACCCGTGTTCCTTCCTTAGCCCTTTATGTTCCGGGGCAGCGGTAACCCTTTCGGACAGTCCCGCTGAGCGCTATTTATATCTTTAAAACATGTAAGAAGTGTATAGGTTCCATTTTTTGTTTTGTGTTGAAATCTACCTAAGTTTTTGACATCAATTATTAAATACTACCTGTTTTGAGCCGTCGCGTGGTGATTGATTAAGATGAACACTGATTGGTTTTGTAACCTGTATTATGAAAATCCAAAAATAAAAATTAGAATAAAGAGTTAAAATCTTGCCAAACTACATCTTATTTTTTATTTTAGGTTAAACAAAATCCCAAATCTTACACTAATCCAGAAATTACTGACATTTATTTGTTAAATTTCGTCGGTGTGGTATAAAGAATAGCACCACCCCATACTTCCCGTGGGTGTCGTAAAAGGCGACTAAGGGTCTAACCGGAGAATGGGCAGCAGCGTTCTTTATGCATTCCACCACCATACCATACTGCGATCGCTAACCCGCCTGCCAAGCGTGGCGATTATGGCAAACCCTCCCCCTTTTGGGAGAGGCCTATGTCCAGCAGTGGACGTCTTTCGGCTGAAATGATGATGATGATTTATTAAATCTGCTCTCAGAAAAGTTGGCGCTATCTATGTTTGTTTTGTAAAATTATTTATTTTCTCAAACAAGGAAAAAGGAAAAATATGACAGACAGACATCTATGCACATACCTAAAAATACACTTACCTACCAATTCTGATCTAAGTAAACAAAAAAAACAAGGCGCAGTGTCAACGCACTTTAGATCTTTGTTATTTATTATAATCATTTTTTTTTATTAAAGGCTTAACAAGTGGCTCCGTATTGGAGGAAACTAGTTTTTTCTTCATCGCTTACGTATGTATAGTTAGGTTTTAATATCCTATATATATGTGGATGTTTGGTGGTTGGTATATACCGCGGAATAACACGGAATCAAACAGTCGTGTCCAAGTGAACAATATTATTTTTCGAAAATGTATTCTCGATATTCATTTTTTGTGCTTTTATTGAGCGTGGTTTATTCAGCTAATGCCGCGTACGGTACGTATTTTTTATTTCTAACATATTTATTATTATTGCACAAAAATATTTTTAATATTTCTCCGAAATCAAAAATATGTTTTTAATATGACAATAGATTTTAAATAATATAATAGATAATTATATAAAGTTTCCTACAAAAAACAATAACACAAAGCATATTGTGTTTTTTTTATTATTCAATATTACCTTTGTAATGAAAAAAAAAACTATTAGAATATTTTTTTGAATATTTTAGAGTTGGTACTTATGCAATATCACCTATGAACATACATAATAGTTATAGTTACTTTTGCGGACATCGTAAAAAAACCATTACCGCGTTAGAAGAAGAAAAAATACTCTTTACTTAAAACTCGTACCTATACAGGGTGAATTTTTCAAGTGGGCGTGGATGGCCAAATCCGAAACTATGTGGAATAGCGAAAAGTACTCAAAGGAGTCGCGGGCTCGATTTTGATGAAAACTAAAACTGCATTGTTGGATATTTGAAAAATCAATATTTCTAGCCAGGAATCAATCCGTTGCTTTTAATAAAAAAACACATACTGTATTATTACACCACTCGATCGTATCCCTAATAAGGATAATAATAATAATAATAAGTATTTATTAGCACAATACAAGTTTGACACATATTAAATACACATATTAGTCAGTGAGAACAGAGAAATCAATACAGAAATAGTGTACAAGAGATGGGTAAAGTACAGTCAACACAGAATTAAAGCCCTGACTCCTAAACTAGGAAGATCCTGTATCTTAGGAGGCAGTGTCTTCGCATAAATAGTGGACGAACAAATTATGAGCGTACTAGCAGACTCGGATAGTCACAAACATGATATAGAATTATAAGCTAAGGAATATATCTATATATTATATATGTTTAATTTGTATTTTTAATAAAGTAATTATGTTTGTATAGAGTGTATGTGTGAAGTGCACTTGTGTCGTGTCATAAGGATCAGATTCTGGGAAGTAATGACATAGGGGAAACTTAAGGAAAATGTTGGATTTTAATAAACTGCTTCTTATTTTAAAGTATTCATACCGACATTACCTGTACCTTGTTCGAAATGATGCTCAACACACCCGCAGCGCAGTCACCTTCACAACATTATTTTATTTATTTTATTTCTTAAGGATAACGAACAATTGCGCAATGCTTAATATTTAGCTATAGATATTTTATAAAACAGTAATTATTCAACCAGCATCGTTATCTACAAATTAATCCAACTGTAAAAATAGTAACATTATGTTCTAAATTCAAATTTTGAATGCGGTACAATCCTTGAGACATCGAATCCAGCTATGTATTGAAAACAATGGTCATAATTTTGAATACTTAATCAGTTAAGGTTTAATAGGTACGTAACATAAGAAAAATAAAAAAGTATTTTGTTAAAAATGAGCTCTTTTCTTTAGTTTCCCGTATGCCATTACTTCCCAGAAATTTGATCTTTATCAGTGACACTATCGAATGGTATACTAATACAGTGTGTTTTTTTTTTCTAAATCACCGGGTTCGATTCCTGGCTATAAATATTGATTTTTCAAAAATCCAATGATGCAGTTTTAGTTTTCATCAAAATCGAGCCCGCAATTCCTTTGAGTACTTTTCGCTATTCCTCATAGTTTCGGATTTGGCCTTCCACGCCCACTTGGAAAATTCACCCTGTAAATTAACTAAAACCCTACTCTGTACACAACATTATCAACAAACAACATTTTACAGCGCCGTTCATAAAAAAATGCAAATGGGACGATTCAAAATGCATTAAGGAGACGGCACAGAATGCGATCCCAATACTTACCAACGGCATCCCTGAACTTGGAGTGCAGAAGCTGGACCCCTTCACCATGTCGAGTTTGGACGCCAGCACCCCTGGCCTCAAGCTACTTATTCAGGACATCACTGGTACTGGACTTAAGGATTGCATCGCTAAGAAAGTGCAGTGAGTATTCAATTTTGTTATTATTCTGTTACGCTTTTTTGGCTCGGCTCAAAACTGTTCTAACTTTTTGTCCGTCTTTGTCCGTCTGGGGAAAACGGGTTATGTCGGACTCTGATCGACTAAACCTCACGATTCTTTCCAGTACCATCAGTTGGGCACCCGGGAGATACCTACTCTGACATTTACGCAGACCCTAGAATTGTTGTGCCCGGACTAAAACTTTGTGCCTTCAGCCATAAAAATAGAAAGAGTACCACCTACATTAGGTAGGAGGCTTTCTACCCAGACTACCATTAAAAAGTGAAGAGTTCTTTGTTAATAGGTATCGTAGCTCATAGGATAAAAATCTAGTTCTCCAGGGAAACTTATTTATTAAATCTAACAAGAGTTCTAAAAAGACGACAATGGATTCAAAGCAATTATTCAAGTCCCTATTAGCACCAGTTATTTCTTCCAACATAATTTATAGTTTTAGCTGTTGATCAAATATGAAGTTACAGTAGATATTGTTTTGTAATTTTAAAAGTTCAGAAATTTAAAATGTTTTTACGGTTTTTTCACGGTTCATATTCAAAAAAAATTAAATTAAAAATTTAAAAAACCCCCAACACAAAAAAATAATAAAATTAAATGTAAGTAATTGGAAAAGGATCAAATAATTTAAAAACCCCCAACTTAAAGAATCTAGGTAACGAGACTAAAACAGATAAATTCATATGGCAGTCGGGGGACCTCTTAGCATAGAAGGTGTTCCACAGAACGGTCCCCCGACTTCCATATGAATTTATCTGTTTTAGTCTCGTTACCTAGATTCTTTAAGTTGGGGGTTTTTAAATTATTTGATCCTTTTCCAATTACTTACATTTAATTTTATTATTTTTTTGTGTTGGGGGTTTTTTAAATTTTTAATTTAATTTTTTATTTCATGCTTTTTGTAGGGACTCCTTAATTTTTGTATTTCATTTCTTTTATTTATTTATTTTTCTTGTGTTTTAAGATTCAGGTAATTTGGTGTTTAATCAGGTTTTTATCTGTCAAAAAATAATTATTAATTTATAGTTGAAGAATAATTTTTAAGACTAAACAGATTTTTTTGTTTTATTATATCCTTTTCCTAGTTCTTCCTTTAGTTATTCAACTTTCGTACAAGTATTTCATAGCGTTAGATATCTTAGGTATTTCTGATCTAAGTAGTTTATAAAATGGGACTGCGACACTATCTGATGTAGAAATACCTACGCTTTTTAAGTGGGATGATTCCATTCGTAATACTTAATAATAGTCAAACTCAGTGGTCGTAGGTACCAGTCATCACTCCACTTTCCTCATCATTCTAGAGCATTGATCAGAAAAAGAAATATTTTGAAGTTTTTAGTTTTCATTTCGTTGAAAGGGAATGAGGAATATTAACTATTCCTCATTCCTTTTCAATATAGTTTACATTATTCTACTTGTCAAGCCCTTGCATTTGATACCCATATTGAGGGAGTTGTGAAAAAAAAATGTAATTCGCCATTTTGTGGTGGCGGCCATCTTGGATTTGAAATTTGTCATAGTGTATAGTATTCTACTAGTCAAGCCCTTTAATTTGATACCCATATTGAGGGAGTTGTGAAAAAAAAATGTAATTCGCCACTTTGTGGTGGCGGCCATCTTGGATTTGAAATTTATCATAGTGTATAGTATTCTACTATTGAAGCCCTTTCATTTGATACCCATGTTAAGGGAGTTGTTAAAAAATATGTATTCCGCCATTTTGTGGCGGCGGCCATCTTGGACCGATTTTCATCGAACATAGCTAAGAACACTCCCGACTAATTCACCTTTCAAACGAAAAAAACAAAATCAAAATCGGTTCATCCGTTCGGGAGCTACGATGCCACAGACAGACACACACACACACACACACACACACACACACACACACAGACACGTCAAACTTATAACACCTCGTCGTTTTTGCGTCGGGGGTTAAAAACAGTGTTTAGTTTCTATAAATTAGAGTTAAAGTAACTCTTTCCTCATATAATCTATTGTTAAAAATGCATTTGATTCTAAAGATATATGACAAACTGTTTTCTTATTTCAGACGTGATATTACAAAATCAACACTTAACGTCAAACTCCAGTGCGACGTTGACTTCAAAGGCAAATATGAGATGAAAGGAACTCTGCTCATCCTCCCCATCGAAGGAAAGGGAGACGCTCACGTTGTTCTAAGTAAGTACTTCTATTCTAAACATTGACCTAAGATTCAAAGGCAAAGTGTTAAACTATAAAGGAAAAAAAATACCCAGTGCGCAAACTGTAACCATGCAATCTGAATATTGTAACAGCTTAATATGATTTTTTCATGGGTTATAAAAAACATATTAGTTGTTCCATACATTTATAGGCATAAATGTCATCATCATCCGCCTAGCCTTTTCCCAACTATGTTGGGGTCGGCTTCCAGTCTAACCGGATTCAGCTGAATACCAGTATTTTACATGGAGCGACTGCCTATCTGACCTCCACAACCCAGTTACTGGGTAATACGATATCCCTTCGTAAGACTGGTTGTCAGACTTTCGGGCTTCTGACTACCCGTAACGACTGTCAAAGATCCACAAATGACAGCCGGGACCAACGGCTTAACGTGCTTTCCGAGGCACGGAGGGGTCACGATATGTAAAGATGGTCACCCATCCACAGACCAACCGCGGCAAGCGTAGCTTAACCTGATCGATCGACCTGTGCGGCTGTTATTATTTAGCCACGGGCCCCTCTATAGGCATAAATGTATGGAACAAATAATATTTTACGCAGGCGCGTAGGTTGGCACTTTTCTATAAAACAGTTGATTTTTTTTTTTTTTGTAACCCACGAAAGTTTTTCTACGCTGTCTAGAATCATGTGCTAAAATCATGGTTACAGAAGTGCTATTCTGTAAAACATCTCACCGTGAAAACTTAGGTAAAGTGAGCTGTCAATAGTGTCAATCCCTAGCATCGGATGGGATGACATTTCAATAGAAGCTCACTTCACCTAAGTATTCACGGTGAGAATTTTACAGAATACATCGGCAGTTTGCGCGTCAATGTAACAGCCACCCTGTATAAGAGTTCCGGCGTACGACAATCCCTAAACGTCATTATTCGCCATTTTAAGATATTTAAACCATTGAAGTAAACTCAGGTAAATTGTTATGTAAATTGATTACCAAATTAAGTTGTCCGAATATTCAAATCACAACTTTCATTCTGTGTTTTTGGGGTTCCGTACCCAAATGGGTACAAAACGGAACCCTATTACTAAGACTTCGCTGTCTGTCCGTCTGTCCGTCTGTCTGTCTGTCTGTCTGTCTGTCACCAGGCTGTATCTCAAGAACCGCGATAGCTAGACATTTGAAATTTTCACAGATGATGTATTTCTGTTGCCGCTATAACAACAAATACTAAAAACTAAATAAAATAAATATTTAAGGGGGGCTCCCATACAACAAACGCGATTTTTTTGCCCTTTTTTGCTCGATATCAAAAATGGCAACAGGTAGGCACTTGAAATATTCACAAAATACTCAGTTGTATTTTAACTTTAATAATAAATAATAAAAATAAAATAAATATTTAAGGGGGGCTTCCATACAACAAACATGTTTTTTTCGTCGTTTTTGCCTTGTGGTACGGAACCCTTCGTGTGCGAGTCCGACTCGCACTTGGCCAGTTTTTTTAAGAAATGACTATGACATGAAAAATTAACGTAGGATGTTAATTCGATTAACAGTTAATTTCCCTAACTGTACCTTCTCTTTGAAAGGTCAAAGTCTATGATCAGTCTATGCGTATGGGTTCAAAATGAAGCATATATGCTTCAACACCGATTCGCTTCAACAGTTCATTCGCCCCTCATGGGAAAAAGAATAGTAAAGTTCCAAGAAATTAAAACTTTAAATAGATAACAATTTATTAAAATTACGACATTACTTACTTAACACATCATTCAACAGTGACGTTAATTGACGTTTTATGACTAACGAATGTTAAAGTTGTCAAATGTTTATCTATACATATAATAAAACAGTAACGAAAGAAAAACTGTACATTGTGAATTTTCGAGAAAAAATAAGTGGCTTTTGAAAAAACTCCGTTGAAATTGGCGGAAATATGGGGAAGGACTACTCATTATTACTTACTCCTTAAAAAGGCAACGAAAAGTTAAGAAGAGGAATCTTTTACTGCAATCAAACAGCATTGTCCAGTCATATTCCATTGTAAAGGGTTTGTCTTTCGACCTCTCGCGTCCGGCCCTGGTGCAAGCCATGGTCCGGGGCGAGAGGGAGTGGGAGGCAGTCACCTCCTTCTGCGAAGCAGTCATGCTAGCGAAGGAGGTGGCGGGACGGCTTAGGGAGGGAGCCTCCCGTCTCAGCCGCCGCGGGAGACGCTCCGGGCGTCGGGAGCCGCGTGACGACTCCCGGCCACCGTAGGCGCGGGCCTGCGGGCGGAGAGTAATGGGTATCTCACCGTCCGATCAGGACCAGGCCCGTGCCGGACGGCGCGTACGTGTTCCACACGCGCCTCAAAGAGATGTCAGCATCGAGGAGGGGCCCCTTAGGGCCGAAGCCTGCCGGGTCAGCGGGATTGTCCGAAAGGGTTACCGCTGGCCCGGAACATAAAGGGCTAAGGAAGGAACACGGGTGGGTTTTAGTCAGTAAGAGTCTGACACTCCCTTCCGCTCCACCCAGAGCGGGAGGAGCCATTTGATGATTTCCCATCCGCAAAAAAAAAAGGGTTTGTCTTTCAGTGTGATTACTGGCTCATATGCAGCCATATCACTAGGATGCCCACTCCCTCTCACAGATAGGAAGCCTGGGTCGCAGCAGTGGGAACAGTTTGGCTGATTTTATGCTATTTAAATTAGGCTCATTTTATGCGCATTGACGTGGAGTTGCGGACACCAGCCCGAATTACCTATACTATTAGGATGGCAATGCACTGGAGTCGCCTTTGGTATTGCGGATGTTCATAAGAGATATGAAGACCGATATGAAGCTGCCATTTAACTTGTTAAATGGCAAATCTGTTTTTCATGTTATCGGAAGGTTAGTAATGAGGGGCCCGTGGCTAAATAATAACAGCCGCACAGGTCAATCGATCAAGTTAAGCTACGCTTGCCGCGGTTGGTCTGTGGATGGGTGACCATATTTACATAACGAGACCCTTCCGTGCCTCGGAAAGCACATTAAGCCGTTGGTCCGGGCTGTTATTCGCGGATCTTTGAGAGTCGTTGCCGGTACTCTGAAGCCAGTAAATCTGACAAACAGTCTTACCAAGGGGTATCGTATGACCCAGTAACTGGGTTGTGGAGCTCAGATAGGCAGTCGCTCCATGTAAAATACTGGTATTAGGTTAGTAATTATACCAAACTTTCCATAACATGAAAAACATTTTGTGTTAGTTTCCTGTTCTTTGCCATTTACATAATAACTACAAAAAAATAAAACTAGACAAATCTATTGAATTAATTGGTTTCAGACAGCCTCATGGACTATCTCGAGACTATCTCGATTTTAATGATATTGGTGATCATAATATTTTAAAAATAAATTCCTAGTGTATCTGACTTAATAATAAGGCTGAAGAGTCAGTTTTTTTTTTGTTTGAACGCGCTAAACTTTGAAACTACCCGCCGGATTTGAAATATTCGTGCCCAATTCTTAAGGAAGACGATAGGTAATGTAACACCACGCTGTGACCATTAGCAGCCGAGAAAAAAAGCGGGCAGCTGTTGCAATACGATGGGGTGGGTCGAGGGAATAAGAATTCCACGCGAACGAAGGCGCGGGCAGTGGCTAGTTATACAAACTAGCTGTTCCCCGCGGTGTCACCCGCTGCTCAGCGGCTAAGGGTCATAGCGTGATGTTATATAGCCTATAGCCTTCCTCGATAAATGGACTATTCAACACAAAAATAATTTTTCAATTCTAACCAGTAGTTCCTGAGATTACCGCGTTCAAACAAACAAACTCTTCAGCTTTATAATATTAGTATAGATTATATTTTTAGTATATGCGAAACCCGAAACACGTCTCTAGTTTTTTTTTTTATGTAAAGAATCTATGTACAAAATTTAAAAACTGTATCATGAAAAATCACAAGGTTATAAGCTTGTTAAGAGCGTTTACGCCGTACGGCATTTCATACAAACTTTCAAGCCCTTATTTTTCGAAATGAATGAACCGATTTGAATGAAACTTCATACGCATAAGCAGGATACCAAGGTCTAAAAAGTTAGTAGAGAAAATTTTCGAAAAATAGTGTTACAGCCAAATTAGACCGATTTTTAAATTTCAATAGAAACAGAGATTTCCAGTTATCTTTTCTTAAATAAGATATTTCGAAAATGTTCTCTACTAACTTTTTAGACCTTTGTATCCTGCCTATGCGTATGAAGTTTCATTAAAATCGGTTCATTAATTTCGAAAAATAAGGGCTTGAAAGTTTGTATGAAATGCCATACGGCGTAAACGCTCTTAAGTTACCTGTTTGTCCGTACAAAAACACGCTCACCTACGCCGCGCCGTCTTGCGCTCATTGATTATAGTACCTAGGTACCTAACCGTTCGACGCGGAGATCGGATAACCTACTTAGTGTCGCTCGGAGTCCAACTTTTAACCTTTTTTAAATATTTTTGGGACAAAATATAACATGGGGTAAAAATGATTGGAATCGATTCAGTTACTTATCTGGACAAACTATATTCAGGTTTTGCATATACTAAAAATAACGTTGTTTTTAAAGTAGGTAGCATTGCTAGTAATTTATTAGTCATTATCCGTATCTAGAGATGAGTTGTGTCTCATAAACTCAGGTAGTAACGATTATGAGCTATTAAACAATATGCGCGTTAACATTTTATATTAGACGCTAAACGGAAATGTTTAGAATTCACCAGAAACAACGCTCATCATCTGCCTAGCCTTTTCACAACTATGTTGGCGTCGGCTTCCAGTCTAACCGGATGCAGCTGAATACCAGTGTTTTACATGGAGCGATTCCCTATCTGTCCTCCACAACCAAGTTACTGGGTAATGCGATAGCCCTAAGTAAGTCGGTTGAGACTGGTCATCTCTTAACTGCCAAGGCTTATTTTTAGTCTTATATTTTGAATTGTTTCTTCATTTATGTCTTTTTTTTTACATTGTTCTCACATATAGAAGCAACAAGAATAATGTACCCAGGATTTTGTAATATCTTGTTTTAAAAGAGTGTCCATGGAGTTTCTTGCTCGTTCTTCTCCATAGACATCTAGGTTTTGGAATGGGCAACTAGCTTCAACTTTCTGACTAACTGACAGACTATTAAATTTTGACAATTCAAAAGTGCCTGTACAAGGTTTTAATAAATGCTTTGAGTTTGAGTTTCAAGTTTGAGTTAATTGTAACAACACTGAAACAACGCTGTTGATTAATAAAAGAATAATAAACTAATCCATACTAATATTATAAATTCGAAAGTAACTCTGTCTGTCTGTATGTTACCTTTTCACGCCTAAACCACTGAACGGATTTCGCTAAAATTTGGCAGAGAGATAGATTGCATCCCCGGTAAGGACATAAGATCGTTTTTATCGACATACCTCGCGGGCGAAGCCGCGGGCGGAAGCTAGTAATGAATATAGGAAAAACATTTAATAGGTATCCGGTTTTGTTCTAAATATAAATGGCAGACAGCAGGAATGAATATATTAAGCCATTATAAGAAAAACATGCGATCTAAGTATACAAATACCTAAAGATGAAGAGTTTCTTTGTTTGTTTGGACGCGCTAATCTCTCAAACAGCCAGTCGATTTGAAATATTGTATTTGCATTTTATATCCAAATACTTGAGGCAGGTTAAGGGCTAACATCATGCTATGACTCTTAGGAACCGAGCGGGCAATACGATGCGATGCAATGGATCGGGTTCCGAATATTGTATTAGCATTTGATATCCCAATTCTTGAGACAGGTTAAGGGCTAACATCACGCTATGACTCTTAGGAACCGAGCGGACAATACGTTGTGACGCAATGGGTCGGGTGCCCAAATTTCCCACGTACGAAGTCGCGGGTAGAAGCTAATGTAAAAGTATCGAAGGTCAAATAATGAAGCTTCTACAAAGAATAAGGGTCAGTTCACATTGACACGCGACGCTGCGCGAACATTTTGATATAGCGACTCAAAATATAACTTTATTTACTACACGAAAAGATACACATTTCATTGTGAGAATTCAGAATACGTTGCACCACGCAGCGCTGCGCCTCGTATCGTCGCCGTCGCCAGTATCGTCGCGCCGCGTCGCGTGTGTATTGACCCTAACAAATCAACCGCTTTTTGTTTTGGTTTTCAAGGTTAACTTCTGTTCTATTAATAACCGTCAACAGAACCTTTCCATCCGGTTCTGAATCTAAATTTATCAACACATAAGTTTAATGTTTTTTTAATCGACGCAAATGGAATCTTTTTTTGGAGATTTACGATTTTGACCGGTATGTATGTATGTATGTTCATCTGTTCCCTCATAACTTCAAAAGTACTTATAATAATTTGACAAATGAGATATTTTTAAAAGCGTCTTGGCCGTCCGTTATAGGCTATGTGACGTCATACTAAATTCAATATGGCGCCCTCTAGAGGACATAAAGTAATGAATTTAAAAAGAAATATTTTGGAATGGTGCGTTGTTGGGTATTAAATTAAAGGTCTTAATTAGCATATTTCAAAAATAAAAATATTACTGAGATAAGCCTCAAATTAATTAAAATCTGCTCGATGGTAACCAAGAGTTTTATTGACGATAGGTTTTTAGAAATGAATTCTTCTTTTGAATTCTCATTTCTCACATTTTTAAACTTACACCATCTTCTCATGGGAGAAGGCATAAAGTACAGAACGTCACCTTCCAGTGCCCTTATACAAGAACTGTCAGACGTCACTTTTATTCCACGGATATAAGATATCTGACTTAAATAAAATCAGCCTGTGCATACTAATATTATAAATGCGAAAGTTTGTCTGTCTGTATGTTACCTCTTCACGCTTAAACCGCTGAATCGATTTAGATGAAATTTGGTATAGAGATATTGTGAGTCCCGAGAAAGGACATAGGATAGTTTTTATCCCGATATTCCCACGGGATCGAAACTTACGCGGGTGGAACCGCAGGGCGCTGCTAGTTATTAATATTCCGGATATCAACTTAACCATTTGTTTTACTAACCAAAAGGATTTTCTGTTTTCTAGGGAAGATTGTCATATCTGTTAAAGTTGACATGGGTGACAATGTTGGCAAGGACGGAGAAAAACACTGGACTATCAAGAGCTGGAACCACTCCTATGATCTTAAGGAAAAATCTACACTCGAGTTGGAAAACCTCTTCAATGGAAATGAAGTTCTTGGTAAGTTAAAAGTTCTATACAATGTATAAACATAGTAGCTTTTTGGTAGCCTGTGACCTTTGACGGATTTTGATTCGGTTTTCGGCATCATTTAGAGATTTTTTTTTCGGAAGGTTTATAAGTATAATATAAAGAAATCTTGATGTTTGTCAAGTCGTAAAAAACGCACGAATCAGGGGCAAGCCACTAGTTATTCGCTATAATAAACGTGATCCTAAAAATACATCAGATTATTTGCAAATGTTGGTAAAAATTATTCGATCGACTTACGCAAATAAAGTCCTTAAATTTATTTACGGTCGGAAATAAATATCTTCAAATAAATATGTCTACATATTGCAGACATATTTTTTTATAAATTGAATATTTTTTCTTGGGCTTTTTTGTTCTAGGTTCTCCTAATAAAGACTAGATAAATAGGTGTATAAACAAATAACGGCAACTTGCCATCAATAATTTTTATTTAAACCATTTTATACTTACGTCATATTTTTAGGATTCTGTAGTCTTACCAAAAGGTATAGTGTTATTCAGTAACTGGGCTGTGGTGTTCAGGTAGGATTCATGTAACACAACACTGATATGCAAATGCATCCAGTTAGACTGGAAGCCGATCCCAACATAGTTGGCAAAAGGTGAGAGGTTCCAAAGGGAGAGGTTGCAGATGATGATGATGATTTTTTTACGATTTTGTCAAAGGTTCATTCTGGTACCAATAAGAAAGAAAAAGGAAAAATTATTTATTGGGACTCGCACAGGAATATCACAAACTAAACTAAACATACTCATGGAAACTTAAAAAAAAACAACAGTAAAATTGAAATAAAAACACAAAATCTTGTACGAGGCTGAAAGGCATATCTCAGCATGATGCTGCGACATCTATATATATAAAATTCAAACAACAACGATATATATCTAAATATATATCATATATATATAAATATATATATATATTTTGATATATCAACGCACAGCCTAAACCGCTGGTCCTAGAGACATGAAAGGAGGATGTGTTCTTTGTGAAGAGTAGGTATTCACTAAGGAAGAGTTTTTCAAAATTCCACCCCTAAGAGGGAGAATGGGGGAGGGTGAAATTTCACGCGGACGAAGTCGCGGGCTGAAGCTGGTTTTTAAAATAAGTGTCGCAGCGCTGGTATTCTGAAAGGGCCCGCTATACTTGCCTCTGGTCTAAGTTAATCCTGTTTTATATCTTCAGGTCGTGCTGCCCGTGAGCTGATTGCATCCAGCAGCAACGAAATCGTCAAGGAAGTCGGACCTCCAATTGTGAAAGCCATCGTCGCCAAGATCGTTGACAACGTCGACAGCTTCTTCCAACACGTTCCTGCAAGCGAATTGTCCGAAGAATAATGTTCCAGAATGTTCCTATAACTAGAATACGATAAAGAGAATTATGATAAAATTATAAAAAAGAAGTTGTTCACATAAGGTTCGTTAACTTATTATAGCTGTTGCTAAGTCTGATTTGAATAAATATTGTGATTAGCATATATACCAACAAGATAATTTTGAAGTGAATTATTATCATAATAAACTGGTGATTTTAAAAATATTTTGTGTTTTTATAAAACCCGTGGTTAGTAGTCAATTGATTGGCAGCACGATACTAAGTATTAATTGAAAATAACAGTGTGAACGTACCTGTAGCGGTATCTACAACGCCACATGAGAACAACACGTCATGCTGACGTCACGCAAAATCCTGCATCTCGCAAGCAGTTTACCGCGCAACTAGCATGCATACAACGGCCCGACATGAATGATCGGGCAATTGCCCGCCAGACACAACACCCGTCTGGTCGTAGGATCCTCCCTATTTTATAGAGTATGAGTGAACTTTACACCCTGTTCCTCATACCCATGTATATCAATAAAATTTACGTGCTATCTGAACTAATGTTATAAAGAGAAAAGATTGAATTTGGTATCTTTGTATGTCTGTTTATCACGCTAAACTGGCTGAACGGATTAGGAAATGATATTTGGTACCTTTACATACATAGACGATGACCTGGATTAGGACATGAATCCTTTTTATTCCTATATTCCCACATAATCGAGACTTATGCAAGTGAGACCGCGAGGCGCAGCCAGTTTATTATAAAGCCTTATCAACTCAGCCTATCGCAGTCCACTGCTGGACATAGGCCTCTCCCAGACTGCGCCACAGCACCCTGTCCTCCGCCTTCCGCATCCAGTCTACCCCAGCCACCTTCTTTAGGTCGTCCGTCCATCTAGCTAGGGAGCGTCCCACACTACGCTTGCCGATACGCGGTCTCCACTCCAGGACTCGTCTGCTCCACCGGCCATCGGTCCTTCGACAGACATGGCCAGCCCACTGCCACTTCAGTTTGCTTACTCTGCAAGCTATGTCGGTAACTCCGGTTCTTTTCCGGATTATTTCATTCCTGATTTTATCCTTTAAAGAGACTCCGAGCATAGCTCGCTCCATAGCGCGCTGAGCGACCTTGAATTTGTGTACCAGCCCGACCGTCAGTGTCCACGTTTCAGCACCGTATGTCATGACGGGTAGGACGCACTGGTTGAAGACCTTACTCTTCAAACACTGCGGGATAGGCGACGTGAAGACTTGACGGAGTTTTCCAAATGCTGCCCAACCCAACTGGATCCTTCTGTCGGCCTCTTTCTCAAAGTTGTGTCTACCGAGCTGGATGACTTGCCCTAAGTAGACGTAATCCTTCACAACTTTATAAAGCCTTATACAGGGTGAATTTTTCAAGTGGGCGTGGATGGCCAAATCCTAAACTATGAGGAATAGCGAAGAGTACTCAAAGGAGTCTCGGGCCCGATTTTGATGAAAACTAAAACTGCATCATTGGATTTTTGAAAAATCAATATTTCTAGCCAGGAATCGAACCCGTTGATTTTGAAAAAAAAACACAACTGTAACATTTGATAGTGTCGCTAATAAGGATCAAATTCTGGGAAGTAATGACATACGGCAAACTTAAGGAAAATGTTGGATTTGAATAAACTGCTTTTTATTTTTTAAAGTATTCATACCTACATTACCTGTACCTTGTTCGAAATGATGCTCAATATTTTTATTAACACACACTCGCAGCGCAGTCACCTTCACAACATTAACAACGCGTCTGTGAAGTGCAAAAATGGAGCAACAAAAAATGGCTACCTAAGCTCGATTTATATAATAGTTTCCTATTTTGAATCAGTATAAACGAAGTATCTTTTTGTAAGGTAAATTCACGCCACCAACTATTACATAAGTTGAAAACTTGATTTTTTGTTTTGTAGATATTGTGTTGTTTTTAGTGTCATTTGATAGGTTTAGGTCTAAAACGGATAGGGCAAAATAAATTTTGTAAAAAGGGTAATCCGTTTAGAAGTTATTAGGGATTTTCAATGGTGAAAATTGACAAATGTAAAATTTTATATGTATTTGTTCTGTAAACTTTTTGTATTGTAATACTATGTTTATTGTTTTGTTTTAATATTGTAGAATAAGCTCAACAATAAATCAAACAACTGGATACGAGTGCTACTACCACGACAGTTTTTTGTGCATTAGCCAAAGTTGACAACCCTAGCGCGACCGCCGAGCGTAGGTATGAAAAGTGAAGTACATACATGTGATTGCCTTCTGTACTATCTGTATTTTGTGTTAATAGGTAGGTAAAGGTAACAGAAGAAAAATAAAAAAAGTACTTTGCTAAAAATGAGCTCTTTTGTATAATTTGTCGTATGTCATTATTTCCCAGAATTCGATATTACTAGCGACACTATAGAATGGTGTAATAGAACAGTGTGTGTGTTTTTTTACAGTATCAATGGGTTCGTTTCCTGGCTAGAAATATTGATTTTTCAAAAATCCAATGATGCAGTTTTAGTTTTCATCAAAATCGAGCCCGCGACTCCTTTGAGTACTTTTCGCTATTCCTCATAGTTTATTTATTTATTTAACACTTCAAGCACATAAATGTACAGAGGCGGACTTAATGCCATAGGCATTTTCTACCAATCAACCTTTGGGTGATGCAGAGATAAACAGTGGTAGGTGCAATAATGAACTAATTGTTTCGGATTTGGCGATCCACGCCCACTTGAAAAATGCACCCTGTGAATTCTTTTAATCCATACTAATATTATAAATTCGAAAGTAACTCCGTCTGTCTGTCTGTATGTTATCTTTTCACGCCTAAACCACTGAACGCATTTCGATAAAATTTGGCAGAGAGATAGATTGCATCCCGGGGAAAGTCTTAGGATAGTTTTTATCGACATACCTCGCGGGAGAAGCCGCGGGCGGAAGCTATTACATTATTTACAAATAAAAAGATATAGGTGGTATCCAACTGGTAATCATGTTGAAAAGTCAATTTTAACTCAAATACCAGCTTCGTACATTACCACCCGAATGTCCAAAAGAAAATATGAAACAGAACTCATATTAACTGTTCCAAATAAGTAGTATTAACTTGTCATCAAGCTGTCATCGGCACTAAACACTGCGTTGGTATCGTAATAAACCATAAAAGTACAATTATTTTGGATCTTCACACGCAGCTAAGGAATATAAAAACGTCAACGAAGCAGTGAATGTAAGGAACACATGGTGGCAATGAATGTCATCGGGTTATTTACAGACAAAAGGGAATGCCGCTGTTAAATCTGTTTTCGTATAAAACAATAAGAGAATGTAGAAATTTGTCACGATACTAGCCTAATATTGCATGTAACGTGGAAATTCTCTAGGATATGAGTAATAATACAGTTTGTTTCTTTTTCTACTTTCATACTGACTATATTTTTTAATACAGTTGCTCAAAAAGTGGCGTATTGCAGGGACGTATAGCGTTCGGGATGTGGGCTATTATTACATATTCGTGCTTCTTTTTTACCTTTCCCGAACTCGTGCGTTCTCTTTCCCAACTGTCAAAATAATGTCTATTAAAAAGAAAAACCAACCATGAAGTTTTTACTAAAAAAATTCATAGAAGTTTTTATGATTCATGCAAATACGTATATTTCTAAAAAGAAGCTACTAATTTGTTTCAATATCATATTTAATGATTTGATTGAATGAGTCAGGTTGGGTTTCATTTCATTTCATCTCATCTCATTAAATTTCATTTTCATTTCATATCAATAAAAACATTCTACTGAAGACTTGGCTGTATAGGCATAGTTCCCTTTGCCTACCAGAATGGGTGAAGAAAAAAAAACTTTTTTTCTTTGGGAGTTTAGTTGTTTGTTGCACAAAATGAGTAATTTTGACCCTAGTTTTTTTGAATTAACACCACCGGAACTCAGTATAATTGCACAAAATGTGTCGGAGAACATTTTACCGGAAAAGTCAAAAAGTCGCTACATATCTACATACGACGAATTTATTGCGTGGAGAGAAGAGAAAAAAGCAAATAGTTTTTCAGAAAATGTTATGTTGGCATACTTCTCCGAACTCTCAGCAAAATTAAAACCTTCTACGTTACCTATGGTCGAGGTTTTCGATGATATAAAGTATGCTGAAAATAAGGAACAACGTGGATATAAGTGAATACCCAAAATTAAATTCTTTCATAAAACGACAATCAGACGGTTTTAAAAGTAAAAAGTCGAAAATATTAACATCGAATGAAGTGGAAAGGTTTTTGAACGAAGCTCCCGATGATCGTTACTTAGCCACAAAGGTAATTTATTAATAAGTACTTATATTTTTCTTTAGTATTCAGTTTACGAAATCGCAAAATACAGTCAATATACTATTTAAAAAAATATTAATCAAATCCCTTTTTTGGTAGGTTGCTCTGATTTTTGGCATTGTTGGAGCTTGCCGCAGAGAGGAGTTAGCCAATATTACTTTAAAAGATATTGAAGCCCATGGAGAAATGCTACTAATCAAGATTCCGAACACAAAAAATAAGATACCGAGAAGCTTTGTTGTTGAAGGAGATTTTCTTAGAATAGTGCAAAAATATATGAATCAGCGGTCCCAAAAAGGAAAAACCGACCGTTTTTTTTCAAAATTACCAAAAAGGGAAGTGTACAGCTCAAGCAATCGGGATAAATAAATTTGGTAATATGCCAAAAGAAATAGCTACGTTTCTTGGTCTGCCGGATGCTGAGTATTATACTGGACACATCTTTAGGAGGACCTCTGCTACATTATTGGCAGATTCAGGAGCCAATTTGACGTCCTTAAAGCGACTAGGAGGTTGAACAATTCTATAGTGCGCCCAATTGAAAGATTAACTAAATCTAAACGTTGTTTACATTTCAACTTGTTTGAAACAAGAACTAAAGAGCCACCGCGAATAGCACTTTTTCTCACAAATGCACTCTGTACGGTAAAGTTATCACCATCGATAAACACTACTTCATGTTCTTTCAACCAGTGTTCAGTCAAACATAACACCTGAACATTGTAGTTCTCCATAAATAAACTTAATTCTAGCTCTTTGCCGGACAGACCCTGCTTGCATATTTTGATGTACAACATTCAACATATGCGGCTGACCCGTTGCCGCACCTAATAGTTTAAACTACAAGGCGTATCAGAAGTAGTGCTAGTACCACTACTAACAGTAATCGATGGTACACTACAAGTACCAGTGTCCACTGAGCATATTGTATGCTAAAAGATTAGCAATTTGTCTCCTACAACTAGGTGGCAAATACATAGTGTAATTTGTCAGTTTATAATCAGTAATGAATTGATTACAATCAAAATATAAAATAGCGTCACTGTGACTACAAGTCCTATTATAAATGAACATATTTTAATTATAAATAATACTTATTTTGCTCATGAGATAAATAATAAGAATAAGGCAAGGCACAAAAAATAAATTTACAGTTATCGGTCTCATGAAGATGTAACATCAAATGGACACATTCAATTATGTCCTTTTTTCTAACATTTAAACTATCCCCGTATAATAATATAACAGTTGAACTAGGGTTTATTTTTGTCAATCTGATATTACTAATTAATTGGCTAATACTGGCACCGGGTGAACAATTATTAATTACATATTGTTGCGAACACTGATTAAATATCCTACCAAATCCTTGACTAAATTTATCAGAAAATACATAAGTAGTGTTAGTCAAATTATTCATGGTATTGCTATCATCATTAATACAGCTACCTACTGGCTGAGCCACTGAGGGTGTGGGTGTAATAGGTTGAGGCTGCAGTCCCTGGGAGCAGGTACAGCTAAAAGAGAGGTTATTTGTCAGAGACTCATACCTCTCCGCATTATACTTGACCAGGTCTGCTAACTCATTAGCCTCCTGCCTGCGCTTACTCAGGTCTTGTTGAGAAGCCTCATATTTACTAAAGATTTCCTTTAGAGCATATTCCCTAACAAGCAATTCATCCTGCAGGTGCTGAGTGTCTGTGTCATACATAGTATTACATAATTCTAATTCACTGTTACAGTTCTTTAATTCTTGTATTAAATTCAATTTCTTTTGCCTAAGTTTTGTATTTAATTTATTTACTTTTTGGCATTTTAAAGATTTTTGGGTTTTTCTAATTAATTTACGTAACATTGCCGACTTTAAATTAATTAGACAGGTTTATTTGGTTTTGTGTCAATCTATTATTACCTACTGTATAACGTCCTGGGGTGGAGCCGGCAAATCAATTTTACTGCACCTAGAACGAGCCCAAAGAGCAGTTTTAAAGGTTGCTACTTTTCGTCCTTTTAGATTTCCTAAACACCAGCTTTATATGGCATGTAAGGTGGTAACAGTACGTCAATTATTTATTTTGAATGTAGTTTTATTCCAACACACGAATTTTATTTTAACCCAATACCTTCAGATAAGACAAGAAAAGATTTGTTTTGTGCTACCTCGCAGACTAAACATGCTTTTGCTAACCGATTTTATTTATTTTTAGGACCCTACTTGTATAACCAGTTTAACAGAGTGCTAAAGATTTACGGTCTTATTCATAATAAGTTATAGAACATCTAAAGGCTTGCTAATGTCTCGTTGTCAAAAATTGTTATTCATAAACGCATTTTAGCCCTAAAACGTTCTCTAAACCTACTATAAAGTTATGAAACCCAGAACCCTACTTTAACAGTACTATAAGGAAAAAAAATGGCCGATTCTGCACCAGCTGATAGAAAATGACGTTTGACCTACAAATGTAACATGTGCAGTTGTATTTAATTTATGTTGCACTTCTGTTTAACCAATTGAGTTTATTATTATATACCTACAATGCAAAATAGAAGCGAGGAAAAATATAACGAAACACATAAATTATTGCAACAAGAATTACTGTGGGACGCTGCTGCTTTGGGCTGTGGAAACAACGCTTTTCAATGTCTTTTACATGGCATACATGCAAACTAGGAAATGTGAAAACAACCATAGTGGCTAGAGCAGTACTTTACAATATTGCAGTTGACCATGGAGACATGCAGTTAGAAGGTAGCAATATCAATGAATATCATACAAAGTCAGCCCAAGAAGTTGCAAGGGGAAATGCAAATGCTATTTTACAAACTTTTCAGGAAACATTCCGCCGAGATAGCCTCACTTTACCAGGTTAGAGGTACATCTTCCCATTTGTGTCCGGAGACGGTTCAGGGACTTCTGTGTGGATCACGGAAGTTTACACCCTGCAGGGAGATGCTCCAGTAGGATGCGGCAGTAGGGAGTGGTTGTGAAGCTATGTAGCAAACCATGCTCCTCCTCCTATCCTACCCTATGCGTCCCTAAACATGCCGTCAAAGTGACCTCTGCGCTGCCACTGACGACGTTGTGGAAGAGGCAAAGTTTTGGGCCCACAAGATCTGAAATACTGTCGTCCCCGCGACACGAAGAAGATAAAGAGGAGACATTTTAGCGAGTAGTGCATTAATAAAAAGCTTTTAAACGGATATCAGTTTACTTAATTGATTTATTTTTATAATAAGTACTCTAAACTTTAATTCGGCTTCTAGAACTTGTGCTAGCAGAACAACATTTTTAAAATGTTTCTTTTCATTTGCCATCTATGCCACCTCTTCTGTAGGCCGTTTCAGTTTCTGCTATTTGTAGTGAAGCACCATCCTTCCTACTGTCCTGAAATACAAAATGAATGTTATAATTCTTTCTCTTCATCAAACGAAGTTCTTGACATTCTTACTCAGGAACTTTGTAACTTATAAGTAAATTGCATAGGCACCTAATTCGTAAATCATGCCCTGCCGCCTTTTTCGCGTCGGTGTCAGTCAGTATGTGTTTTTATTTTCTATCTTCTTCTTGTGTGCCCAGAATTCGGCTACTTGTTTGGCGCCATCACCAGCGTCCACCTTCATTTTCTATTATGGAAACCCTCTCCCTGACCAATTCTTCTAAAAGATCTAAGGAAAAGCAGAAGCAAGCATAAGTATAAGAAATTAACAATGTTTACAAAACAAAACTTACTTTGAACATAACTGCTTTGAGCACATTTAGTTGTAGGTAACAGTACACACCTTATCGTCCTCCAACCAAAACGAGTATTCACTTCTTTACCCTTTCTTGGAACTAGTCTACGGTCTTAATTCCATTTCTTTTAAATACAAAAATATATTCAAAGGTTTTCGCTCGCCTGACAATAAATAACAATATCAAATTCATTGACTTATAAAACCATGGTTACCATGGTAACGCGGCAAAACTGTCGAAACTGTAGACAATAAATTAGTTTTCAGTACGTCATAATGTCTATGGTCACAATTATTCGGTGCGTAGGCAGATATTCTCGTTTGACAACTCAATGTGTTGGCCAATTTGTTGGATGACTTCAATAAAATGGCAACATTTATATTTATATTGAAGTTATAGGACACTTTAGTTATAGAAGGTTTATGAAGCGTTTATGAATACAAAATTTTATCGAACGTTTTAAAGGCTTATCGAGCATTTTAACTAATGAACGTTTTAAACCTTCTATAAGCTTTTTTTATGAATAAGACCGTTATAGTTTAAGTTATAATAGGTGTAATTTACCAGCACAGGAATATTTGGCAAAACTCAATTATGCAGACACGGAAAAACTACTAGATATTTTAAAATAAAATCTATCTACCTAATATAATATAAGTCTCTTCATTTACCTAATTAATAATAGTCTCCACTTTATCTACTTTAATATTATTCGTTAATTTATTTAAACATAATATAATCTTACATAATCTAGTTTTAAAATATTATATCCTAATAGTAACTCTTTAAGACATTGAAAATATTATACCTTCTTTTCAATTCAATTTAAAAAAAATTTCAAAGCTCCTAATACATCTATTGTTATCTTCTTTTTAAATGTTTGGTGTAAATTGATGGCCTGAAACACAGGTTTTCCATAAACCTAGATCAGGAAGGTCTACATTACAGTTAGAATTTAATTTTCGTCGATTGTAATTTATGTAAATCCTATTTGTACTTTATACTTGAATAAAATTTTATTTTATTTTTATTTTATCTCTTTGAGGCGCGCGTGGAACACGTACGCGCCGTCCGGCACGGGCCTGGTCCAGATCGGACGGTGAGCTACCCATTACTCTCCGTCCGCAGGCCCGCGCCTACGGTGGCCGGGAGTGGTCTCACAGCTCCCGACGACAGGAGCGTCTCCCGCGGTGGCTGGAACGGGAGGCATTCTTCCTCATCCAACCCCTTCCCTCCTACGCTAGCATGACTGCTTCGCAGAAGGAGGCGACTGCCTCCCACTCCCTCTCGCTCCGGACCATGGCTTGTACCAGGGCCGGACGCGAGAGGTCGCCGCCGCTGCCAATCGCCTCTACGAGGACACGGCGGTGCTCCGCCCAAGCGGGGCAGACCCCCACCGTGTACTCCACCGTGTCCTCTGGGCGATCCTGGCAATGGTGACACCCGGGCGTTTCCTCTCGCCTGATGATGTGCAGGAACCTCCCGAAACATCCGTGTCCGGTGAGGACCTGCGTCAGGCGGTAGGTGAGGGCGCCGTGACGCCTCTCTAGCCACCCTAAGCGCGATAAGGTCCCTCAAAGAGAGATCTTATCGCCACTATCGTGGAGTGCCCTATAACTAACGTCTTAACGTGCTTTCTAAGCCACGGAGGGGGTCTTGGTATGTAAAGAATGGTCACCCATCGACGGACCAACCCCGGCTAGCGTAGCCTAACCTGATCGATCCCCCCATGCGGCTATTATTACTTAGCCACAAGGCCCTTTCTCCTGCTAGGATCATCGTCTGCCTAGCCTTTTCCCAACTATGTTGGGGTCGGCTTCCAGTCTAACCGGATGCAGCTGAATACCAGTATTTTACATGGAGCGACTGCCTATCTGACCTCCACAACCCAGTTACTGGGTAATACGATACCCCTTGGTAAGACTGGTTGTCAGACTTTCGGACTTCTGACTACCCGTAACGACTGTCAAAGATCCACGAATGACAGCCGGGACCAACGGCTTAACGTGCTTTCCGAGACACGGAGGGGTCACGGTATGTAAAGATGGTCACCCATCCACAGACCAACCGCGGCAAGCGTGACTATCTTTACATAGGTAAAAATAACAAAATTTAAATCTAACTATACATAAACTAGAAAATAGCGTCGAAAAACTCATCCGCATCGCTTTCGACTGGTAATGTACCCAAGAGACTGGCAAATATGAATGAATGAATGATATAAATAAATATAATAAATACCCAATGACTGCTATTACATAGATAAACATACTCTTAACTTTGACATGAGCTTTTATTGTACATATATTATAAACAACGTTATTTTTAGTTTAAGCGAAACCTGAATAAAGTTTGTTCGGAATAAGTAACTGAATCGATTCCAATAATGTTTACCCCATGTTATATTTTGTCCCAAAAATATTTAAAAAAGGTTAATAGTTGGACACCGAGAGACACTAAGTAGGTTATCTGACCTCCGCGCCGAACTGTTAGGTACCTAGGTACTACTATCAATGAGCACAAGTCGGCGCGGCGCGAGTGGCGCGGGTGAGCATGTTTTGTGCGGACAAACAGGTAATTTAACAAGCTTATAACTTTGTGATTTTTCATGATACAGTTTTGAAATTTTGTACATAGATTCTTTACATATAATAAATAGGTACTAGACACGTGTTTCGGGTTTTACATATACTAAATGTATAACGCAATGAATGTTGTTCAGCTGTCAAAATGAAAGCCACTGCTCCTGATAGAGTGATACGCAATTAACCCGCTGTATAGTCTCAATCCGTCTTATTACAAAACGAGATCTTATTTTAGACCTAGCCTAAACCTTCGAGCCAGTTACTCTATTTTGAACTTTATTCGGATAAACATAAAGTTCTTAATGCAAAATTGACAACTTAGACTCGGGTTCAACGTCAGTTTTTGTAATAAGAACTTTAGCTTCGTTGGATTATAATTCGAAATTTAAAAATGGCTGGTTGGTTTAAACCTGGGTCTAAAGATAAATCTTGTTTTGTAAGAAGGCCGTTTAAGTTTAATCCTTTTTCGATCTTCAATCTTTTTGCAGTAAATCTAGACGTGAAATAATGATTGCTTCTGTTAGACGAGTTAAGTTTGCTATTGTTACAACCACAAAAACTGCTCGGACTATGGATCAATTAGCTATATAGGTATATAATAACATCTAAATAATCACCACGCATGTAATAACATTTATTTAATTATCATGTAGGCAATGGAATCCTATAATAAATGGTATTTGTAGATACATATTATTAGTGCGTACTTAATTATCATGCATTGATTTACTGTATCAGAGATTCTAGGATAAATCCTTTATAGCAATTATTAACAAACAATGATTCTGCATTAAATTAAAGCAACAATGTTTTAATATGAATAGGTATTGAATTATCATTTAGTTGCTATGGCTGCACGACTCTTAAACGAAGAACATTAAAGATTAATGGAGGCGGACAGCGGAGGTCTTTTAATCACAATGAATTTACGACATAGCCCGAAGAATTGCCGAACATAAGGGGCATACATGACCTAAAGCGCAGTCACTGTCGGACTGCATAGAAAAGAACACTGCAGACCCACCGTACCCCTGGCCGTACCCCTGGTGGTACGGTGGGTATGCAATGCATGTACATGCAATTTAAATATGCTAAAAAAATGTCATTAACAAAAAGAAACAATCTATTATTCACAAAAAAAAAATTCAGATGTCAAAATAATGAATACAAAAAAATTACAGATGTCAAAATTATAAATACAGCATTAATAATTTTATTATAACTCTTCATCGTCTATTGTATAGTAGCATTTGTCAAGAAGAAGAAATAGACTTCAACTTATTTGAGTAGAGAGTATGTAAAGAAGCAATAGACTTCAACTTATTTGAGTTGGTGATAGATATTAGTTTAGTCGGCTGTCATTCATCTTAGACAGTCGTTACGGGTCGTCAGAAGCCCGAATCCGGGCCGGGTCGTCACAACCAGTCTTAGCAAGGGTTATCCTGTAACTGGATTGTGGAGGTCAGATAGGCAGTCGTTCCATGTAAAATACTGATATGGAGCTGCATCCGGTTAGACTGGAAGCCGACCTCAACATGGTTGGGAAAGGCAGATGATGATAATAGATACTAGTTTAGGCTTCTTCTTTTTTACCCGACTTAGGCGAAGGGTAGAAAGGTCATGTTTTTAGTAGTCTATGTATGTAATCTGTTCGATTTATGCCTTTATAATCGTCGCCGCGTCGTATAGTAAAATGATAAATAAATGATAAATGATTTATTTCTCTAAGTAGGTTTGTACAAACAGTTTTACACGTCAATCATATTTTTTTAAACTAGATGAGGTCGGCGTTTCCTATCTGACTACTCTGAGAAGAAAGGCCGAAACAAACTCAGAGGGCACAGTCTTTTTTAAAGTCCAGACAAAATATTGGTCACATCGTATGAAGACCATGTAGATTGGTGTCTGAAATGGTCTTTTGAGGAAAGAACCACACAGATTGAGCAGACCTGTCCAATCAGTGCACGCATTTGTCAAAAATCGTGCAGCTCAACTCAGAAGTTGAGGAGCTAAACGTTTCGACGAACAATACCAAAGAAAGGACATTTGGGTAGGCCGCGTAAATTACTCAAACTACCAGATCATGATTAAAACTAAGAAGGAAAACAGAAATAGAAATGACACAGATAATCCTCACATTCACAATAATTAAATAAAAAAATACTTTACAAAGTAAATATACATGTCATTGTCTAAATAAAATTCATCAAAGTCAATGTGTTTAAAAAAATCCGGACATAATCAAAGGAATATGTAGATTAGTGTCTGAAATGGTCTTTTGAGGAAAGAACCACACAGATTGAGTGGACCTATCCAGTTAGTGCACGCATTTGTCAGTAGCTCAACTCAGAACTTAAGGAGCTCAACGATTCGACGAACAATACCAAAGACATGACATTTGGGTAGGCCGCATAAACTACTCAAACTGCCAGACCATGATTCAAACGAAAACAATGACCCACATAGTCCTCACATTCACAATAATTAAAATAATATAATACTTTATACAGTAAATGTACATGTCATTGTTTAAGTAAATAGATACTTAAAAGAAAAAAAAATTAAAGTGTAATAAAAACAACATTCACTGTCTTAACCTATTGGAGCAGCTCAATCCCAAGCCTTTTTGTCCTCAATATAGTCTTTTACAGTATAATAGGCTTTCTGGCATAGTTTTCGCTTTATAAAAGATTTGAATTTATTAAGGCTTAGTTCTTGAATGTGCATAGGAAGTTTATTATAAAAACGTATACATTGGCATCTAAACGAGCCACCTATTTTCTTGAGCCTTGTTGTAAGAACAACAAATTGGTGTTTGTTCCTAGTATTTATGTTATGGATATCACTGTATTTTTTAAACAGATTAAAGTTGACTTCTTAATGAAAGTCTTTTTTCTTAAAGTCGACTTCGGTTATACGAAAATCGAAAAAGTCCATGTCGTCGTTTAGTCAAGTGTCATTTATTTATTTACTACTTCACAAACTTTTTTGTCAATGAAGAAAATTCCCAACGACAACGATCCCAAGTGAGTACAGTTCCAAACAATACAAAGTTACATACATTGCGACGATCGTATTTCTTTCCAACATTTATCTTTCCTCGTAGCGAGATTTAACTACGTGAAAAGGTACAAGTTATGAGGGTCAACTAAGGGAAATTCTCTGGTGTTCGCAAAAGATTTGTGTTCGGTGTACCCCGTAACCTATATGCTTGATCATGCTTGCTCAGTGGGGAAAAAGGTTGTAAGACCACCCTATTTGTGCCTACCAGATAGTAAAGAAAACTAGGACTGCGGGACAAGATCTATTAATTTTACTATCAGGAAACCTATCATAAAAAGCGCTGTCTCATAAAACTATCATAAAATATTTCATAATTTATACGAAAAGTTTGTGGTTATTTATTGGACATTTTGTTTATTTAATTAGCCATTAAGGTTCCAATTTAAAGGCCTGCCTAGTCTCTTTCCACCCTTCTCTGACCATGTATTCACGCATACAAACTGTAAATAATATTTAAAAAAAACTATTCAAAACAAATTACTTAAATAACTGTTATATTTATACTTTCAAAAGTATTTTTACATGTCTGAGTAATAACTATTTATAAAACCGTACGTAGGTAAGTACAGACGCCAGCACATCAAGCTACTACAATCTGTCAAATTTCTTTAATAGATTTTCAACTTTATCGCTAAAGCATAAGGTTCAAAGTTGATTGGGAAAATTTGACAGTTTCGGGTAACTTGATGTGCTGGCGTCTGTACAAACATAGAAAAAAGTAACGGTTGTTTCGATGGCTCCTAAGTATACTGAGTCAACTATACTTATAAAGAATAATAGTTCACTCAGTATACTTAGGAGCCATCGTCGGTTTAATTTCCATGAAACATTGTAGATATTTTTAACAAAAATATGATTTACTGATACGTCATTTATAAGCAGACTAGCTGCGCCCCGCTGTTTCACCCGCATCAGTGTCGATCCCGTGGGAATATCGGGATAAAAACTATCCTATGTCCTTTCCCGGGACTCAAACTATCTCTATACCAAATTTCATCTAATTCGGTTTAGCGATTTCAGCGTGAAGAGGTAACAGACAGACACACTTTCGCATTTATAATATTAAGTATGGATTTATTATTTCTTTCTTCTTTATGATACCTTAACGGTCTTCAGGAAATATAAAGTTGTGGACAACTAGAAATCAATTAATATGCCTAGCCTTTTCCACAAATAAAAAAAATCGAACCAAATAAAAATGAAGACATGTGAAATCCATCTACCCGCACTAGGACACTTGCTGGATAATGGCCCACACTCTCTCACAGAGAGGAGGCCTGTGTCCCAGCAGTGGGAACGGCTTGCTGATGGACACGTACAGGAAGTCTATTTTCTACAACCAACAAAAAGGATTATTTCCTCATCAAATGCATTATGGTTTTTCCAACTAGATTTTTAAATATAAGTTAACCAATTACTTAAAATAACGAGTTTTTTGAATATATTATTATAATTTATTAACAATGGAATCGAAACTAAAGATAAAAATAAACATAATTTTGCCAACAACCCGTTAAACCTGTAGTACTTATCGATTAGAAATGATAATTTTATAAGGAAAAAAAAACCGGCCAAGTGTAGGGTTCCGTAGTAGCCCGTTATCACAGTGTAGTACGATTCTGTTGTTCTTTATTCTGAATATAAAAAAAAATATATAAATAAAAACATATTTTGTTTTTCAATGCAAGTCTTTACTCGTTATAAACAAGCAACTACTTCATCCTAGTCACTTTAAAGGATTAATGCTTAGGATTTTGTATTTGGTACAAAATTATCCAACACCCAAGTTCAACGACTATTAGGTACTGCTAAACTAATAAAGTTATCTTAACCGCTATAGTTTTCCTTTAAATTTCATGAAATGCACTATCATCGTGAATTTTTCTAGATTTTTTAAGCCAGCAGTTTAGGTTTTAGAGGGGGGGACGCCCTACTGGAACAAAAATTTGCACTTTAAAGTTTAATATTTCGTAAATGGAACATTAAATCGAATAAGTTTAGCAACCCTCAAGTCACTTTAGAAGACCTATTCAACGATACCCCACACGATGGGGTAGACAACGAAAAAAATATTCATCCCCACTTCACATATAGGGGAGCTACCCTAAAAAAAATATTTTCCAAAATTTTATTTTACCACTTTGTCGGCGTGATTGATATACGCACTCCGACAAAATTATAGCTTTCTAGTACTAACGGTCTCTTAGCAAAACCTCGGACAGACAGACAGACAGACGGACATGACGAAACTATAAGGGTTCCTTGTAGGAACTACGGAACCCAAATTACCTTTTTTGTGTTCGTACATAAGACCCATCCTGACTTTATTTACACGCAGACCAAGTGCAGACCGCATAATAAATTAATAATCAATGAAAACTTGTTAGATTTTGCTAGACTAATTAACCTTTTGATTGCTATGAGACAGCTGACATGACCATGGAAGGATGGAAAGATTTGAAATGTCATCAAGATAAGACAACTCCGAATTCTTGTAAAGTGTTGTGAAGAACGTCACAACCAGCTTATTTTTCCGAGTTTGTTATCGGCGATCACATTCGCTAACTAGATTTTAGTCACGTCATTAATATATGAATCCTATCATGAATACCTAAGTGTTGGAAGAACGGCGACGTGTTTTTCTTTTTTTGTTAAAATTCTTCTGGACCGTCCACTGCTACCCAGATTGTGCTTGCAGAGGTTTGCCTGATTTGCTGTGTGTTTCATTTGTTTGTCAGACACGCATTCGAGCGGATTTATTCCGGTCCCCCCAGACCGGAATAAATCCGCTCGAATCGGTCATCGGTTCACCTTGCGCCTTCTAACGCTAAGTCTTCCAGTACGCGGTCGCCTCTCCAGAGCCTTTTGACCCATCGGTCATCTGGGGGTCTACTCCCTAAGCACGAAGTCCGCCGTTTCGGCCTTCGTTACGGGCGTTTCCTACCCCCTATCACCTACGGACGGATGATACGTTCGATTGTAGTCTTTGGCCAGAACGAAAAATGAATGTCAACGCGATTTGACAATTGTCCCTACTCCCGATGTTTTTGCCCGTCCGAACAGTTGAACTTGACATTGGTTTCGACGGATAGTTATGTCAGTTGATACGACATCAAAATAGTTCTCGTGCTGTAGACGAAAGTTAAGAATTCAAACTATGGCTGCTTTTTTAATTATTGAAGAAGTTTTACAGTAAGAGCGGAGGCAACGTCGATATAATTTACATGTATTTTTTAGTTTTTTTACCATTGAACAAACTTACTATCATAAATTATAAATGTAATTGTTACCCATGGGAAAACTGGCACTCTTGCCCCGGTTTTCGGCTTTTTTATTAAATAATAATAAATTACAGATTACTACACAATTATATATTTTTTGATGTATCCATCAATGATATTCAGTTTTTGTTGTACAGCTTCCACCTATAAGAGATCCAGAGCCAGTAGCTACCTCACCCACCCATGCTGCTACACGTGCCGACCCACTCTCCCAGGAGCAAGCCTCTAAATTCACTGAGGAAAACCTAAGATGTACCAACTCTTGATGGTGCATAATGAAAATAAATGAAATAAACATTTAAAGTTAATTAATTGTTTTCTTCCAAAAAAGTCCAATATTGGCAAAACTTAGCATGTACTAAACTCTAATGGTAAAATCCCGAAACATTGTCTCTTTTTAC
This sequence comes from Mesoligia furuncula, assembly GCA_916614155.1. Classification (NCBI taxonomy): domain Eukaryota; kingdom Metazoa; phylum Arthropoda; class Insecta; order Lepidoptera; family Noctuidae; genus Mesoligia; species Mesoligia furuncula. The sequence continues at coordinate 9,824,569 of OU744807.1, forward strand.
CCGACTGCGTGACGCAAAGGAGGGTAATATGTTTATCAGCCTATATTTATGTACTTATGTATAAATCCGCACATAAGTCCTCGAATTATTCCCAAGTGAGCCTATAGTTCCCTATGAACTCAACGTCGGGAATACTCGCAAACCTAAAGTTTTGGCGTAAATTATATCGACGTTGCCTCCGCTCTTACTGTAAAGCTTCTTCAATAATTAAAAAAGCAGCCATAGTTTGAATTCTTAACTTTCGTCGACAGCACGAGAACAATTTTGATGTCGTATCAACTGACATAACTATCCGTCGAAACCAATGTCAAGTTCAACTGTTCGGACGGGTAAAAACACATCGGGAGTAGGGACAATTGTCGAATCGCGTTGAAATTAATTCTATGTTCGGACCCCGAGCGAATCATCCGTCCGTTGGCCATAGTGGGTCGGAAACGCCCGTAACGAAGGCCGAAACGACGGACTTCGTGCTTAGGGAGTAGACCCCCTGACCCCCTGAACCTCCACCCCCTCCCCCTCCTCGATTCCCTGCAAGTTCGTCTTCTGTTTTAATCTCTGTCTTGTCCACATTATGTTTAAACTTACATAATGTGGCTCTTTTGACAGGTAAGTACAGTCAAAAGAAAATAAAAGTTTCATGATTTACAAAACGTAGAGTAGGCGTAGAGGACAATCCCGCTTACAATTTCATACTAAAACAAGCTAAGCTTGCGAGGGCGTAGTTTCATAATCATCATTTCAGCCGAAAGTCGTCCAGTGCCATGTCCATCGGCTTCTCTCAAGCAACGGCACTTCAACCGGTTCAGTGCTTCGCGCATCCAGCGAATTCCTACGGTCTTCACCAGGTCATCGGTTCACCTTGCGCCTTCTAACGCTACGTCTTCCAGTACGCGGTCGCCTCTTCAGAACCTTTTGACCCATCGGTCATCTGTTCTGCGAGCAAGTACGTAGCTTAGCGTGGTATAAGTCTTTGTCAATATGGTTGAATTCTGGGGGCCTAAAAAGGCCACTTTGGAGTATCATAAAAGGATAACATTATGAATTATAATATGGCGAAGACAGTCCGTGTTTTTTTTTTCGCTACACTACATAGGTACAATCAAAGAGATTGTTATTGGATTTGGATTGGATTGATTGGTATTATAGCACAGACAAAAAAAAAATAACTGAAGAATGCTTCACCAATGGGATTTGATACGATTAACAAAACAGTTAACTGTCCATTATGTTATAATTTTATGATTCTTTCAAAGTGGCCTTTTTAGGCCCCCTGGTCGAAGCTTATTTCACCGGTAAAGCTCCGCGCGTGACCGATGGGTCACGAAACAATAATAATAATAACCCCGTCGCCGTATCTCTACGTTGACGCCATGGCGGGGCTTGCGCGCTCCGAACTCTAGGCCTATGCCGGAAGAGTTTGCTTTGCTGGAACAGGTCTAAGAGGTCTAAGGTGAGGAGCCAGACAGCATGTGGCGAGCTGTTGGGCAGTAGCGACCCCACGGACCCTATCTTCAGGGAGAAGTCTTGTTCCTCACCTCTGGCTTGCCTTTATTGGCCGGCTGGAGTGAACAATGACGAGGAACAGAGCTCCCACCTCATTCTTGCTTTTATTGGCCGGCTTGAGTGGAGATTCGCAAGAGCAAACGTGCTCGGAGGAAGGAAGTATTCCAGTAAGATGCTGGTAGGGATCTTGACCGTACTTCCGGGATTGTCCTGATAGCCGTGGAATACCTCTCCACTCCTCATAAGCACCTCAGGACATGTTGCCCCCTTGTTGCTACGTCAGTATGTGCTAGCGACCGTTTCCGGGGGCCCATTATTGAGTGTGCAAGTCACCCCCTGCCATTTTATCCGTGTATATATAAAACATTGATCAGGCAGGGGTCATAGTTATTCCATAGTTCTTGGTAACCAGTCCACTTTAGCCACCCAAACCAATTGCAAAGGCCTTTGCGAGTTGGCTTTGGCCCCTCGTACGCCTTCCAAAGGACCGGGACCCCATGGTCCCGAGATATGTAAAATAAAATAAAATAATAATAATAAAGAAGAATAATAATAATGGAGTATTCTATTCTATTCTATTCGATAAATTTTATTTATAAGTAGTTTTGTACATGGCATACAGAGTTGTCTTATAAACTAAAATGTTATAAATTAGATCCAGTACAACAATAACAGGGGTCATAGGACTCCCTTTTCCTAAACTAGGCAGATAACCTGTCTGTATCTTAGGAAAGAGTATCCATTTATAATGGGTCTTAGTGGTGGTTACAAAATATTGGTACGTGCAGATAGGGTTACCAGATCCGAAAATAAATTTTCCTGGAAAAAATCTCTGCCTTAGCAATAAATTTCCTGACATTTTTCATTAATGGGTGCGCAGTGGACAAAGGAGAGAAATAGACTGTCCATAGCTTAATTATTAGATTTTAATTTTGAATATGACTTTATTTCCTAAATTTTTCCTTTTTTTTAATTCCTGACAATTTCCAATTTTCCCTGTTTCCCTTATAGAAAGCTGAAATTCCGGACATGACAGGAAAATTCCTGCCATCTGGTAACTCTACTAGCAGAGGGCGAACAAAGTACTTATCTTATATTTAAGGACAAAAAAAATAAAAATGTGCGTGTGTGTGTGTTTGGTAGTGTGTGTTCGTGTGTGTGTGCGTGTGTATGTGTGTGCGTGTGTGTGTGTGTGTGTGCGTGCGCGTGAACGTGCGCGAACGTGCAATAGAAAATCAACTGTTTATTTAAAAGTACATAGTGGAATCATCGATACGACGAAGACGTACGCACGCAGCATGGGCTGTTGTGGAGCGGTGACTTTACGAGTATGTTCGACTCCTACTAACTAAACCGTACGGTGGCTAGTCTCAGTCCAGAAAGCTGTGCGATCCTACATCTGATGAAGTCATGAGAGTACCTAATGACTACTTACCAATTATACCGACGTCATCGATATTCGAAAGTAACTCTGTCTGTCTGTCTGTCTGTATATTACCTTTTCACGCCTAAGCCAGTGAACGGTTTTCGATTAAATTTGGCAGAGAAATAGATTGCATCCCGGGGAAGAACATAGGATAGTTTTCATCCCGATATTCCCACGGGATCGGCACTTAATGCGGGTGAAACCACGGGGCGCTGCTATAGCGGTTTGTCAACTCTTCACATGACCAGAGGGCTGGCCAAATTTTTTGACCAAGGAATCAGCATTGCTATACAATGTTGCCAGCCTTTTGAGCAGTTTCTATTGACAGCGATGCGGACGAATTTTGACGTTTGGTGCCCTTTGATTATTTCCCCTCCTTTTTATATTATACAGGGTGTTTGGTGCATCGTTTGCCAAATGGAATTGGCCGAAAGGAGCGGTCATTTGCTATCTCTTAAGGCCCAGTTACACCGGTTTTTTATTATGACTTTTTTATTTTTATTTATAAAAATACAAGAACTCTGCATTTAAGCTTAAATTTCATATTTGTACCTAATTAAAATTTTGTACAAATTGTCCTCCACTTTTGCGTACACCCGCGCGATAACTTCGTCTTATCTCGACTGTAGTGGTGTGTTAACGTATTTCTGCTTTGATAGTGACGAAAGCCACCTCAATTATTTTCTAGTACTAACGGTCTCTTAGCAAAACCTCGGACAGACAGACGGACATGACGTAACTATAAGGGTTCCTTGTAGGAACTACGGAACCCTATAAACTGTCAGACGTCAAATTTATTCCACGAACAGAACTTATGAGCAAAAAAAAAAAGATTTCAGCGAGTGATTAAGGAAGCAACTCTTTAGATAAAAATTGGCAACAAAGTTACAAAAATATCTTCTTACGAAGGTTTTGTTTAGCTTTACCGCCTGCGTGTGATACTGGGTTTAGGTTCGAACTTAACACAGGAAGCTTATTGATTATACTCATAAATTATGAATGCCTAATCTTTCGTGTTGAATTTCCATTGATTTATAGCTAAAAGGTTATCTCAACGATTCGACGATAGCCCAGTGGTGTTTGTATCCTGTAGATAAACCCAAAGACCGTTGGTTCTACTTGGTTTAACTGGCTACTGATTTTTTGAGATGTCTCATTAAATTATATTAGCAAAACTATCATTAGCACGTGTCTGTCATTATTGAATGTTCAAAAATAATGTGGGATCTTAGATCACAAAAATAATAGCAGTGCCTACCTTATTTACAATGGCTAATTAGCGTCAATCCTTGTTTTTTTTTTTTCTAAACAACATCTTTTAAGATTGAGAATTGTTCAATAATTGCCCAGAAAAGTACCTAGGTAATCAGATCTTCAATAAGTTTTGTGTTGCGTTGCGAAAGTGGTTGTTACAAGAATGTTTTTATTCGATAGATGAGTTCTTTCAAAAGTGTATGTTAAAAAAGGTTTTTATAAATGACGACATCGTTGGAAACAGCAAACCTGATACAGTAGCCAAACGTTTATGCAAAATATTGTATCGTGTTCGTACAAAAATATGGTTTTTTTTTCACATATGTCAGTCAATAACCTCAAGTTTGACGTATTTATGTTAATCTTATACAAAATTACGAATTTCAAATTCAGGGCTCGTTTACCTACGGTTCATTTGCGGATAGAATTCATTCCGAATATCTTATATGACTCATTTGTACTATTTATAACTGAAGGGTAATAAAATATCAGAGTTCAGATTTTATTTGGTAGATAGGTACTTATACCAACAAAATATCTAAGGGTAGTTTATTTTGTTTTTTAACATTTTGCGACAAATTAGAATGCCTATCAGTCTAACAGCCATAAAATAATAATATGTACAAATATACAGGGTGTTTGGTGCATCGTTTGCCAAATGGAATGGGCCGAAAGGAGAGGTCATTTGCTATCTCTTAAGGCCCAGTAACTCATTCCTTGTTACACCGGTTTTTTTTATTATGACTTTTTAATTTTAATTTAGAAAAATACAAGAACTCTGCACTTAAGCTTAAATTTAAAAAAAGTTATGAGTATAGCCTTCAAATTTCATTTTAATTCTTATGTTTACTCTTGTATGGTTCTATGAAATTCAAAATTACTTGCTAATAACATCTAGTTCCTTTTAAATAACTTACCAACTTTTCGAAAAAAGGAAAAATACACTTAACACTCACCTTTAAATTGCTGTAAAAAAAAAAGTAAAAGCGATCGGGATCTTCGTATTCTTTTAAAAAGTTCTCTAGTTTATCCCTTTTCCAACGGTGTGCAATATATTACATCCAGTATCACACGCAGGCGGTAAAGCTAAACAAAACCTTCGTAAGAAGATATTTTTGTAACTTTGTTGCCAATTTTTATCTAAAGAGTTGCTTCCTTAATCACTCGGTGAAATCTTTTTTTTTTTTTGCTGATAATTTCTGTTCGTGGAATAAATTTGACGTCTGACAGTTTTTAGGGTTCCGTAGTTCCTACAAGGAACCCTTATAGTTACGTCATGTCCGTCTGTCTGTCTGTCCGAGGTTTTGCTAAGAGACCGTTAGTACTAGAAAGCTGTAATTATGTAGGAGTGCGTATATCAATTACGCCGTTTGTTTCCGTTTGTTTTAGATTTTCCAAAATTTTATTTTACCACTTTGTGTGGTAAAATAAAATTTTGGAAAATCTTTTTTTTTAGGGTAGCTCCCCCACATGTGAAGTGGGGATAGTACGAAATACAAAATCCTTAGCATTAATCCTTTAAAGTGACTAAGATTAAGTAGTTGCTTGTTTATAACGGGTAAAGACTTGCATTGAAAAACAAAATATGAAAAAAATATTTTTTATTTTATTTTTTAGTATGGAAGAACTGTCAAAAATTCAAAATTATTTCTCCGATAAAATTAAAAAGGCGTTGGAAAAATCAGCCCCAAGAGGTTTAATTATAAACGATAATTAAAATAAAGTGACGTTTAAACTTCAAAAATTGACCAAGTGCGAATCGGACCCGCACACGGGCTCCGTTCCACAAGGCAAAAACGCCGAAAAAAACACGTTTGTTGTATGGGAGCCCCCCTTAGATATTTATTTTATTCAGTTTTTAGTATTTGTTGTTAAAGCGGCAACAGAAATACATTATCTGTGAAAACTTCAACTGTGTAGCTATAACGGTTCTTGAGATACAGCCTGGTGACAGACAGACAGACAGACGGACAGTGGAGTCTTAGTAATAGGGTCCCGTTTTTACCCTTGGGTACGGAACCCTAAAAATGTAAGTCGCTAATCACTACCCAACTTTAAGCAACATTATGAATAAATGCGTGTGTGTTCAGTAGACATTACTAAGCAAATTTTATCTACACACACTACATGGCTCAAAAACTAATCAATAGGTACTGTCAGCAACAAAAGTCGATTAACACTTTTTTGATCAACAAACTTGAACACTTGGGAATTAGAGGTTTACCACTAGATCTGTTTGCAAATTACCTGAAGGGTAGAACACAGGTTGTTAGAGTGGATGGCTGGGCTAGTGATGAACTGCCGATTGAATATGGCGTTCCACAAGGCAGTATCCTCGGCCCCACCTTGTTCTTGGTTTATATTAACAACCTATGCAATACAAACTTGACCAATGGGAAAATAATTACATTCGCTGATGATACTGCATTACTTTTTTATGGTGACACGTGGGACGAAGTTTATAAACACGCCCAAAATGGGTTCAACCAGGTGTCTACGTGGCTTAAAGACAACATCCTCACCTTAAATGTAGACAAAACTAAGTTCATGACCTATGCACTCAGAAAACAAGACTTTCCAAACCTTCCCATTGTCTCACACAAGTGCAATTTAACATCCAACAATTCATGTAACTGTCCGCGTTTGTCGAAAACTAACACCATCAAATATTTGGGAGTTGTAATAGATAGCCGACTAAATTTCCAGGACCACATTGAGGCCTTGGTTCCTAGAATTCGAAAACTTATTTATATATTTAAATCTCTTCGTCATATTGCTGACACTTCCATAATAAAAACTGTTTATCTCGCATTGTGCCAATCCTTACTATCTTATTGCTTAACTTCCTGGGGTGGAGCTGCTAAAACTCACCTGCTGAAACTGGAGAGAGCCCAAAGAGCCATATTAAAAGTTAGTTCTTTCCTTCCGATACGTTACCCTACGGTTGATCTATATCAGCGCTGTAAGGTACTGACCGTTAGGCAACTTTTTGTTCTACTGACAGTTACCAAGAAACACTCGGAACTTTCTTATGACCTTAAAACAATCTCAGGCAAGAGAAGAACCACCGATGTCTGCACAACAAATAGATATAAACTCAGTCTAGCACATAATTTTTACGGTTTCCTGGGCCCATATTTGTATAATAATATGAACAAGCAGCTATCAATTTATCCTCTTTCTAGGGCAGAGTGCAAGAAAAAAGTTAGTTCGTGGCTTCAAGGTATTGATTACAACGCAACAGAACGTTTATTAAAACCCTTAAGGTAACGTTTATTAGATATGGATATATAGTTTACTTACACGTACCTGTCACACCACCACTCTCACCCTCATCGACACACACCCACATATACTCACCCTCACCGTACACACACTCACTCAAACTCACCCTCACTCACCGACACACACCCACAAATACTTACCCTGAATCAAAATTTGCTATCTTGTTTTACTCTAGTTTTAATTTTCCTTTTTTGTTAGTATTTAACTTGTAATAACGTTTTATTATGTACAACCTGTATGTTCATTTAATACAGTCATAGGTCAATAAGTGAGTGTCCGATGGAGGGTAAGCCTGGTGATCTGTAATACAGGTTTTACCTACAACAGACACCAGTCTCTAATAAGTGTTACTTTGGCTTTGTACTGTGTTTGTGATAATGAGAGAACAATAAAGAATATTATTATTATTACTTCAGTTTTTTTAATCTCAGTTATTGGGCATAATATATCTTATATTATAATATACAGGGTGAATTTTTCAAGTGGGCGTGGATGACCAAATCTGATACTATGAGGAATAGCGAAAAGTACTCAAAGGAGTCGCGGGCTCGATTTCGATGAAAACTAAAACTGCATCATTGGATTTTTGAAAAATCAAAATTTGTAGCCAGGAATCAACCTGATAAAAAATCACACTGTATTATTACACCACTAGTACACACACACAGTACTTTTTGCTATCCCTCATAGTTTCGGATTTTGCTATCCACGCCCACTTGGAAAATTCACCCTGTGTATTATATTTGTTCAAAATTGCACCAGAAGTAAAATGCAATTTTGAACAAATATTTTGCTCAATAACTGATATTAAGAAATTGAAGTGTTAATCGACTTTTGTTGCTGACCGTACATGCAAAATTTATAAGCACGTCTGAGGGGCAGTTTTGTGGAAGTCCTAGTTGCCCTTTGAAGATCTTTCGGGACCGTGTCGCATCGCGTTGGATTTTTTCCTCACATGTCATAAGACAGCAAGTAAAATATGGAATTCTCGGTAGCTACCACGGTTTAAATGATTATTAGCTATTGGTATTATATTGATATGATTATTACATAACCCATGGCTGAACACTACCCCCTGAGATACAGGTTCCCACCTAGTTCAGGGGGTCAAAACTTCATGGCAACCATCAGAGCCACCACGTTATATTATTGTATACTTAAACAAATATTGTTTGTTTTGTAAAAGTATTTCGAAAGTATTTGTAAAATGTATTGTGGTATCATCATCATCATCATATCAGCCGAAAGACGTCCACTGCTGGACATAGGCCTCCCCCAAAAGGGGGGGTTTACCATAATCGCCACGCTTGGCAGGCGGGTTGGCGATCGCAGTATGTTATGTAATGTATTGTGGTATGCTGTAGGAAAATATTCTCAAATGAATATTAATCTTTATTTGTGCGGTTCTGATTCTAAAGATCGAGATTATTCATAGTTCGCAGTATCCAAAGCCCTGTATAACCAGGAAATGTTAAACTGACAGGTAATTGATAGATTTGTTATAAATAAGGATACACATAGAAATATAAAACTTATATCTATGAAGATACATGTCATTTCATCATCTACCTTGCCTTTTCCTAACTACATTGGGGTCGGCTTGGCTGCGACTACCTATCTGACCTCCACAACCTAGTCAATGGATAATACGATACCCCTTGGTAAGACTGGATGTCAGACCTTAGCGCTTCTGACTACTGGTAGCGACTGTCAAAGATGTACATAACAGCCTGGAGCAACGGTTTAACGTGCTTTCCCAGGCACGGGAGGGTCTCGGTATGTAAGGGATGGTCACCCATCCACGGACCGATCGCAGCAAGAATCAGTTCATTTAAAAAAAAAAAAAAAAAAATCAAAAATGTTTATTGCAATTACATACAATTATAACATACAATGAGTTGGAGATCACCTTTCATTGTATGTTATAATTGTATGTAGTTGCAATAAACATTTTTGATTTGAATTTGAAAATATAATAAAAATGATATGGGTCCCGCCTGCTTCCAACTTTTATTTAATTTGAAATGGGCTTGTTTTTAGCTTTTCAGTTTTTTACCGCAGTCGGGTTTTTTTATTTTTTTAATAACTTTTTTTATTTCCAGCTTTTTAGTTTACAAAATAAATGTGAAAGATTTCGCAGACGATTTAGCTCTTGGTACGTGTTTTTTACGATTTGTCACTTCGAATTACTTTTAACCATATAAGTTGTATATATTTTTGTAATCACCTTTAAAAAGCCTTTATTTTGATACCCCACTCGATAGGTTTCGAGAAAAATAAATTTTTTGAAGACATAATAATGCGCCAAAAATCGGCCATTTTATATTTTTTCAATTTTGATATACCCAGTGACACTCGCGCTACCAAGACAAATCTAAAGACGTATAATTTATAAAAATCCGTTCATTCGTTTAGAAGTTACGAGGGAACACAGAAACGGACATACATACATACAGGTCAAACACATAACCCTCCTTTTGGGCTTCGCCGCAGTCGGGTAAAAAACGGATGGCATATAGCAATAGCGTGGGCAAAACCAACAGGGTAATTGGGTAACACACTGTCAGTACCAATAGGTTTGATATTGACAGTTCAACAACATTCATTGCGTTATTCACGTTGTTGAGCAGACACATTTTTCGAACATATGAAGCAATGGATTAGCAATATCCTTCAAAATGATTCAGATTGAGACTGATAGTGTGTTACGCAATTAGGGTACAGGATGGGGGGGCACAGATTGGTACAGTCAGCAACAAAAGTCGAATAAAACTTCAGTTTTTTTAATCTCAGTTATTGAGCAAAATATTTGTTCAACATTGCATTGTAGGTACTTCTGCTGCAATTTTGAACAAATATTTTGCTCAATAACTGAGATTAAAAAACTGAAGTGTTAATTGACTTTTGTTGCTGACTGTACAAGAAAAGAGAGGCGTATGCAAAGCGGTGCGTGAAGTCGGGCTGTGGATGATAATGATGATGATATAGCAATAACATAAAAGCAGCAGCCAGTGATGAACCACTGCTGAACAACACGCACCTTCTATTGGTAATTCGTTTTAGCTATCGCATACAGAGTGGAGCGCAACCTGTCACTACACATGATACAGCACATTATACTGAACCCCCCTTTTTTGTTTCGGATGGGAAAGCATCAAATGACTCCTCCCGCTCTGGGTGGAGCGGAAGGGAGTGTCAGACTCTTACTGACTAAAGCCCACCCATGTTCCTTCCTTAGCCCTTTATGTTCCGGGCCAGCGGTAACCCTTTCGGACAATCCCGCTGACCATACTGAACCCCCTTGGGTTGAAAAATTTTGGCGATTACAAAAAAAAGTGCAATACCTACGCGGTCATAGGCCTCCCTCCCACAAGGTGGTCCGACGACCTTGTGAAGGCCGCAGGAACCCGTTGGATGCGAGAAGCACAGAACTGGTCGAAGTGGAGGTGCTTAGGGGAGGCCTATGTCCACCAGTGGACGTCTTTCGGCTGAAATGATGATGATGATGACCTACGCGGTCTAAATGTATGGAACATTTAGACCGCGTAGGTATTGCACTTGGATAAATAATAACAGCCGCACAGGTTGATCGATCAGGTTAAGCTACGCTTGCCGCGGTTGGTCTGCGGATGGGAGACCATCTTTACATACCGTGACCCCTCCGTGCCTCGGAAAGCAAGTTAAGCCGTTGGTCCCGGCCGTCATTCGTGGATCTCCGACAGTCGTAACGGGAAGTCAGAAGCCCGAAAGTCTGACAACCAGTCTTACCAAGGCGTATCGTATTATTCAGTAACTGGGTTGTGGAGGTCAGATAGGCAGTCGCTCCACGTAAAATACCGGTATTCAGCTGCATCTGGTTAGACCGGAAGCCGACCCCGACATAGTTGGGAAAAGGCTAGGCAGATGATGATGAGGTATTGCACGTTTCTATGAAACAGCAGATTTTTTCTTTGATAACCGTCGAATAAATTCTACGCTAGGGGCTAGACCCCTAGCGTAGAATTTATTCGACGGTTATCAAAGACTATGACTGTGACGGTTATGACTTCGACGCGCAAAATGTATCATGAATCACCGTATGATTCTAGAATCATACGGTGATTCATGATACATTTTGCGCGAGACTAACGAGTAACGACACAACACCCGGATAAATTGAATTCATCTTCTTGTGCGTTCTCTTAAGATGTCTTGACACCAAAGCCGCGGTGCGGGTTAGCCCAGGGTAGGGTGGTTCCTCCCCCCCTCCGCTGGGTTCCCGCATTGTCGAGGCGGGGTGGTACAGTAGCCGTGGCTTGGTCACCCACGGTGAAGCGAAGAGGAACCCGAGGAGAGGCCGCTCGTCGGCTGAGGGTTGGAGGCCGCGGCGGGAGAGGAGTGCCGGTATTGAGGTACGCAGCTCTCCCTACCTTCCGCGGCCTTGACGGGAACGCTTCGGGCCGATCGCCCTATCCTCTTCGGCCGAAAATTGGCAGGCGGCGGGGCCAATGACCTGACCCGTCGCAGGGGAACCAAGGGTGCCCAGACACGAGGTCGTCTGGCGACCATGTGCTGGTTTGGTCCCTGGGGTGGTCACGGCGTGCTTTGTGATCTGGTGCGCCGGTGATGGGGAGTATTCCCCAGAGAAGGGTTCGGTGACGGACAGCCGCGGCGGGGTCACGGATGAATGCTAACGCGTGCCCGTGTTCTCGCCGTAAGCGGCAGAGGAGGACACCGTGGAGTTTTGGTGGGTTAGAGACCCACATAACTGCACTATCTCCCCGTGGTAGTGTAGAATGCATGAGCATTTCTCTACGATAAAAAAAGGGTAGGTTCAGAACATAGCAAGGCGGACCACTTTTGTTCAAAATGAGCCGAGCTTTGTTTGCAGCAGTAAGGGTACAAACCAAAGCCGAAGTTCGGCTTTGGTTTGTACCCTTACTGCTGCCGATCGCAACGACATACGACGCGTCTCCAAGCTGCAGAAAATAGATCAACCATGAAAAAAAGCATACACCATTTCATTTATTCAATTATACTAACCAAAGTCTACCTACTACGCCCCTCGATAAAACGCAACGTTATCATTTTACAATGCATATTTTTGCAACAAAAAACTCGTTCAAAAAGTCTCACATACATTATGATAATGTAACATGAACCCCTAAATGAGGAAGAAACCGAATTAACCGGGGCGTTACTAACTGCCAATCAATAACAAACTGATTTATTCCCGTGGGGTGTTGATATCAATGAAAAAATCTCTAACTACATTTAGAGTTCGGTCTCACTGCGAGCGGGCGAAAGATGATGCATTGACGCACGTCGTAGTCTACTGTACAGTCAATTCAACCTATCGCAGTCCACTGCTAACCATAGGCCTCTCCGCATCCAGTCAGTCCCAGCCACCTTTTAGGGTCGCTACTGTACAGTGGAGCTTTTGAATTTTGCGTAGCTTATTTTTGCTCGTAAAGGCTTTGCTCGTGGCTGTTAGTACAGACGCCAGCACATCAAACTACTGCAAGCAACTTTATCGTTAAAGCATAAGGTTCAAAGTTGATTGGGAAAATTTGACAGTTTCGGGTAGCTTGATGTGCTGGCGTCTGTACTATCTCAAATGGACTTTACTTACTTACTAAAGCTTTAGTGTCTTAGGAAAGCGGTTCCCGTCATATTATAGCGGTCGTCATGAGAATACCATAGCATTTGACATTAAGGTGTCAAAAAACGCTCTGTATTTAGACGGCCGTTATTATATGACAGTTCACCGCTCTCTTCGGAAACTAACGGACCGGACGGAACGGTTTTCTACCATTAAGAATATGTCCCTATTTATGTTTAGCGCACATTATAATTAGCGCTTTTATAATTTCTAACGTGTCAACATTAAATATCCCCGATAAAAACACGTAGGTACATCAAAATCGAAATGTTCTTAGCGCGAACTTAACAAAAATCGCTGCCATTTCCATATTCATTCTATTTCCTAGCCTACTCATTCTTGTCTTACCCGCTTTCAAACGAACCTCGCCCTTACCGCCAGTATCATGTAAACAGCGAACATTTTATCGCTATCGCTGAGGGGCGGTTGACACGTGCCGAAACCATTCGCGTGACGTATCGAGATGTGCTCTTGTAAAACGACTAACGAATGAGTTTGAGGTTTTGTTCCTATTCCGGGGGGAAATGGCTTTACGAGCTACTGTTATCTGATTGGATGTGAAGGGAAGAAAATGAAGGTCGTAGGTATGTACGAAACATGGAGAAAATATGTTGGTAATTTTGGGAGTTTATTTGGATTAAATTTTTAAATAGTTAACCATACAATAAATTCATTTTGAAACGTTAGTTTTCTCAAAATCTCTTTCTCTAACTGGCACATAACCTGCATACTATCCCTGGACTTTACATTTCAAAACTGCTCTTGCAACCACTGAATCAATAAGATTTAATATAAAAAACAAGTCTACAATTCGCCTGTATCGTCATAGTCGAATGTTTTGAACACTCAATTCAAGCTACTACCGCCATCTGCCATCACCAAAACAAGTTAAAATCTCTCACAATCATCGAAAGAGGTCGCTACAGATTTATAACTCCATTTGACTTCCAACCTTTTTGAATTAACCTAAATATTTTCCAACCAGCCAAGTCCCACGATTTCAATCATTCCATAATTGGTATATTTAAAATTCGAATCGATTTTTTTAAGCATCCTCTCAACGGTCAAGAATGACTCGTCACTTTTTTGCTCCTTTTAATGTAATTTAATGGGTTCGTATCTTCGATAACTGCCTAATCTGATGATAGATAAGTCTAATTGTACCTAAGTGACGGGGAAAAAATATGAGGAGGAATTCAGACGACTCTTTGTCAGACCTTTATGTAAAGCTCGCAAACAGACAAGGACGAGACGATTGGCAATTCAGTAGTTTCAGTTGGTTTTCTACATAAGAGTAGAGAGAACTTGTGCGATCCTATTTCTATCCTGTTTTTGGGGAAAAGATAGATACATAGAAAACAAAAGAAATAGCACAACATACCTACAAAGGCACCATAAATGATAAGAAAAAGCTGCCAAGTGCAAGTCATATTATGATAATATAAAGAAATAAAAATACACTATGACTATGATTATGACATACTTTAAATCAAATAACGAACACGTTATGTACAAAGTGCGTATGCGTCTCAAGGTTGCACCAAAGGGGTGTCCAGCTCTGCATGTGACAGATAAGTGTATACCTGGCGCTGACATTCTGCTGGATCCCTGCAGTGACATTCCGGACGTCGAGCAGACGAGATAAATACGCGAATTAATGGTGTATGTGCGGAGTGAAATTATGTACCCGCAATTTAAATTATGTATTCTACAGTATGAAGTGGGAGTGGGCTGGTCAGTCGCGGGAATGCACCCGGAGAGATGGGCAAAGATTGTCACTCACTGGACGCAAGGGACATGACCGTCAAGGTAGGCCGCGGAGAAGGTGGTGTGACAATCTAATCAAGTTTGCGACGCCAACATGGCCAGAGATCGCACAAAAAAGAGAGGTGTGGAAGTAAAAAGGCAGGTCTTCGCTCAGCAGTGGGGCACAACATAGGCGAACAAAAATAAACATTCTACATTAAAGTATTGCATTGAGAAACGTTCTTGTTCGATGATGAAAAGAAAATAAGTTGTAATTACAATAATTAGTGCCTTTTTTTGCGGATGGGAAATCATCAAATGGTCCCGCTCTGGGTGGAGCGGAATGGAGTGTCAGACTCTTCCTGACTAAAACCCACCCATGTTCCTTCCTTAGCCCTTTAGGTTCCGGGCCAGCGGTAACCCTTTCGGACAATCCCGCTGACCAAATAACTAGTGCCTTGAAGTACCTATAATTATATTGTTATTTATTATTATTTAATTTATGTTGATATGTAAACTCCTAACCAATATCAAATAGCAACATCACACACCCCTTACTAATAACCGTATTATGTCAGATGAATAGTTACACACCGATTTCTCTCTTTCAGTCGCCAGTAATTTGACTTTCGAAAGAAGAAGACAAAGCGTTGTGTAAATGTATAGCGTCTGTCTAGACGCTATACAACGTGTATAAGTAAGGGGGTTAAAATGTAGGTACTTTGGCAATATAGTTTTCCTTTGTATCTGTCACTCCGTTATATTAAGTCCTGTCATTGGTGTGCTCCTCACCTTTAATAAACCGTGTTAAATAAATTGTTTAGTGTTTCAATTTATTTCTCTCCCTGAAACCATTTTAATTTCAGGAGTCGATTCCAAGAATGCTGCTTTCATTTCCCTTCTGAAAATGAATTACCGTGGGTTTTAATTCCAGACACCATATTGTGTAAAGTCAAAAGTGCTTTCTTCCTTTTATTAAGAAAAGACACCTATGTACAAAATTATGAGTCAGTGTATATTCACAATTATTTTACCTCTGATATTACGTCTCTGTCAAAATCACAGTGATCCTTATAGTTATTATAATAAGGTTGGTGTTAGTTGTTGCTTCTGACAAGTCTGACAAAGTCACAGTGATCCTTATACTTGTAATAATAAGGTTAGCGTTAAGTTGTTGCTACTAACAAGTCTGACAAAATCACAGTGATACTTATAGTCGTTATGATAAGGTTAGTGTTAAGTTGTTGCTACTGACGAGTCTGACAAAACCACAGGGATCCTTATAGTTATTAGGTATACTAAGGTTGGTGTAAAGTTGTTCACAATGATCCTTATAGTTGCTATAATAAGGTTGGTGTTAAGTTCTTGCTACTGACAAGTCTGACAAAATCACAGTGATCCTTATAGTTGTTATTATAAGGTTGGTGTTAAGTTGTTGTTACTGAAAAGTCTGACAAAATCAAAATACACCTGTACAAAAATATTATAAAAACCTATCGTACTTATATTTTTGTTAGATAAAATATCATACAAACTGAATAATATAATAAGCATATATTAAATTTTCAGTATTTTTCAAAAGGCTCGCCTCTGTCCCTTTATTTCCTAATCCTAACACAAAGCAAAAATATCCTGTTACTACATAATATATTTTAATTTTAATTCCGGTGTAGCCACAGACGAATAATCACAGGGTTAATTCCACTTCCGTTCTGCATACGCGTGTCACTAATTAACATTATTTAAAATTTAATTTGTTCATAATTAAATATTTCTTTTTACAAC
Source organism: Mesoligia furuncula (assembly GCA_916614155.1). Classification (NCBI taxonomy): domain Eukaryota; kingdom Metazoa; phylum Arthropoda; class Insecta; order Lepidoptera; family Noctuidae; genus Mesoligia; species Mesoligia furuncula. Next base: position 9,841,209 of record OU744807.1, read on the forward strand.
GAACAATATTTGTGGTAAACACGAACGTATTACGAGACCAGCTAACATTTACATACTAAACAGGTCTTATTTAAAGCCCTTAAGGTTGATACTTATGTGAATTGAGTGCATTAATGAGTTGTCGAGCCATGATTAGTAGTTGTCACACTTTTCAGTTGACGTGCATTGACTGGGGCTTTGAAAACGGCGATTAGCTTGAAATTGGACCTTTTCATGCGTAATTGTAATTTGGAATGGACAAAACTTATTGGGGTCTGGCGCTGTATTGGGACTGGTATTATTAAGCGGTAATTATGTCATTTACGATCAAAACAATATTTATTGCTGTCAAAGGGTTCACAGTGGTGATTATGCCAAATCACCACTGTTAGCATCTGCTAAATAAAAATTTAACTAAATACGATCACCATTTCGTCTGAATTGTATTTTGTTTTACTATAAGGGTTCCGCACGTCCTAATTAAAATACGAAACCCTTATAGGATAACTCGTGTGTCTGTCTGTCCGTCTGTTTGTCACAGCTAATTTGGTCCGAATCTACTGGACTGATTAAGTTGAAATTTGGTACACATGTGAATTTCTGTGACCCAAACACGGACGTATAATGTAAATAAATAAATTTTAAATAATTACGGGGGTCACTTTTTGGGGACAAACTAATAAATTAAAAACGAAAGTTTTGCCAACTGTACCGTATTATATATCAGACGAAAGGGATTCTTGTAACACATTTTTTGTATAATTTTAAAATAAACAGTTTAGATGTTATTGTTTTGGACGGTGAAAGCGTTTATGTACGAGTAAGTATTGGCAGACTATTTTACATACATGTTTTGGTGGGTAACATATTCATCGTTCGGAACCCACTACACTTGAGTTCAACTCGCACTTGACCGGTTTTTCATTAAAAGGAATGAGGCCACTGTTGTCCATGTCATTAATTAATTTTGCCTTATTAAACCAAGAATTAGAAAAGCAAGAATTCTCAGAAGTAATTCTCAGAAAAGCCACCACGGCTTTTATATCCTAAGAATTACACGAAATTTATAAATCAGGTCCGCTTCCTTATCCAAATGAAAGATGGTTTTCATCTCCATTCGCTTTCTTCAAGGCCTTACCAGTAAATGAGTACTGTGATTAAACACTTAGTATGAAATATTGTAAGAAATAATTTTCAAGTCAAACGCTAGTATTTTCATGGAATACGTCCATTACAATAACAAACGGGCGACAGCGATCGTACTGAGCAAGCTGTGTTTTGTACTAATTAAAGCAATTATAATTTCTGTTATTATTTGTGTGATATCACATATCACACTAATATTATAAAGGCGAAAGTTTGTGAGTGTGTGCGGGGTATGTGTGTGTGTTTGTTACTTCCTCATGCTCAAGCGGCTGGACCAATTTTGATAAAATTTTGTATGGAGGTAGCTGGCACCCTGGATTAACATATAGGCTACTTTTTAGACGGGTGACATTTACGCGGGTGAAACCGTGGGGCGCAGCTAGTATATTATAAATTCTGCACGTTTAGTTTCTACACCTCGTGAACAGGAGCAGGAGGTGTGATGGCAGGAGCCGAAGTGTCAGTCCACTAAGTGTAAACAGCAGAAGCAACTGCAGCCGTCGACATGCGTCGACTCGTACCTACTCAAATACACGAGCGGCACGTTGTCGATGCCGTGCGTCGACGGGTGTCGTTGCGTGTGTTCGACTCTTTCTGTAGTAATATTAACGTAAACCCACTCTTATGATAAGTAGGAGCATTAATTAAAAAATAACCACTATGCGCAGCTCTGACACAGCCAGAAGGAGTCGCGGCAGACCTCGTAGAAGATGGAAGTACGAGCTGGAGAAAACAAACGACCAGTGGTCCACTATAGTCCTGGATCGTAAGACCTGGAAGTCATGTGAAGAGACTTTTGTCCAGCAGTTGGTTGATATAACACAAAAACAGTATATAAAATGATGCTTAATATCCTTTGTTGTACCTATCTACAAAGGACAAATCCTTTGTAGATAGGTTAAACGCATCCAGTTTGACAAATCAAACTGGATGCGTTTTATTTATTTCAGGCATCAAGGTCTATATAAATACATACAATACAATATTAATACATATAACTTAAAAATACTATAAGTACATACAACATTATATTTACACTAAAAACTAACTCACATGAAGTGTCTGCGTCTTGTTTTTGCAGTCTGCGGTCAGGTCAAAGTGAAGTGTTGTTCATACATGATGTGGACTGTGTTCACTTTAACCTGACCGCAGACCGCAGAACGCATCCAGTGTGACATATCCTTAAACACTAATGTGCAAATCACAGTGCTAGAGAGATCGTGGTTCTAAAATAGTAAGACCCGTTAAATTTTATCTCGAGAGCCCAAATGGTAAAAACAGTCTGTGCTACAGCTAAAATTATTTAGTCTTTCTATTTATAACTACCGAATAAAACCGCGTCAAACATCTCGTTTGGTGCACAGATAATGGGAAATACTTGACTCGTATGGAGTTCATAAGTCATCGTAATCTATAGACTTGACATTGATTGAAAACAGTTTCTAAGGACGCATTCACAGTGGCGGTGAACAATGAAAATGTTAAATATTTTTAAACACTATGAATAATGTTGCTTTATCCATACTGTCTGTGTGGTGCCGGACTTAAAGAATTGCACCACCCCTTACTTCCCATGGGTGCGTAAAAGGCGACTAAGGGTCTTACCGGAGAATGGGCAGCAGCGTTCTCTATTTATTCCACCATCATATCATACTGCGATCGCCAACCCGCCTGCCAAGCGTGGCGATTATGGCAAACCCCCCCTAAATTGGGGGAGGCCTATGTCCAGCAGTGGACGTCTATCGGCTGAAACGACGATCCATACTAATATTATGACTGCCAAAGTGTGTCTGTCTGTTACGTCTTCACGCTTAAACCGCTGAACCGATTCAGATGAAATTTGGTATAGAGATAGTTTGAGTCCCGGGAAAGGACATAGGATAGTTTTGATCCCGATATTCCTACGGGATCGAAACTTATAAGGGTGAAACCGCGGGGTGCAGCTAGTTATTAATAAAATAACAGCATTAGCTGTAAACCATTACAGCTAATACAGAAGTAATAGTGAGTTTAACATACCTAATCTGCATTCGAGATTTATTTGCCAAAAATGTAAACAAATATGAGTTTATGGAAAAATTGCTTTAAATCCAACACATTGAAATTCAGTTTACGCTACAATTTGAAACATGTTTATAACTTTTTCAATAGTGCTAATCACCCTGAAGTCAACTTAATTACCATTGTAATAAAATTGATATTTGATTAACTTGAAATAATATTAATTTGAAACATAAGTTTGAATAGACTTTAGTCAGGCAGAGGGGAACACCCACATTTTGACAGTTAGGCCCGGAATACACAAGCCTGTAACTTGCACAATAGTATGCAAATAGCTGGCATACCAGTATGGTATTCACCAATCAGAAGTTGTTATGGCACACGGCATTCAAGCTACTTGTATACTTTTGTGCAAATTACAGGCATGTGTATACCTAGCATTATGTTTAATTCCCATGTCGGAGGTGAGCCTATTGCCAGCAATCGGGCACAAATCCAGACTCCGGGCTGCTACTGAGAAATTCCACATAGAAAAACTCAATAACACTTTGCTCGACCCGGAAGTCGAACCCAGGGCCTCATGCTCAGACTACTGAGCCGTAAATACCTGAAAGTTAGTAATTTTACGGCCGTAAAGACTTGTCAGTTAGTAATTAAATTAATAGCAATGTATTCTTGCCCTTTTGCAATTATTATTTTTAAAGTAAAACAGTTCATGTCACCGTAAAACGCATAAATTCTACTTGTACTTACTGTATCAAATTAATACCTACTCTTATCTACCCCATAAACAAAAATCTCTAAATAATTATCTTGACATACCAAGTTTAGTAACGTGTGCACTTGATTAAAATTCCATAATTTATTTCATTAATTCACGCAAACATTAACCCTTTGTATGCCGAGGAAAACCTTTTTGACATGCATGTGTGACGATGTTTAACCAACATTGGATCAAACTTTTCCTCATTATTATAAGGGATGAGCTTTGTAATTACGGCCAAACATTGGTTCCAATGTGTGACGTCAATATTGTTAGCTCGTTTTCTTGTTTGAAATCCTGGAACCAACCTTCCCCTCTCAATAATTCATTGGCACCACAAATCACGATAAGTAAACAGTGACAGGTCGCGTGCTGTTAGCAACGATGAGTCATACTGTAAACGGTAATATGTACAGTAGGTATGTAGCACTAATATGTCAACACTTGGCGACTTTCAATTGCGATTTTTTCGTGAAGTAACGAATACAACGTTGAAATACGACACTTTACACAAACCCATGGGTTCGGAAATACTTTGTTCGTAATAACATAAAATTTCATTAAAAACTAAAGGAGAAAATCGTCATTGAATAAAGCCATGTGTATACATACTTATGCTCGTGACTGTACTTCCTATATACATATTTAACTTAATAAGAAGAAAAATTTTAATGAATTACTAAGTAATTCCAGAAGGCATACCAAGATAGATATTTTCTATTATGTAATTATTAAAAGTTACGTATGTTGCTAATATTTAATAACATGCATAAATGCAGTTTTATTTTACACTAGCTTCCGCCCGCGACTCCGTCCGCGCGGATGTCGGTCTTCGCGTGGATGGTTTATTTCTCCATTTTGAGTAACTCTGACAATGACATCTTATAAATATCTATTGGACCCAAATACGGCTAAGCCTATAATAATTAAGGAGATCCCTCTATTGAGCTACTGCTGTTGAGCTCGCGTTCTGTAGTAAGTATTTTTTTCATAGTAATTCCGACCTTGATAAGTAGCATGTAGCAGTAAATTACTGACAGTGACGAAAAGTTTGCAATAATAAAAAAGTGATCGTGACAATGCGACAGAAAGTTAATTGAGAGCTTCAGCATACACAACATTGTTAGTGATCTCGTCCGGAATATGAACATGAAGATTTCTTGGACTGCTCACACGGGAAAGAGCTACGTAAAGTTGCCCGTGTGAAAAACAACTCGCGGTAAGATCTACGCCAGCAACTCCTAGGGTCTGACCTTGAGCCTTATTTATTGTCATGGTGTAACACAAAGCTACAGGAAACTGTATTCTCTTAAATTGAAATGGAAAATTATCCACTGCGGGTAATGCAACGTGTGTTCGCGGTTCTACAGAACAACGTCTATGAATAAAACTGAAAAATAAGATTTTTTTTTTCTACGTATTTTTCCAGGATAAAAAGTATCCTATTTTATGCCCAGGATAATAAGGTATAATTATACCAAGTTTCATCGAAATCGAACCGTTAGTTTTCACGTGATGCCTGCATATACAGACAGACAGACAGACAGACAGACAGACAGACAGACAAAAATTTTTTTAATCACATATTTGGGTTTGGTATCGATCCAGCAACACCCCCCGCTATTTATTTTGTCAATATTTTCAATGTACAGAATTGACCCTTCTACAGATTTATTATAAGTATAGATAAGACTGTTAAAAACATCATTTATTTTAGGTTCTACTGTTGAAAACACAGCAATATTTTTATAGTACTTACAAAGACACCCAGAATATTGTAAATATTAAAAGGATTTAGGTAGGTATAGCTAGGTAACGACGTGTTTACATTTATCTAATTCTACACCTACAAGGTGGAGGCAATACGACAATTAATTATTATTATACTTCGTATTTCTAATGACGTTACCAGTTCGCAAACAAAAATTCAATCAAATATATACCTGAGATACAGATTTATTCCTAGTTCAGGTAGAATCCAATTATTTCTTACCTACCACTAGTTTAAGGCCCTAATCTGTAAATCAATTCTTTCAACAACCATTTCCATTTCAATATACAATACTTTAATCACTATCTAACTAGCTAGCGCTTATCGGCAAACCCCATAGTTAGTTCATCACTACTATTTAATTTTTTTATTGTATTTCGATGTTAGGTTTTTAATTGATAGTTTCAAAAATGCGTATTGTATTGTCAGTGTTTTTATTTATTGTCTTAATGTCATCTCCACATTGTACTAAGTTTCAAAAACATATCGACAACTGCGAAAAATAAAATCACCAGTTTAGTCACAGCCTTACCCATTGAACTTGACCCTTACCCACCAAATCGCCTCCGTTCACCACGACGGTCATACATCACCGAAACATATCTCAGATCTCACAGGTCATTGACCACGGAAGCTTTCTCCCAGCTGATTGCTATGCATTGTTTATATTAGCGCCTATTATAGCTCCTGATTATTTGAGAATCGATTGTTTGTGTATTTAAATGTAAATTATTTATTTATTTATTTATTTATTGCATAATGTACACATACATAGTTATTCGCTAGGCTTAAACTAGTCAGTACATGACCCTGTTAGGGCGCAGCAAGATAACTTAAAACTAATAGTATTGTAGTAGTAATTATTATTAAGATACTAGCTGTGCCCGCGACTTCGTCCGCGTGGAATAGTGACTTTTCGGGCAGCATATTTTGAATTACATATACCGTCTACAGACCGGGCATTTGCTGTCCGAACCCTCTGAGAACTCAGGCGAATTTCAGTGAAAGTCTCAGACTCTAGTGCTTGAGCTTCACGATCGGCAGTGAGACGTATTTCTCGTTCTTCCTGTGTTTCCTGAGACCGAACATTTGCTGTCCGAACCCTCTGAGAACTCAGACGAATTTCCCTATCAGTGAAAGTCTCAGACTCACGCGATAGTGTATGAGCTTCACGATCGGCAGTGAGACGTATTTCCCGTTCGTCCTGTGTCTCCTGGAATCGAGCATTTGTTGTCCGTACTCTCTGGGAGCTCAGGCGGATTTCCCTGACAGCAAAAGTCTCAGACTCACGCGATAGCGCGTGAGCTTCGCGATCGACAGATAAACGTGCCTTTCGTTGTTCCCCGTTTTCCCTATTTCGAGTTGTCATCATTCGAGAACGATTTGAACTCAGTCGAGATTCTCGCTGAGTCGAAGTTTCTGCAGCACGAAACCTAGCCTGGTGCAGAGAGCCTTTTGCCTCACGACCTTCCTCAGATTCCTGTGATCAAACTAATCTCATCCTTTTAGCATTTCTGCTACATTGGGAGAGGTTGGATCTTCTTCGAGGCATTCTTACAATAAAATAGTACTTACTACTTAACACACAGTTATTTAGTATATAGAGGTATGAGGAACAGGATGTAAAGTTCACTCAACCTCCATAGAAAAGGGAGGATCCTCCGACCAGACGGGTGTTGTGTCTGGCGGGCAACTGCCCGATGATTCATGTCGGGCCGTTGTATCTATGCTAGTTGCGCGGTAAACTCTGCTTGCGCGATGCAGGATTTGCGTGACGTCAGTATGACGCGTTGTTCGCATGTGGCGTTGTAGATACCGCTACATCACTCCCCCCCGGAGACCGGAGGTCGATAGTGGGCCGAGTCTTCTATCTTGCGATGTTTGCCAGGCCAGCTGAGGTTCCAGTGAGTCGGAACCGGTTGCCGCATAGTTCACGGTGAGTCGGAACTGTCTGCGAAGATGTCCCCAGTGAGTCGGGGTGGCGCTGCGTTATGCTCCAGTGCGTCGGATGTGGTACAGCGCCGGGTTGAGGCTGACTGCTGGCGTCGACCAGGAGAGGGTTTCTATGGCTCTGCTTGTGTACCGGCCGAAAATGCAGTATGCTGTGCCGAGGTTGCTGATGAGGCTGAGGGTGATGACCAGGTATGCGTGGTCGCTGCATGCTGGTGGTCAGGATACCCGTTGAAGCCGTGGGTGCTGGCTGGCTGGGTGACTCGCCGCTCTAAACCTTGCGGGAGTGATGATGATGACCTCACACTGGAGTAGGTGCACGAAGGCTGCGCTGACGTTCATGTTCGGGGTCACCAGTATAGAGGTGTGAGGAACAGGATGTAAAGTTCACTCAACCTCCATAGAAAAGGGAGGATCCTCCGACCAGACGGGTGTTGTGTCTGGCGGGCAACTGCCCGATGATTCATGTCGGGCCGTTGTATCTATGCTAGTTGCGCGGTAAACTCTGCTTGCGCGATGCAGGATTTGCGTGACGTCAGTATGACGCGTTGTTCGCATGTGGCGTTGTAGATACCGCTACAAGTAAACACGTACTATCGTAAACAATTAAATTATAAATACTTATAGATTATTATACAGTCTAAAATTATCACAGTTTAAGTAATAAGTGTTAAGACGTGTAAACCAAACGTCATTATCATCATCATTTCAGCCGATAGACGTCCACTGCTGGACATAGGCCTCCCCCAATTTTGGGGGGGTTTGCCATAATCGCCACGCTTGGCAGGCGGGTTGGCGATCGCAGTATGGTATGGTGGTGGAATGCATAGAGAACGTTGCTGCCCATTCTCCGGTGAGACCCTTAGTCGCCTTTTACGACACCCACGGGAAGTAAGGGGTGGTGCTATTCTTCTACACAGACAAACGTACTAACTTTATAAAACAAAAGAATTGCTAGAAAAAATAATTACTAACCTAAGCTAATGAACTTATACTTAACAAAGAAAATCAAGAAAAGAAATGCCTAACCTATACCAAATACTTATAATATTTATATACAAACCCTAAATACAAATTAAGATAAGTATACCGAAAATCAGGGAAAGAAATGCCTAACCAATAATAAATGCTTACAATATTTATTTACAAAACCCTAAATAAAAATTAAGATAAGTAAATACCCAATAATCAAGGAAAGAACCGCCTAACCTATACCAAATACTTACAAAATTTTAAAGAAAATTAAGAAAAAGAACCTAACCTACAAACCCTAAAATATAAATAAATGAAATATGCAAACAGTCAGTATTCAAGTGAATCGCAATAATCGAATCCAACTATTCGCCTATACTCTCCAGGATACGTGCGTTCGCTACGAATAACTGAATCCTTACGGTAGCGGCGCGTTTTCTTTTGAAATGGTCATCTCGCAGTTCAACCTGAGGGGTTGTCGACTGCTTAACCTGGCTTTCCTGTGGATGCCTCAATAAATTAAGGCCAGGGCATAATACACAACTTAACTACACAATATAAACTTAAAAACTAAGCGACTACACGCTAAGGGCACCCCCTGTGGGGTACGGACCTCGGCTTAGGGCGTCGCTGGGAGAGGGCAGCAAGGGACAGGCTGGATCGGAATTATGGCAGCGGCGCGGCTCTCAGCGCGCTTTATACAAGGTGTAACGGAAAGGGGGTATCAACCCTGAAGGAGGTGAATGTGCTCATGAAACTGAACAAATTTCCCCAAAGAACATGGGTCGAAATATGAAAAAAAATTTGGACCTCCCATAGTAATAGTAAATGATTGATGTGCTATTACTATGGGAGGTCCAAATTTTTTTTTTCATCTTCCTTCACCTCCTTCAGGGTTGATACCCCCTTTCCGTTACACCTTGTATATATAGCGACGGACTCGCAGGCGCGAGGCGTTTACGTACTCTGATAGAATACCTTAACAAATGTTCGCCGTGATTCTTTAAATTCACATAACTTTTTTATTTATGAACCGATTGACATGAAATAAACACTAAATGTTAAGTGAAGCTTACTACAATATATTAGTGAAAACCGCATCTAAATCGAATAAGCCGTTTCTGATATTAGCGTGCACAAACACAGCAGACAAACAGACAAATAGATAAACAGACAAAAAAAAATTTAATTACATTTTCGGGTTCGGCATCGATATAATAACAACCCCTGCTACTTTTTTTTAATATATTTCCATTGTACAGACACCACTTTTCTACAATTTTATTATATGTATAGATAAATTATAATATATCACACAATATGCACACACTATATATAATTTTAAAATTTACAAACAGATATATATTTTAACTTTATTTTAACATCTTATCTTCTATAAATTCTTGGATACTATAATAACATTTTTTTAAGAGAGCCTTTACCCTAGCTTTAAATACACATGTAGTTTCCGTGGACCGTATATTCTCAGGTAATTTGTTGAATATTTGTATGCTTCGGTATTCTGGGCTATTTTTGTACATTTGAAGTCTAGGTGCTGGTAGAATTAACTTGTTTTTGCGGCGCTCGTTCTTGTCAAAATTAAACAGTTTTAGGTTTTTGTTAACAAAAGTGGCTATTTCTAATATATAATGGAGGGCAGAGTTAACATTTTTTCTTTTATAAAGTGGGGTTTGCAGCTATCTCTAGGTTTTATTTGAAATAATATTCGCCTGCATTTCTTTTGTGCAATAAATAAATCATTTGCATCTACACTGTGTCCCCACATGATGATACCGTAGCGTAGCCACGCATAGGCATATGCGTAGTATGCAGAGAGGGCACAGTGAGTTTTTGTATTTGATTTTAGCACACTTATGCAAATTGTGACAGTTTTATTTTAGTCTTTTCGACATGTTTTTTCCAATTTAAGTGGGAGTCTAATGTAATACCTAATAATTTGAATTCTTCCACTTCTTCAATTTGGATGGTGTCTGTTATAGTTTTTAAGTTAATTTTTTGTTTTTGGTAGGGCTTAAATTGTATGATTTTAGTTTTTTTGTTGTTTACTTCAAGGTTGTGATTCTGAAGCCAACATTTTATGAGGTTAAAAGTTTCAGTAATTTGGGTGTTATATTGTAGGTTGTTAGTAGGGCTTTTAAAGAGTACGGAGATGTCATCTGCGAACAACACACATAGATGGTCACATATTTTTGGTAGGTCGTTAATGTAGATAAGGAAGAGAATACATCCAATTACACTACCTTGCGGAATAGACCAGTTTGTGGTTAGTATTTTCGAGCTTACGTTTTGTAACTCACATGTCTCGTCATCTAGGTGTTCTATCTGTACACACTGTTTCCTATCAGTGAGATATGATTTTAACCAGTCAAGTGCGTCTCCCCTGATGCCAACTCCATTTAATTTCGTTAATAGGATCGAGTGTGATACTTTGTCATAGGCTTTAGTCATGTCTAGCAGAAGACCTATTGCATAGTTTTTTCTTTGATATAAGTAAGTATTTCTTGTTGAGTTATG